>QUOH01000030.1:1936874-2459118 GCA_010416925.1 Polistes metricus | reverse complement strand
AAATTAATATTGGAAAATTTTATTTATATAATAAATTAATATTGGAAAATTTAATTTATGTAATAAATTAATATTGGAGATTTTAATTTATGTAATAAATTAATATTGGAAATTTTTATTTATATAATAAATTAATAATGGAAAATTTAATTTATGTAATAAATTAATATTGAAAATTCTATTTATATAATAAATTAATATTAGAAATTAAATTAATATGATAAATAATTATTAGAAATTATAATTTATATAATAAATGAATATTTAAAATTTTAATTATTTTAATAAATAATTATTAGAAATTTTTATTTATCTAATACATTAATATTGAAAATTTTAATTACTATAATAAATAATTATTGGAAATTCTTATATATATTGATATAATAAATTAATATTTAAAAATTTAATTTATATAATAAATTAATATTGGAAATTAAATTAATATAATAAATAATTATTAGGGAAATTTTAATTAATATAAAAAATTATATTGGAAATTTTTATTTATATAATAAATATATTTTGGAAATTTTAATGAATATAATAAATTAATATTAATTTATTAAAACAAAACCAAATATTCTGTCTTTCACCGACGTATTTAGTATGTGTCGACATTTTGATCATGTGAATCTTCACATTATCCAATTTCTATCTTTCACGGTAATATGGATTAGAGTCAAGAAACTTTTAAATTGTTCAAAAGAAATTTTATAGATGGTATTAAAAATTAATTAATGTATTTTTTTCTTGGGATGATTTTTAAATTAATTTTATTAAGAGATACTTTTTAATTAAATATTGTTAATATTACATTTAAAATATCTCGTATAAAAGTAATCGATTTTTTAAATTGTTTACAAAATTGTTGGCCCGCTCAGTGATTTTTGACTCACCTTGTATATGTATATATATATATAAATCGATACATTTATACACAAATTCATTTGTTAATTACATTACTTGAACAATAAGTATTGTTCTAATATATATATTTTAATTAAATTTTTTTGTTTGTTTTAATATTTTAAAATAATTAAATATAATAATATAATTTATTAAAATTATTAATAAAAAAAAAATATATATATATAATATATATGTATGAAAAAAATAATATTTTAGAAAATTACTTATTGATCAATCTAATAATTCATGAAAAAAATATTCCCAATGTCGAACGCATAATTACAAAATTTCTATTATTTATCTTAATTAAATATTTTTGAAAAAGATTTAATAAAATTTGAGATAATTACGTATATAACTTAAAACACAAATTAAAAATTATCTACAATAGTTTAACATATAAACAAAATAATATCACTCACATAACCCCTTTTTTATTTCTACACATAAATTAAATTGTCACAGTAAACAAAAAATATTACACAAAAACAAAATTGATGAAACAATTAATTATTTTTATTTTTACAATTTTTTCATTTTTATTTTCACAATTATAATAAATTATCGTACATATAAAAATATGTACAGAGTATATAAACAATAATATATAAAATAATCATAAACGTGGTACTGTATCGTTGATAAAAATTCGAATTAACAGAAAATTTGCGATAACCTGCTTGCAATTAAACTCGTATTAGATTTATTCATCCATAAACAATTTGAATACGGAACCACCAACACCTGTGTGTGCTGCTTTAATTGAAAATACATTTGATCGAAAATTGAAACAATTAATTATTTTTATTTTATTCTATCAATAATTTGCACAATTATAATAAATTATCGTACATATAAAAATATGTACAGAGTATATAAACAATAATATATAAAATTATCATAAACGTGGTACTGTATCGTTGATAAAAATTCGAATTAACAGAATATTTGCGATAACCTGCTTGCAATTAAACTCGTATTAGATTTGTTCATCCATAAACAATTTGAATATGGAACCACCAACACCTGTGTGTGCTGCTTTGATTGAAAATACATTTGATCGAAAATTGAAACAACTAATTATTTTTATTTTATTCTATCAATAATTTTCACAATTATAATAAATTATCGTACATAGAATAAAATATACAGAGTATATAAACAATAATATATAAAATAATCATAAACGTGATACTGTATCGTTGATAAAAATTCGAATTAACAGAAAATTTGCGATAACCTGCTTGCAATTAAACTCGTATTAGATTTATTCATCCATAAACAATTTGAATACGGAACCACCAACACCTGTGTGTGCTGCTTTGATTGAAAATACATTTGATCGAAAATTGAAACAATTAATTATTTTTATTTTATTCTATCAATAATTTTCACAATTATAATAAATTATCGTACATATAAAAATATGTACAGAGTATATAAACAATAATATATAAAATTATCATAAACGTAGTACTATATCGTTGATAAAAATTTGAATTAACAAAAAATTTGCGATAACCTGCTTGCAATTAAACTCGTATTAGATTTATTCATCCATAAACAATTTGAATACGGAACCACCAACTCCTGTGTGTGCTGCTTCGATTGAAAATACGTTTGATTAAACGTGAAAGAGATATTTATCGAAATTGAAATCGGAAAAAAGAAAAAAAGACAACAACAACAAAAAAACGAAAGATCATTAAAATCAGATCAACGCACGACAATCTCGTTTTATTTATTTTTTTATTTTTCAATTTTAATTCCTTTTTTTTTTATTTTTATTCTCGTAATTTAAGTTCTTCCTGTATCGAGAAATCGTGAAAGCAAACGTCACCGGTCGTCGTTATGTTATACTTGCAACTAAACTTTCTCCGTTATGGTTCGTCGAAATCGAGGAGGAAGTTTTCGGCACGTCGTTTGATATTTTCTTTTTTTTTTTATTTCTTTTTATTTTTATTTTTATTAACGTTAACTTATTTTCTCTCTCTCTCTCTCTCTTTCTCTAACATTATTCTTGTTTTTTTTTTGGTATATACATACATTTTTCAATTATTCAATATTTTACAATTATTTCAAAGAAAATTTCATCGGTCATCCATTTTATTCATTCTTTCATTCAAAAATAAACAAACAAACAAAAATAAATGTTATATATATGTATACGTATAACGATAAATAGAATAAAAAGGAAAAATTTGTATTGAAAAAGAAACCAACAAAAAAAATAAAAAATTGTTTATTAATTGTTTGCGTAGTACGTGGACCTGGACGAGTTTCTCTCCGAAAATGGCATCCCTGTAGATGGTGTAGCCGGTGGTGGGCAAGGTACCATGCAGAGCGCGCAGTTGCACAAGATCAACAATACTGAAGCTGCGAGTCATCAGGGACCGGCCAGTCTTCATTTAGAACCGGTCACCAAACGGGAAAGGTCACCCTCGCCGAGTGAGGGTTGTTGTTCACCTGACACCTTAAACCCACCTTCACCAGCAGACTCCAGTAAGTTCAATCTCATCTTCATTTCAATTTATTATTATTATTCGTAATTTGGTTTTGTTGATATCTTTTATTACCCCTTTTACAAAGTTAATTTTATTTTAACTTTATTTAATAATTATAATTAATTTTTATAATTATAGTTAATTATAAGTTAATTATAATTATAATAAGCTAATTATAGTTAATTTTTTATTTAATTTTATTTAATAATTATATTCAAAGTTCTCAGGGATGATTCTCTTTCGTTCAATTATTATTTAACGTTTTTATTCGATTTTTTGTATTCTTAAATTATTTTTATTCGTATTTTTGTACAAACGTTAGGTTTTTTTATTTTTTTATATATAAGATTGATCAAAAGTTTGGTTATTTGCAGAGACTACAAATTTGTACATTATATTTACAAGATATATTACATATATTATTTTTCTATTTATTTATAATTCGCAATTGTAGGAATAGTATTTTTTGGGATCAATTTATTGATTATAATTATGATAAATGTGGTTATCATACCTACAATCAAAACATAATTAACTAACAATGGTATTTTCAATCGTATTAATTAACAATTGTATTTAATTTTAATAGCATGTTTTATATACATATATATGTATTAAGTAACAAATAATTGGAATTATATTTAATATATGAGATAAATAACGAAGATAGTTTGACGATTATTTTCGTAAAAATTTGATTCGAATTAAAAAAAAAAAAAATAATCCAACACAACGATAATAAATCCCTTTTATAAATAAATAAACAAACGTTTAATAAAATTAGAGAAATAATTTCAAGACTAACGTCCGAATTTGTTTTCGATTATTTTGAATTTTTTCGCGCAACAGATTCGGAGGACTCGTCACGAATACAATATGGCTTCTCTCTTGTAGCGCTCTCAATGGCGTCATCGGGCCGAGATTTCGATCCACGAACAAGGGCCTTTTCCGACGAGGAACTCAAACCACAACCGATGATCAAGAAATCACGGAAACAGGTAAGAACAAAAATAATACAAAACAAAATAAATCATCGTGCCATTAAACACTAACAAATATAAAATCTTCTAAAAACTAATAATAAAATAAATAAATAATTAAGAAGTATAACACAACCCTTATTGTTAACGTATCACCATGAGAATAATAAACAAATAACAAAAGAAAAGAAAAGAAAAATATAAAATAAATAAACAAATAAATAAATTAACCCTCAGTCGGTAAAGTAAATTTCTTACAATATATTTTTAATTTATTATTTCACATTATTATCATTATTATTATTATTATTTAATAATAAAAAAAAGGAATCTAACACACAAAATTCTCTAATAATACTCTTTTAAGATTAACTCTAAGAACATCATTTATTTTAACTTACAATATTACAAATGAAAAGTAAACATAACAATAGACCATTTAAATGACCCAACTACGTTGCCAGTGAGACGAAGGCTTAATAATAGGTTTGTCATTGATATGAAAAAAAGAAAAAAAAAAAGGAAAAAAGGAAAAAAGTAAAAAAGTAAAAAAGTAAAAAAGTAACTGAAAGAAAAAAGAAAAAACAAACAAATAGAAATAGAAAGAGGTTATGACCCTAACTCACAAAAGAGACAGACACTACCATTACCATTACCATCACTACAACGACCACTAACACTACAACTACCACTACTATTACCATCACAATTGTCTATGAAACGATCGACACAATGTCTGCATTCTGTGTTCTTATAGTTCGTTCCGGATGACTTGAAGGATGACAAATACTGGGCGCGTCGTAGGAAGAACAACATGGCGGCGAAACGATCACGAGACGCACGACGCATGAAGGAGAACCAGATAGCTCTCAGGGCCGGCTTCCTCGAGAAAGAAGTGAGTTCTATCTCTTTCTATCTTTTTCTTTTTTTTTTTCTATCATTCTATCTTTTATCTTACCTTTTTCCAACAATAGATCGATAATATTCCAGCCACGTTTTTTCAATCTAATAAATGAAAATGATGAAAAATCTTTTCAATCATTTGTTAAACTGATCAATAAAAAAACATACAAAATTAATAGAATGTATTTTTGATTAAAAATTCGATTACACAGAACCCCTAACTGTCTCCTCTTTCTCTTTCCTTCTATCTTTTTATCTTTTTTTTATCCATAAGATTTAATCGATGAATATTATTTTTCATTCTAATAATTATACATAGTATGATCCATCATCTATAATTGAAAATCCTTCGATGAATAAATGAAAAACAATCTTCGCAAAAAAAAGAAAAAATAGATAAATATCTAACAACTAGCTGACATTGTGTGATGTATAATTTTCTTTAAATGAACATCTATTTGATTAAAGCTAGATCAAAATATATGTAAACATTCTTTTTTTATTTTTTTCTAATTGTATTACTAGGCGTATTCCAAACAAAACATTTTATTACTGTCCCGTTAACGATTTTTAATTATTTTTTTATTAACGCACACCTTCTCATATTTATTCAATGATAGTTTTTGTTTTTCCGAACCCCATCCATTTTTCTAACCTTACCCATGTTGCTTGACTTCACTGATTTAAAAGAAACTAGTTTTTCTGTTTTTTTTTTAAGGTGGATAGATTGTTGATTTTTTACAAATTAAAATTTATGAAAATTTCAAAAAACGATAAAACTAATACACACACATACACATATATGTATATACAGGTAAACCTTTCATAAGATTGATAGGTTCCTAGAAAATACCTGAAAATATAATTCTTTCGCTGCTATTCGCTCTATTATTTTTATATTATTTTATTATTATTATTTCTCTATTATTATTCGTTATTATTTTGATGTAATAATGTAATATAAAAATTTGTAATATATACTTTTATAATTCGTTAATATTTAAATATGTTAAACAAATATCATGTTATCCAGTGGTATAGAAGTACAGTCTTGTACAAATTTGATGTCGGAAATTTTCTAATCGTATTATAGGATAACCGTGTTAAAATTAGAATTCCCTCAATTTATGAATCATGCTATAACAAAACCGTATTATAGGATGCTTTCCTGCAATTTATAAATCATGCTATAGGAAAACCCTATTATAAAATTCCGTTTAGTAGAAAAGGGTTCTACCTGTATATAAAATACAATAAATAAATTGTAAACAAATATAAATTAGAAACAATATAAATACAAATATAAATTACAAATATAAATTGTAAACAAATATAAATTAGAAACAAAATAGAGAGAAACAATTAATAATTATATAATATTTTATTTTATAGAACATGGGTCTACGGCAAGAATTGGATCGGTTAAAGAACGAAAACATGTTGCTGCGTGACAAGCTGAGCAAGTACACGGACGTCTAACAGCAGCAGTTTAATAACAGCAGTTAAAGCAAAAGAAAAAAAAACGAGATTATAAGGCAAGAGCAAAAGCAAAAGCAAAAAGAGCATCAAGATCAGCCAATCAGCCAGCCAGCCAGCCAGCCAGCCAGCCAGCCAGCTAGCAGCAGCAGCAGAAGCAGAAGCAGAAGCAGCAAAAGTTCAGCAGAAGCAGAAGCAACAGCAGCAGCAGCAAAACTTCAGCAGCAGCAGCAACAGCAGCAGCAACTAAAAAGTTCAGCGGCGGCACTAGCAACAACAACAACAAAAACAACAACAAACGACGATTAGGACGAACGGGGAGAATACATGCCACGAAAAAAAAAAATGTCAAGAAGATTTGTGTGTCGTGTAACAATTCCTCTCTCCCCCACCCCCTTTCACACTTAGAATTTCGTCTCCTCTAAAAGAAAAGAGAGAAGAAGAGATTAGAAAAGAAAAAAAGAAAGAAAAAAATAAATAAATTCAAAAAGAAGTAAAGAAGGATGGATGGAAGGAAGGAAGAAAAGAAAAGAAACAAGGAGTATATATGCCGGTGAAAAATCACAGGATTCAAAACTTCAGGAACAATAAATTTATATACCTTGTCCCTTTTTACGATTATCAAACAAAAACATCACTTCTCCCTTTTCCTAAAACCCTGCAAAAACCTTATTGTTTGATCACATTTTATCACTTATTATTCTCAATATATTCCTTCCTCGAGCATCTCCCTAACTTGTACATAATTATATGAATAGTTAGATTACTTATATATATATATATACATAAAATTAAATACATATATATATATAAATAAAAATATGAAACAAAACAAAATATAATGATATCCATAAATCATATATTATTATTATAGTATGAACAATAATTGAACGTAGAAAGATACGCCTCGATCATTGTTTCTCCCTCTCCCCCTAACCCACCCTTTTGTTACCAATACCATCCTTATTCTTAACCACCCCCACCCCCCACCACCATCCACCCACCACTACCCTTCCTTTTCTTATTCTACTTACAATTAGCCGCAAACGAATAAATAACACTTTTAAGTAGTCCCCCCTCCACACCCCTCTGCCAATCTTAAGCGAATGATAGTCCCCCCTCCGCCAATCTTAAGCGAATGATAGTCCTCGCTCCGCCTCTCTCCGCCCCACCCCTCTAATCTTAAGCGAATGAGCATGATTAGAAAAAAATTAGGTAATGACGAGTCTTCTTTTTATTTTTTTGATGATAATTGGAAAACACGAAGGAGAACACGAATTATTTTTTAATCACGACGAACGTCTGTTGTCTCGTTGTCTGCTTTCGAATGAATCAATAATAATAACAATTTGATTAGCATGTTTTTTTATTCTTATTCTTCTTATTCTTCTTCTTCTTTTTCATCATCAACATCATCGTTTTTTGTAATTCTCTTCCTTTTCCATTACACCCCCCACCCCACTCTACCCTCACCCCCTCCCCAACCACCCATTTCTTCTTCTTCTTCTTCTTCTTTTTATTATTATATTCTTCCTATTCTGTGTTACCATTACATTAGTTATCTATTATTATTACATTGTAGTTTGTTATTGAACTATAAACGAAAGAAAAGAAACAAAAAAAAAAAAAAGAAAATAGAAGAAATAAAAGAGAAAAAAATAGAAGCGCTTTTACTCGCCGTAACTCTCTCCTTTTTCCATCGCGACAAACAAAACAAAAACAAACGTGTGCGAATTTTATTCTTTTTCTTTTTTTTTTTGTATATATTACATATACATGCATATACGTTACACGCATACATACATACATATATATATATATACGTACATACGAATTGTATGATCAAAATTGTTTATAAAAGTTGAATGATATGATAAAAATGATTTTGAATAATCTAGAATGTTCTACTTTTATGAAGTAATTATTAACACGTTCCGTGCCATGTGCATCACCGATGGTACACGTTAAACTTGATCTTCAGGCCACGTGTACCACCGGTGGTACACATAGTCATATTTATTTAATGCGCTAAACATCAAATGGCTTGAACGACAAGTCAGGCAAAAATGGCTTGCCACGGAACGTGTTAAATTTATAATAATTTTCGATCTAATTTATATTTATGTATGTATGTATGTATGTATGTATGTATGTATCTATGTATGTATGTATCTATGTATGTATATGTACGTACGTAAGATGCGAGTGTGTATGTGTTTAAGATAAAAACAAAACAAAACAAAATCAAACAAAACAAAATAAAACAAAACAAAACAAAACAAAAGAAAAAAACAAAAACGGAGGTTTACCCTTACAACGGTCAACCCCCCCCCCATATTTCTTACTTTATTAAAAAAGAAACACGAAAAGAAAAGATAAAAAAAAAAAGAAAAAAAGGAGAAAAAAGGTAAATAAAAAAAAGGAGATTAATTAGTAAAAAAAACCGAAACGCGTTTTCATTCGCTTTAACGATAATAAAAAAGGATGGTATTATTATTATTATTATTATTATTATTATTATGAAAATTAAAAATGACGATTAAAAAAAATTTAATATAAAACAATTGAATGGGATTTCTTACAGGCGTATGATAAATAAATATAAGATTAAAAGAAAAAAAAGAAAATTAAGAGAAAATTCGAGATTAAGGTTTTACCATGGCGATTATTGATTAATTTTTTTTTCTTTTTTTTTTTTGTTTTTTCGTTTTTAACATAATACATGTACATTTACGATCAGTTGTAAATAAACGAAATCACGTTTTTATTTCTTTTCTTTTTCTTCTTCTTCTTCTTCTACTTCTTCTACTTTGAAAATTGAACAAAAATAATATAATATAATATAATATAAAATATAATATATATATATATAATAAACGATCAAACACATGAAACACACACACACACACATACACAAAATAATAAAATGAATAAAAAAGAAAGACAAAGTTTTATTACAAATGAGAGAAAAAAATTTTTGTATAAATGATCAGTGATAAATGATTGATTATTATTGATCGATAATCAATGATCGATAATCGAAAGAAAGAGAGAGAGAGAAGATTGAGTGTCATCGAATCGAAACAAACTAAGCTAGATCACTCTAGTCTAAACTTGATTATGATTAACAATGAAAATATAATATATAAAATAAAAAAAAAATCAAATATTTTAGGGTAAACACAACACCAAAAGTTCGTGCGTTTTGTTTTTTTTTTCTTTTTTTTTTTTATTAATATTTCACTTGCGTATGAAATAATTAATTTTATTGATTTCAAAAAATTGCATTATCTGGAACAACACAATAAACATGCGTGCTTTTGGTTCACCTTAATGGATAAAAGAATATTTTAAGAAAGAATAAAAAAAAAAAAACGAGACGAAAAAGAAGAAGAAGAAGAAGAAAAAGCGGAGGAGGAGGAGGAGGAGGAGGAGGAGGAGGAGGAGGAGGGGATCAGGAGGGAAAAGGGCAACGCAAAAAAGTGGAAAAAAAAGAAAGAAAGAAAGAAAGAAAAAGATAGAAAAATAAATAACAAGATGATGATACAATAAAGAAGAAAAATTTATTAATTAAAATTAATAAATTTTTTTTTTTTTCATTTTCTGCGTTAAATCGTTAATTTTCTTTTTTTCTTATTCTATTTTTTTTTCCAAAACGACGTCACACTTTTCCTCATTATATTTATATTTTTATTATAATTGACACACATGTGCGTACACACGCGTGCGCAACGTGAGAAAACAAAAAAAGTAAAAAAAGAGAAAAAAAAACAAAATGATAGAAGAAAAAATTTTTATTACGAATGTTTGTCATCATTGTTTATCGATATTTGTTTAAACTTATTTTGTTTTATATTATGGTACCCCCATTAATATCATAAATTTATATTAAATTTGATAGGAGACACCTTTTTTTTTTTTCTTTACTCATTTTATTTCTTTGCAATTTTATTTTTATTTTTGTTTTTGTTTTTATTTTTATTTTTATTTTTATTTTTATTTTTATATTTATTTTTTCTTGTATTTTTTTTTCATTCTCACCCCCACCCCCTGCTGCTGCATCCTCCCTTTTGCATGTCTTTATTTTTCTTTTATTTTTTTTTTTTTTCATTTTTTTATCTTTTTGACTTATTCGTACTCTTGTTATTTTATTAGTCTCCTTTTTTTTTCTTCTTTATTTTATCATTTATACGTGAAAAAAAAGAAATAAGCATCGATACGCGTAAGATCTTTCTTTCTTTCTTTCTTTCTTTTTTTTTTATGTCATTTAATAAAATAACAATATATTATATAATAATCGAAAAATATTCGTGCAGAACTGCAACGGTGATCGTTGATCGATCGTTATAAATAAATAAATATATATATATACAAATGATTGTGTATTATTATTATGGTTATGATTATTATGATTATTATGATTATTATTATTATTAATATTATTATTAATATTATTTTTATTGTAATTATTATTATTATATTATATATACACTTTTTTTTTTTAATCCGTACAAAAAAAACTCGAATTTACATTTATATAAAAAGAAAAAAAAATATATATATACATATACAGATATATCATATAATATAATTTTTGTGTCGTGTATATAATAAATAAAATTTGTTATCGTTAATTCAAAAAACGAATTTATATATATATATGTTATTTAAAGAAAAAGAAAAAAAAAATGAAAAAAAGCAAGTGTTTAATTTTAAAAAAAAGTTTTTTATTATTATTATCACACATTATTACTATTACTATTATTATTATTACTATTATTATTTTTATTATTATTATTATTATTATTCGAAATACGTCACCGTTGTTAACGTTGTCAAAAAAAAGAAAAAAAGAAAAAAAACCAAACGAAAATAATATAATATCAATTAAAAATGAAATACATACGTAAATTATGTATACTTATGACAACAAGAAACAAAATATCGATTTATCGAATATAATACGCGACTATTTCTTATCTTTCGAGATATAAATTTGAAAGATGAAAAAAAAAAGAAAACAAAAAAAATAAATAATAATAATCAATGAAACAAATAAACAAACAAACAAGCAAACGAAAAAAATAATAATAACACGCTTGAAAAAACTTATGATTGCTGCTACTTGGTGTGAGTGCACTATAGGAAGCCTTCTCATTCATTTTACGTTTGTTTTGTTTTTTTTTATGATGATCCGTTAAATAGAGAAACCAAAAAAAAGAAAACAAAAAAAAATGAAGGAGAAAAGTTAGAGAAATGAGAATACGATAAACGAGAATAAAAAAAATGAACAAAAAAAAAAAGTAACCAAAAAAAAAAGAAATAAAAAATAAAAAATAATAATAATAATAATAACACGATGAAATTTTATGCTCTAACGCTTTATTATCTTTTACCCGAGAATCCTTGTAACGACAAACATTGTACGGTAACAAAAAAAAATTGCGAGAAACGTTATATTACGAATAATATTTAATAAATTGTACAGAAGAAGTGTGAAGAGAAATGCACCCAGTTAGGATTAATAACAAACGAACGAATAATTAAACGGAATATAAAAAAAAAAATAACAAAAAGAAAATTAAACCAAAAAAAAATCACACACACACACACACATACACATATATATATATATATATATATATATTTAGAGGAAAAAAAAAAATGGCTAAGCTTTGACGAACGAAGATTATTAAAATCGTTATATGCTCGAATTATAAGTGACAATAAAATCGTAAAATGAAAAATGAATACGTTAAAAAAAAAAAAAAAAAAAAAAAAAAAAGAGAGAAAAAAAACCTCCATTATTGTAATCAAAAGTAATTTAAAAGAAAGAAAAAAAAATTGATAAGAGAAAATAGAGATCCTATATATATATATATAAATATTACATATTATATATAAAAAAAATATGTACGCTATAAAAAAATGATTTTTTTTCTTATACAAATTTATGTACGTTCATTCGAATATTAATTTACATTTTACGCACTTGTGTAAATAAGGGAGGACGTGTGTAATAATTTTCTTCTTTATTCTTCCTTCCGTTGCAATTATTATTATTATTATTATTATTATTATTGTTATTGTAATAATATATCTCGTCTATGTTCAGCCAAAATTCACTGACTTATTTTTACGTTTTCGTATATTTTTTTTCTTTTTTTTTCTATATTATATTATATAAAAAAAAAAAACAGAAAGATTTTTCTCATTCGTGAATTTATGGAAAACATTTACGAAAAGTATACTTTTGACATAGAAAAAAAAAAAAAAAAAAAAAAGAAAATAAACCTGATTTTGATCGTGAAAAAATAATTTTCTTCGACGAGCAATAATTAAGATATTAATATAAATATTAATTAACGTGACTCTCTTTTGGCTGAATGTAGAAAAAAAAAAAAATTATATACTTATGCAATGCTAAGCCGAAAAAGTGTAGATATTTTTTTCAACTTATCGAAAACTAAAAGAAAGAAAGAAAGAAAGAGAGAGAGAGAGATAAAAATAGATGTGCGTGTGCGCGTGTGTGTATGTGTGGATATCGTAATTTCAATGAATTTTTTATCGAAACCAAACGTCAGGGTGGTACGAAATCCAAAAGTCCCTATACCAATATTCGACAAATTAATTATCCCCATTTTCTGGATAAATTGTTCAGATTAAAATTACGTTTGTAATTATATCAAACGAACAATATTAATTGCGAGTCGTGAGAAAGTTTGAAATACGTATTTAACGATTGTTAATAATAATCTAAATACATAAAACATTTCGTGTATTATTTAGGAACTTTTGGTTGTCAATTTTACGTATTTGTTTGAAAATGATTTCGTAAAATAATTTCGTTAAATAATTTCGTTAAATGGTTTCGTTAAATGATTTCGTTAAATGATTTCGTTAAATGATTTCATAAAATGATTTCGTTAAATGATTTCGTAAAATGATCGTTTAAAATTGATTGATACATATTATTTCTTTTTTTTTTTTTTTTTTTTTTCATATTTCAATCGCAAAAAACACGCATATAACGTACATAGAAAAACAAGAATATATTTAGAAGAAGGAAGGTAAAATTTGAATTTTCACGAACTTTATGATCATCATCTTCTCCTCCTCTTCCTTCTTCTTCTTCTTCTTATAAAAAAAAAGAAAAAAAGAAAAAAAAAAAGGAAAAGGAAAATGTTCATTCGACAGAGGGGATCAATAATCAATCCTTTTATTATTTTTATAAAAACGGTTTTACCTTTTCTTTTTTTTTTTTTTTGATTTCATTAATTCGTAAAGCCTCAAAAAAAAAAAAAAAAAAAAAAAAAACACAACCTCAAAAAAAAAAAACAACACAACCAAAAATTAATTACAAATTATTACACGGCGACAAGGTATGTAAATTAAATTCATCCGCGATAAGATTAAAAAAAAAAAAGAAAAAAAAAGAAACTAATGAGAGTGAGACCGAGAGTTGACTCCTTATTAAAAAAAAGAACGAAAACGATGGTAATGAAAATTTAAATTTAAAAAGAAAAAACAAACAAAATAATAATAATTATTATTATTATTATTAAAATATTAATAATAATATTAAAAAAAAGAACGAAAACGATGGTAATGAAAATTTAAATTAAAAAGAAAAAACAAACAAAATAATAATAATAATAATAATAATAATAATAATAATAAAAAAATGCAATCCCATAAGATCCCATAAAATTTGTCTATATGCTCTTAAACACCTATACATATATATATATATATAGATATGCATATACTTTTAATAAATGAAACAAACAAGATAAAAAAGTACGAATGAACGAATGAACGAACGAATGAATGAATGAATGAATGAATGTATGAAAAAAAAAAATAAGGAAAACCCATCCGAATAAATGTGAAATCCCTCGAGGACGCTAATTTACGATTGCCTTGCGTATATTTAATAATAATTAATATTAATACTAATTAATAATAATACTAATTAATAATAATAAATTAATAATAACGAAAACAAAACCACGTAAAGAACTTTAGAAAAATGTAAGAGAGAGAGAGAGAAAAAAAATATTAAATGAAACAAACATAAACGTTTAACTTGCTACGCGTAGTTTAATATGAATAAATTTGTTTTATGAAATATTTTGTGCGCGCGAAATAGAATGAGAGAAAGAGAGAGAGAGAGAGAGAGAGATCCACGTATGTAAAATTTCGATAAAAATGATGCTTTAGAAAAAAATAACAAAACAAAAAAAAACAGAATTTAAAAAAAAAATAAAACAAAATATCAAACAAGAACAACAACTGCGTTTGTAGGACAGAAACACACACACACACACACACACAGGCGTAATTAAAAAGAAAAAAAAAAAATAGGAAAAAAAACAAACAACATATATACAAACATAAATATACATAATAATAATAATAATAATATTAATAATAATAATGTAATAATAATAATAAAAAAAAAGATAAAAATATTAAAAAGAAAATAAATGGATGTAGCGCGCGCGCGCGCGCGCGTTCCAAATGTCTGTGTGTACATTGATCATTGTTATTAGGCAATTGATCAAAAAAAAAAAAAAAAAAAAAAACTAACAACAATAAATGTCAATTTACGGCATTTTAATAATAATCCGTTAACTATTTTACTTAACGCACTAGCATTTACTTTGATAAACAAAACATTTGATGAATGATGATGATGATGATGATAACGATAATGATGATGAAAAAATATGGACAAAAGATAAAAAGATGAAAAAAAAAAAAAAAAAAAAATAATAATAATATTACAATTATAATCACGAGATAACAATGATAATAATGATGATAATATTAATAATAATAATAATAATAAGAAGAAGAAGAAAAAAATGATGAATGAAAAAGAAAATGAGGAAAGAAAAAAATAAACATAATATCTATATCTTTTTATCATTTCGTTAACATATCCAAGACTGCCATCTCGACGATATTTTTTAATTGCCAATAACAATGTTTAAGTGTACGAACTGAGTATTGGTGGATCTCGATTTTAAAAATAATTGGTTTGTTAAAAAAAAAAAAAATTCAAAGAGAGAGAGAGAGAGAGAGAGAGGAGACGAAGAAAAAGAAGAAGCACGATAGCACGGTTTTATGATGTTTAGACACCATAATCCGACGATAGTAATTATTGCAAAAGATTATTAACAAAACAAAAAAAAAAGTATATATATGCATATATATATACTTATATGTATAGATAATAAATAAAAATAAATAAAAAAAATTATATATATATATATATATATATATAAGGTAGTAAAAAAAAATATTTAGCAATTGCGGTAGCAAACGCTTTTTGTTCCAAAATAGAATTTTGTTAAATATAAATAAAAAGAAGTAAGATATATATAGATGGTATGTATTATATGCTGCGTCCATAATAATGATGATGATGATGATGATGATGATGATGATGATGATGATGATGATGATGATGATGATGATGATGATGATGATGATAAATCGCCATCCGATCCATTAATAAAAAAAAAAAAATTAAAAAAAAAACAAATATAAGACAAATGAAAGAAGACAAATGTGTGAAAAAGGTGCAAACAAAAATAAAAATAAAATATAACGAAATATCCACGAGAGAGATCACCGGGGCAAACATAAATGGAAAAATTCTACTGTGTCACATTTCGAGAAATATATATATATGTATTTGTTATTGTTTTAATTGAATCCTCGGATTGTTTATAAGATATATACCTTGCATCCCAATCCCAAATATTAATCGAGAGGAAACTTTGATTTAATATAATTTTTGAAAAATTGCACATTAGATTTTATTATGATAAATAAAACGACAAATAAAATCAAATCAAATAATAAAAGAAATATTATAGCAAATCAATGTGTTACCGTGCACCCTTTTACACCACTCGGGTTGGCACGAGGGGAGCCCCTGGATAGAATGTAATTAAATATATTTTTTTTTTTTAGGAAAAAGAATTTTATCGAAATCTTATATTAAATAATTAAAACTCTAATTTTTTTAAATTGAAGTAGATCAATAATCGAATATTTTCAATGATATTTGATAAATCTGTAATCTACATTACCGACAAATAAATGTCGATAAAGTAGAAAAATATGGATATACGGTCGATAAGGTAGAAAACCATGGAAGTACGGTCGATAAGGTAGAAAACTATGGAAATACGGTCGATAATAACGATCGGTAATTACGGTCGGTAATCACAATCGGTAATCACACATGGACGAAAAAAATATTTGAAAATAATACAATCAAAAGGACGATGGCAGCACAATTCATAATTCTTATAACGTCGCAGTAACATCAAGTGAAAACAATCATTGTATCTAAGCCGTATACTTATCTTTCTATCAGCCAATGAGTTTCGCTCTGTTTATCAAGGATATTACAGAGCTGGTATTTAACGAAAAACACTCTTACCTATCTTACAGTATCTTCTTGGACGTTGTAAATAACGGACGTAAGATGTGGAAAACAACGACGGTTATACTTGTGTTGTCAATTGGTGTATATTATCTTATGTAAGTGTGATAATATCCAAAATGATATGAAATAGTGTTTATCATTAGATTTATAAAGTACAATGTTTAATTATAGATAAAAGATAACTATATATATATAATTATCAATATTCAATTTCAATATTCATTTTTATTGAATATTATTTCAATATTCAATAATATAATAATAATATAATATAATATAATAATAATATAGTAATAATTATAATACGAGCCGATACAATTATATTTTTTATTTCTTTTCTTTTTGTTTTTTTTTTCAAGGCAATAAATATGATAGATAATGTTATTAATGTCAATGAATGCTAAAACGTATGTTTTTTTTCTTTTGCTTTTTTATTTCTTTTCATCTCATTTTAATAATCATACGTATCGTACATATTAATTAACTACTGTATTTAAAAAAAAAGAAAAAAATAAAAAAAAGAAGAAAAAGCAATTATTATTGTTACGTTCTTTTTTTATTTTTATTATTTTCTATTGTTTCCACGATAAAGATCCAGTTCGGAAAAATTGAAGAAACCAGATTTGCCGGAAACTTTTTGGGGACCTGATAAGAACAAAGCAGCATCGAAAGAAATTCGACCATTCAAGATAGACATACCAAAATCGGTAAATAAATATTTTAAATAAAGATTAATATATTAAATAATATAAAATAAAATAAAAAAAAATAAAAAAAAATATAAATAATATAATATAATAAATAAATAAATAAATAATAAAATAAACGCGCGTATGATTACGTCGTTTATCTTGAAAGTGGACTAATGTAAGCTCATTTTAAAATTTCGTGTTGTTATCGTTGTAGTGAACTATTATACCTAGTAATTAACCGTCATAGAAGATATTGAAAAAAACAAAAACATAAAAAAAAACACTAGCCTTTGGTTCCTATTAAAAAAAAAAAAATCGCTTAGATACAATTTGTTCGGTAAAAAATTATGAATTAACACTTATGTAAGAATCTGAGTTTTTTCTCCGTCGATACGACGCGTTCCGTAAACTAAAATTATGCTTGTATCTAACTTGTTCATAAATTAAATGACTTGCATAAACTTATTATCCCAAGTCTCATAATAATCACTGATAAATGATGAAGACTGGAAACTTTACAAAAAAAAAAATAAAAAAAATGTTTATACTTGAAATATAATCCTCTTATCCCGTTTTAATAACTTTTACAAATTTATGAAGAAAAAAAAAAAGAACTAATTTAATCTTTTTTTATTCTATCCATTGAAGGTCATAGATGATTTAAACAAACGCCTGGAGAATCCAAGATTAAATGTTGAACCATTGGAAGGTGTAGGTTGGACTTACGGTTTACCAGCGACATATTTAAAAAATATCATTGAATATTGGCGTACTAAATATAACTGGAACGAAAGACAAGCACTCCTTAACAAATATCCACAATTTGTAACAAATATTCAAGGTAATATAAGATAAAATTATTGATAATTATTCCTTAAAAATAAATATATTTAATATTATTATAGATTCCATATCCTAATTTAATTATCAGATTGGAATGCACAGAATGAAGATTAAATAGTTCACAATAAAAGTTGGAACTTTTTACATTGTACTTTTTGTAATCGTTAAAATAGTCCAGTTAGGTTCTTTGCCCTGTTGAAAGCAGTTACAAGTTCTATTGAAGATCTACAAGCGTGTTTTATTATCGTTCATTCCCGTTAGTTCACTTCAGTTTAACTTGCTATAAACCTAGATCTATTGAACAATCCTTTCATACACTATTTTATTCTCAATAATGTTAAACTTTTTCAATAATATATATTTTATTTTTATTTAGGTTTGGACATCCACTTTTATCACGTAAAACCGTCGAATTTACCAAAGAATAAGAAAATCAAAGTTTTGCCGCTTCTTATCGCCCATGGTTGGCCTGGTTCAGTTGTAGAATTTCAAAAGATTATTCCACTATTGACCACACCCAAACCAGACAGAGATTTCGTTTTTGAAGTTGTTGCTCCATCTTTACCTGGATATGGTTTCAGTGATGGTGCTGTACGACCTGGATTATCATCAGCTCATGTATATAACATTTATTTTATTAATATATTTATAACCACACACATATATATATATATTTATTATAATTAATCACTATATGATGTTAATTATACTTCTTTAAATATTTGTTGTTTAGATCGCTATTATTTTTAAAAATCTCATGGCGAGGCTTGGTTTTGAAAAATTTTATGCCCAAGGAGGTGACTGGGGTTCTATTATAACATATTCAATGGCTGTTCTTCATCCGGAAAAGTAATTACATATTTTTATTTTATTATTTCTCTTCTTTTTTCTAATAAGAAGTATCTATATAATTTATATATATTATATAATTATTTAGATACTTATTATAAATATTATATATATTTATACAATATTGTATATATATATTACATTATTTTAGGTATAAGTTACATTATTATAGATTATATACATATAGATAAGATATATCTTTATATAGATATATATTTATATATATATATAGATACTTATTATATAAATATTATATATATTTATACAATATTATAAATTATATATTATATTATATATATATATATATATATATAATTATATATAAATTATAATATAATATATATTTATGTAAATATTATATATATAATTATAATAATATATATTTCTAATAAGAAATATATATATATTTTTCTATATATTTTAATACAGAATTCTTGGAGTACATTCGAATATGTGCATAAGTAAACCATTCGACATTTGGTACTTTATTGGAACATTATTTCCATCTCTTGTTGTTGACAAGCAACACGAAAATAAAATTTTTCCATTGAAAGATAAATATTCTTTTTTAATAGAAGAAACTGGATATTTTCATATACAAGCTACCAAGCCAGATACGATTGGTAAATATTATTATTTAAAAAACATTTATAATGAAACACCAAAAAAGAAGACATTTGTCTTATTTAAAGAAAAATATAATTAATATAATTTTTTGTTTATAGGTTTGGCATTGACGAATTCACCAGTGTCATTGGCAGGATACATACTTGAGAAATTCAGTACATGGACAAATAAAGAATATAAAACTAGAAAGGACGGTGGTCTACTTGAGAAATTTACTTTGGATGAACTTTTGGATAATATTATGTTATACTGGGTGACTGATTCTGCAACGACTAGTGTACGTCTTTATAGTGAACAATATACCACCGCTAATAGGAATTTACAAATCGATGAGTAAGTTTTTCTTTTTTTTTCTTTTTATACAAAATCATAAATAATATTTAATTTCAAATTAAATGATAACTGTAAAAACAAAAATGTATATATATATATATAATAATTATTTTCTAGTATCCCCATCGATGTACCTTCAGCTTGTGCCATGTTTCCTAACGAATTGGCTTTTGCACCAGAAAAAATACTTAGAAATAAATATTTGAATTTAATTCAATTAAACTATATGCCAGGAGGTGGTCATTTCGCAGCTATGGAAGAACCTCTTTTACTTGCAAACGACATATACGATTTCGTTGCCAAAGTTGAAGAATTATCCAAGAAAGAAAATAAAACAGCAACTGTGATTCCTGAACAGGATAATAAAAAAACTAAAAAAACCAAATAGATTAAAACTTTCAAAAAGTCAGTCATACGGAAAGTAATTTCTTTCAGTTAGTAATTTTTCTTTTTTCAAAGTACTTTTATAGAATTATTTATAATAAAATGAATTGATAAAAATAACGATATTAATTTTATATTGCACATAAATATAAGTATATGTAACTAATTATAAAAATACTTTATATATATAATTGTGAATAAATGATTATTTTCGTATTCTTACGAGAAATATATTATTATGAATTAATTATTAAGTGAAGGTACTAAAGACAAATTTTTCTAATATTTTCTTACAATTATTAAAAGATTATTTTTACTATATACTACTCATGTATGTACTAATACTCATATGTTCCTAATTCCTCATTTTTCTTTCTTTTCTTTTTTTGTTTTATTTTAAATTATATTAATTTGTACTTTAATTTATACAATACGCTACAAACAAATAACAGTATTTTTTATTAATGTCTTTTTAAAAAGAAAGAAAAGTTTTTGCAAAGTTGTAGGTGGTATTCATCCCCTTCCCCCCCCTTATTATGGTTGTATTATTCATTCATTCATTCATTTTCTTTTTGTTCTCCCACTCGTCGCAGCCCACGCTGCACATTTTTGTTTTATATATATATAAAAGTAATTAAATAAATAAATAAATTAATTAAATAAGGCGGTGAGAATCTGATTTGAAAGCATGAGTTGTACGCGAAGATATTATGATAATAATAATGATTATTATTATTAATTAATTGATTAATTATACTGTTATTATTACTATAATTATTATTATATATTAATAAGTAAAAAGCGTTCATGAAAGAAAATTTCGATAGAATTGTATAATAATAAGCGGCTAATAATAATAACTGTGTAAATACATATATAAAAAAAAAAAAAAAAAAAAACAACAAAAAATCTTTACAGTTATCATTTCGTTTCTGAGAATAACGTGGATTATACCTGAATATTATAAGCCGTTAAAAAAGCGTTGGTTAGTAAAAAGAAAAAGAAAAGGAATATACTCTTAACTTCAGAAATAAAGAAAAAGAATTAGATGTATGCCTAAAGAATAATACTCTTGACAAACAGGAAACTATTTCTACAATACATTAACGATAATTGATTATTCATCGCGAGTATCTAATCATATATGCACAAGAAATGACTAACTAGTTAATTGGATTTGTGCCAGTTTTACTCTCTCACGTAGTAATAGAACTATTGCAAAATAAAAATTTATTATTTATGTTGATATAAAAAAAAAATTATACGACATTAGGAAAGACGGTTAAATAACTCAATAAAAATTATAATAGAGATTACAAATGAAACAAAAGGCATAATTTAATTGATCGATTAATATATTTTAGAAATATTATCCAATTATTTGCAAAAATATATTTTAAAATTGTATATAGATAATTATAACATGCACACTAGAATCGATTCATATGTTAGGGTATTTTTGAATTTTTATGCTCCCAGAGACTCCTAACGGTTCGGAATAAATAAAAAAAAAATATACTGCATGTTTCAAGACTATCTAAATTTTAACCTTTACTGCACACCGATGCAAGTTTCCCATCTAAATAACACGTGGTTTTTGGTATTAAATGATCAATTTTTTCTACAAGTCATAGTAACTGTTCAAAAAATTTGAAACTCTGTTAACTTTATTCTTATAACAGTTGGAATAACTCAGAACTTTTATAGATTTTCTAGTTATTATAATTTTGGAAATGCAGCTACATAAAACATTACGTTGCATAATTCTTTCATTCATTCCTTTCTTCATCAAGTTTTGTACCGATAATTTTTCGAATATCCTACATTTTTTTTCTCGTATAATAGAAATAAGTGGAATAAAATTACATACTTTTGAGATTCCTGTCATAAATATAATAAAAAACAAACAACAACATTAGATTCATTAAGGTCTTCGATCTGAAACAGATATGTTAATCGATTAAACATTTTCTTAACAAATATATTTAAAATCTTTTGTACATCTTCACAAATATTTAAAGTTATATTTATCATGGACTTTGAAATAATTTTATTTCGTATTTAGCGTTTAAATGTGTGTGCCTTCAGAAATGCATTTATAGATAGATTATTATAAAAAGCAGTCATTTAAGCCGTTCAAATGGAAGAAAATCAAAAAGGTTTGTTGTTAAATCCAACGAAGATCACCTGTAACAAAAAGAAAACTATATTAATCACACAATCAAGTCATATAATAGCCTAACATATAAGCGGTCCAATTCGCAGATGCACTTTTCAATTGAATCCTTTATTTAACTCTACCAAAAATCTCTATTACCCGTTGCAATAAAATTAAATTTAAACGCGTGATTTTACATTTACATAAAATATATACCAACAAAAAAAAAAAAGGAAAGTACAAATATCAAGTTACTAAAAAAAAATAATATCTAATAATTATTATGAAATACTTATAGAGAAAAGAAAAATTGTGCCAATTTAATAAAAAACGATCACAGTCAAAAATCTTAAAGAGGAAACAAGAAAAGAGAAATGACTGTAATATTTACCGAACGTTATTTAGGCTTTAAAATTGAATAATACAAAAATTCTAATATTTTTGACTCTAACTAAACACATATGCATCTTTTGGACGATATGGCACACAAATTTGGTGTCCCAAGGAGATGGAATGGTCCATCATCTCCAATTACAACTACAAATTAATGACGAGCAAAAAATAATACAATAAAATATAAAATATGACTAAAGAACTATATTCGGAAAGTTCGAACTTATTGTCGAATCTTTCGAAAATAACTCAATAGTTCAATAGTAGTTGCCCTCTTCAGCCACAGTTAAGTAGGGGCCTCTTCGGCATTTAGCCTCTTCTTTTTTCATCCCTGAAAACTGCATTGGACATATTTTCTAAATGCGACCAAAATAAGATTTCACATACTTTTATTGCAAGCTATAATTCGTATTTTGTTTGATAATTCTAATTCTTGATTATTAAAACATTAATTTACATTTTCCCTTAGTTATTCAAGCTCGTGGGCCATCAATGAACTTAGAGTTCATTGACATAGACACGAGCACAGTTAAATAAATGTCCAAGCAGATAATTATCCATGACCTAAAAACACGTCGCACTTTTAATTTTAAGTAATAAGATAGAATTGAAATAAATAATGCAATAAATATTATGCATTTTTTTTGCAATATTTTAATTTCATTCATTCTCGTTATATTTCTAATTGAGAAAATCGCGATTGTGCGAAGTGCTAATATTATATTACTTAAAATTAAGTATCAAATTCATCAAAGGCTTTGCCAATTTGATTCGACTCTATCTCGTTCGAGATAGAATCGAAAAAGAAATGAATCTTCCAAATGGTTGCAAATGCCTCTATAAATTATGACACATACTCAAGATTACAGAAGAGTCACAAAATAAATTTACAAAACAAGCATAATAGAATGAGAAGATAAAATTTTGCAACAATTCTGTATAAACCAGGAGGCGGAATTTCCACTCCGGAGTGAAAGTAAGCCTAAAACCTTTCCTGGGTTATACCTACTTGAAATTAAAATTTTCACATTCGCTAAAATAAGTATGCTACCTGCCTGCCAATTACCCATATTTAAAAAGAGCAAATACACATACGTACCCACCCACCCACTCCACGATTCTCTCACATACCACCAGGGTGCAAAAGCATAAACTAGAGAGCATGCCCCGGGGCACCTCCGACACCCTAGTTCAAACGCGTGTTTTCTAAACTTATAGGAGTACGTACCAATACTGTAATCGTCTGCCAAGGCTAGAGATTATTGCATAAAAAACTACAGCAAAAATACAAGTATACACTAGTATTTATGCATACTAGTAATATACGAGTATATCAAAGTTTCCACAAATAAATGCGATAACTCTACTATGCAAAACGATTGTTAAAAAAAAAAAGTTCGTATCGTACACGTGACTCTACAAGTTATTTTTATTCAATAACTTAAAAAAATAATAAGCGCGGTATTACGTTTCGCGAAACGATGTACAATGCACACACCTAAACGCACACACAGGTGTAACGTACACCGTGCAATCACTAGCACAATGACAGCTGCCAATAGGGGGGAAAAACTTAAAACTAAACCTATACTATCCGTTTCTCACCCATACGAGTAGCACCTGGGCACACGTATAAATGAGAACGCAGAATGTATAGGGGGGAGAAACGGGAGATTAGTATATTAGAAGCTGAAAATCCTGATCTAAAAAATATCATTAAAAACACATATATACATAAGACATAAATACAGTTTTATAGAAATTTATCTAAGCGGCTAAAGACTCTACAATTTATTTGATAAAAAACAACTTTTAATATCTTTAAATATCATTAAATATATTTTAAAACCTCGGACGACTCCTTTCATTAAGTTGGCTGTTCTAATAAAAGAACTGGGCTTTGAGCCACCACTTTACTGCTAGAATCTATCCGTCGCGAATTGGTTTGTCTTCTTGCTCATTTATTTATAATATCGAAACATCGATATATCAATATTAATCGCGATTAGATAAACTAAGTACGAAGCAATGCATGTAAGACATTTATTACATGCTTTTCTGGACAAAAACGAGTAAATTAATGCTCGGTTTCACTACTACTAACCACGAATAAAACACGTAATAAAAAAGAAAGTGCATTAATTAATTGCACTGTTAATTAAATGATTTTAATCGATGAGACAAGAAAACCTATCCTGAACTAATATAAAATATACAATACAATATACAATAGAATATACAATTTTCATGAATAACTCCTAAAAAAAATTACTCATGTGCTCGTCACTAATTTATTGGAATAATTACAACCAGTAACTCGTGCCGATTGGGACATTTCATCCTCGGCATGATTGAGCACTGGAGGAACTTTAAATTTTTTGACTCACTGCGCAAGAAGTTCTACGATGGCTCCAAAACACAAAAACTTCGCTGCAAGTATTGTAGTCTGCTGATCGAAGGTCAATCGAAGATCCATCGAAGATCCATCGATGATCCATTGAAGAATTCATCCCACATCTTTGATAAGGTAGAAAGTTCGTCGTCATATCTGTAAAATAAAATAGAACAAAACGATAAGTTATCTACAATATAATCCAAGATCATATAAAATAAAATCGAATAAAATGCTAATAAAAATGAATACTTACAATGCATTCCAATGGGATGAAACTCAATTGCACCATGGCGATGCACCTCGCGTGAATCTAAAAACGCGGTATAAACGAAAATAAGAAACTATAGATGAGTTTCTCATCGCGAAACCGAAATTTTATTATACGGCGAACAACACTGATTCTAATTCGCGTTTGATTTTAATTTGTTTTACGCCCGATCACTGATTCTACACAACTAATTCAAAGACTGCTTTGCACACAGTCAATGCAAGTAGAAAAATCTTCATTGATGCACTGATTCTAATACGCGAACAGTCTGTGCGACTGTTTAAAGATAAAAATACAACTTTACTCGAACAAACTCTAATGCAATTACTGCCTTGGTCGCAGTTAATTTAATATATAAATTTCAAAAAATTCGCGAACGCGACGGAATTGAAATTAACGAACGAACGTGCTTCTAATCCGTGATTTTAATTTTATTTGAAAGATACAACACTCCTGTATATTGCTTCGCGCACGATTGCAATGCAAGAACACTTGCAACACTTCACAAACACAATTCACAAACACTTCCAACACTGCAATATTCCCATGATGATCTGAAACAGAAATAAAAATAAAATTATAAATATCATTGTTGTAAGAAAAAATTATTATAATTATTGAGAAAGTGTTTAAAATAAAAATTGACTTACGTTTATTCCTCAGTGATGAATGCACGATGGGTATCCTACCCTTAGGATGACGATGAGCACACGTTTAAACCGAATAAAAGAAACTTACGGAGTTTCTTTACACGAAAACAACGAAACTTTTCCATACGGCGTACAACACTGATTCTACTCTTTCCGATTCTTTTGTATTTTATTTTATCGATGCAAAAAACGAATACTTCATTGCCTACGCGCACGATTGCAATGATGTTCTGAAACAGAAAAAGAAAAAGAACAATTAATATCATCGTCGTAATAAAAAACCATTAAAGTTATCATAGAAGTGTTTGATAGAAAAATATACTTACTTTTATTCTTCATTGATGACTGCAGGATGGGTATCCTACCCTTAGGATGACGATGAATAAAATAAAATTAAAAAAAAAAATCTAAAAGCTGAAACATATACCAGAGATTATAGTACAATATTTTCTGTAAATCATTTCTGAGGGTAGAACACATAAAAAGAAGTGTTATCATTAAAAATCAATGTTAATTATAAGAAGAAAATGTATATAATAATCTAGAAGAATTGAAATAATTAGAAGTAAAAATTAATAAATATTTGTGAAATGTATCAAAATATGAAACTATTTGTTTGATAGTGCTTGCTATATATTTTAATATACAAATTCAAGCAATATCAATTGACCAAATCTCTCTACTTATATAAAATTAGATGCAAAGTATGTAATGCTAGTGAAAATATTAATAAAAATCTTTACAATTGTAAATATAAAACAATAACTGAATCAGCAAACATAATGAAGAGTAATCTAAAAAGTAAACCGTTTCTAATACCATTCTTTGTAATAAAAAAGTTATTAAAGTATTTAAATTAATACGATAATGTTAGAAACAAAATTATTGATTAATTTAATACTTGTTACCATCGTATGTCTTCCTTACTCGTTGAAGGACTGAACAGAAATGAGCACGTTACTCTTGCCCTTGGGAGCTCGGATGTCTTCGTTTTGAATCGGCTGTTTTCATCTCGAGCAATTCCTGACAATAAACATACACATTCATAACTACCTGTAGGCCGAGTGTTTTGTTTACTTATTCTCTCTCTCTCTCTCTCTCTCTCTCTCTCTCTCTCCCTCTCTTATTCTCGTTCTCACTTTTTCTAAACATTTCGAAATGTCACATAGGTTAAAAAAAGAAGAACGCTTACCTGGATGAATATGAAGATAAAATAGAGTAAACACAATTGTTAGACTGTGTATATGTATTCCTGCTGGACTCTCCTAATGCTCGGTACCTAAAAAAGGAAAAAAAAAGATTACATTAGTATAACATAAAGAAAATCAAATATATAAGTGTATGTGTAAGAGCTACCTATAGTTATGCATATATGCCTGTATGTGTGTGTATGTGACAGGAATCGAATTTAATACGAATTACGATCTTTGAATACATAATTATGAAAAATAATTAATTAGAGCATCATTAGAGATGGTAGTAATTATCGATACCATGAAAAAAGCTGGAAATTAGAAGAAATATTGTTAAGTAACATTGGTCAGATTTGGCGGGACGACGAGATATATCGATATTATATTCTCACAGATATCTATCGAACTTTTGAATATTTCGTTTTGAAAACACTCACGTATGAAAATCTTGAGTGTAGCTATAGTTTGAAATATAATAGGAAGGTGTAGAATACTTTTCAATTACCTGTATTAAACGGGATAACGCAATACGTTGGAACATATACACTTGACAGGTATACAAGATGGTGGTAGCTCTGATGACGTCATGGCTGCTTGATGATTTTGAATTTTTTCCATCTATTATAGAAAAATATCGAATAGTTAAAAATAGGATATAGGAACATAACAATTATCGAAATATATACTTTATTAAGCCAGACAATAAAAATTGATCAGTATAAGTCGATATCCATACAAATGATGCCGTAAAACAATATATATATATATATCATTGTGTAGAAAAATGCATACCAATGTACATGGAATTTTTTTTCTACGCAAATATTCTTTATCCTCGACATTATCGTAATCTTTCGATTATATCATTTGGAAGTCATTTGCTAGAAGAATCTATTAGTATATAAGAAGATTATTTTTGTTAGAAAATATTTTTTAATTACCTGAGATTAACGAGACGACGTAGTATCCGTGCGATCTCCAGCACCGACGCCGCGAAAAGAAAGAAGGGAAGTCAGCAAAGAGCCCTGATTGGCTGATAATTATTTATAAGTGAAGTGATTAAGTAGAAATTCCGAGTAACCAATAGAAATGTATTTCACGCACACAAGCTTGCCCCGTCACACGTACTTGCTGTAGCTCGGCTTTCTTCATGACCACGCTAGTCAATCTAGATATGATAATTTATTTATTAAATAAATAAAAAGTTTATTCTATTTTTCTATTTATTGTACACGTATCTTGTTAATATTTAAAAATTAACGAAAAGAATAAAGACAATATGCACTATAAACCTTATCACACCGCTCAGAAAAAAAGACATAATTTGTTTATTAAATAAATCAAAAATCCATTTTATTAGAATTATAATTATTCAATTTATAATTACTATTATATATATCCAATTAATAACTATTATTATCCATTTCTTTCTATTAGGTGCATACGTTCCTTCTTAATATTTAAAAAGAACAAGTAAAATAAAGACAATATAGACTAAAAACTTAATCAAATCATAACGTTCTGATTTAAACATTCTTTCAATTTGTATGTAATTGTTTAAACTAATATACATTTGTTTTAACGTTCCTATACAAAGATGACTTTGGATAATAAAATTTTTATCCAGAAAAATATCACATTAAAATTATTATATATTCAAAGTATGTTAATAAGTATGTAATGTTTAAACCAGTACATATGTGTTTAAACAGTCTGAAATATAAAGAGATTTTATTAGAATATTAAAATAATTGTTAAATAATCGATAGGAATGTCTATTGTAGTCTAAAAGATCGTAATATATGATCTACGTACCGTCCCCTTCGAAATCCACCGTTGAAATGAGACGTTGTCCTCTATGAAAGTACTTTTATTAAATGTTGTTTATATGACTTTGCGAACGTTGCGCATGTGTATAAAGTGAATAATCCACCTAATCAATAAAATTTAAGATTAAAACGTTATGATTTTCGTATTTTTATCTATTTTAAGTAATTATTATAATGCTTCTGCGCAGTGATGACTTCGAGGATAAAATTTAGCTGCAATATAAGAAAAGTGTATTAGTGCATTATAATAATTGTTAATTAATCGATGCAAGCGTCTATTGTTGTTTAAAAGATCGGAGAATATGTTCTGTGATCCCTCCTCCTTGAAATCCATCGTTGATCTGAGTCATTATCCTCTGTTGAAGTTCTTTTGGTGAAAGTTGTTTACAGGACCTTCCGAACGTTGAGCACGTGTATAAAAAGAATAATAAGCCTATTTAATAAAATTTAAGATTAAAACGTTATGATTTTCGTATTTTTATCTATTTCATGTAATTATTTTAGTGCTCCTGCGCAATGAGGACTTCGAGGGTAAAATTATGTTGTAACATAAAGAGAGTGCATTAGTGCATTAAAATAATTGTTAATGTATACGTAATGTACACGTATATGGAAATGAAAAAAGAAAGTAAATTTCTCTAAACAATTATACAACCAATATATCAAAACAATTAATAAACAATATACTAATGGAAAATGTGAATTCTTAAAGTTTACCATTATGATAGAAGAAAGCTGGGGTGTTTGCTCGTTTAAGTACCATAAAAAAATTGCCAGGATTCATTTTAAAATCTTGTAAACTCTTCTTTTATGTATGTACTTGATACACAAAACAATAAGAAAACCTAATAGATGCTGTGCTTCTTCAAATCTTCTAATACTTGCAAATCTGAAAAAATCATAAGATTGTATTACTAAAGTATCAGTAAACTAAAGAGTCTGTATATGTATATGTATTATAAGTGAATAAGATGTCACTCTCTTTCTCTCTTTCTTTCTTTCTATATTTCTTTTTCCTCTTCTTACACTTTTTATATTATTTTTTTTATGTTATAAAAGAAAATAAATAAACTTACCACAACGAATATGAAGAAGATAAATATGTAAACATAATTATAAAGTTAGGTATATTTATTCATGCTGTATTCTACCAATGCTCGGAAACCTAAAAAAAGTATAAAGTAACATAACATTGGTATAATATAAAGAAAATTAAATATATGAGTTTTGTATATACGTGTAACACGTTCCTTGTTAATATTTAAAAAATAATGTAGAAAATAAAAACAATATACACTAAAAACTTTGTCACATTTCACAGAAAAACATAATCGTATAGAAACGAAACCACGTTATAGAAATCTTTAAAACAATTGACATAAAACACTATAGCCATCTTTAAAGAATTAAAATAAATTGAAACAAAACAATTGACATCTCTCATGCCAACCATGAAAGTATAAATTCCCATACTTTGTATTGATATGGAAAAACTCTTGTTATTTTAATTCTTGAAGGATGGCTATAATGCTTTATGTCAATTGTTTTTAAAATATCTGCAACTAGGTTTCTTTTCTATACGATTATGTTTTTCTGTGCGGTTTTTAGTGTATAACCTCTTTATTTTATTCCTTATTTTTTAAATATTATAAAGAAACGTGTACACTTAATAGGAAAATAAAATTATTTTTGATTAATTAAAAAAATGAATTTTGTATGTGTTTTTCTGTGCAGTATGATACAGTTTTTAGTCATATTGTCTTTATTCTATACATTAGTTTTTAAATATTAACAAGGATAACTTGATACATTAATAATACAATCTTATGATTTTCAGATTTGCAAGAATTTTAAGATTTGGAAAAGCACAGCATCTATTAGGCTACATACATAAAAGAAGAGTTTACAAGATTTTAAAATGAATCCTGGCAATTTTTTTATGGTACTTAAACGAGCAAACACCCCAGCTTTCTTCTATCATAATGGTAAACTTTAAGAATTCACATTTTCCATTAGTATATTGTTTATTAATTGTTTTGATATACTGGTTGTATAATTGTTTAGAGAAATTTACTTTCTTTTTTCATTTCGATATACGTATACATTACGTATACATAAACAATTATTTTAATGCACTAATGCACTTTTCTTATATTGCAGCTAAATTTTACCCTGGAAGTCATCACTGCGCAGGAGCACTAAAATAATCATACAAAAATTAAAAGAATACTAAAATGAGAACGTTACAATCTTCAAAATTATGTATTAGGTGTATGATTCCCTTTATACACATGCGCAACGTTCGGAAAGTCGTATAAACAACTTTCAATAAAAGATCTTTCATAAAAGACAACGTGCCAGTTTGAGGGGGAATTTCGAAGAAGAAGGTACATAGATCATATATTCCGATCTTTTAAACAACAATAGACGCTTGCATCGATTAATTAACAACTATTATAATGCACTAATGCACTCTCTTTATATTACAGCAGAATTTTATCCTCGAAGTTCTCACTGCGCAGGAGCATTAAAATAATTAAGTGAAATAGATAAAAATACGAAAATCATAACGTTTTAATTTTAAATTTTATTAAATAGGCTTATTATTCCTTTGATACACGTGCTCAACGTTCGGAAGGTCCTGTAAACAACTTTCACCAAAAGAACTTCAACAGAGGATAATGACTCAGATCAACGATGGATTTCAAGGAGGAGGGATCACAGAACATATTCTCCGATCTTTTAAACAACAATAGACATTCCTATCGATTATTTAACAATTATTTTAATATTCTAATGCAATCTCTTTATATTTCAGATTGTTTAAACACACATATGTACTGGTTCAAACATTACATACTTATTAACATACTTTGAATATAAAATAATTTTAATGTGATATTTTTATGGATAAAAATTTTATTAACCGAAGTTCCCACTGCACAGGAACGTTAAAACAAATGTACATTAGTTTAAACAATTACATAAAAATTGAAGGAATGTTTAAATCAGAACGTTATGATGTGATTAAGTTTTTAGTGTATATTGTCTTTATTTTACTCGTTATTTCTTAAATATTACCAAAGAACGTATACATCTAATAGAAAAATAAATTGGATAATAATAATTATTAATTAGATAATTATAATTAATAATAAAATGGATTTTTGATTTATGTAATAAATAAATTATGTATTTTTCTGTGCGGTGTGATAAGGTTCATAGTGCATATTTTCTTTATTCTTTTCGTTATTTTTTAAATATTAACAAGACACGTGTAAAATAAATTAGAAAAATAGAATAAATTTTTTATTTATCTAATAAATAAATTATCACATCTAGATTGACTAGCGTGGTCAAGAAGAAAGCCGAGCTACAGCAAGTACGTGTGACGGGGCAAGCTTGTGTGCGTGAAATACATTTCTATTGGTTACTCGGAATTTCTACTTGGTCACTTTACTTGTAAATAATTATCAGCCAATCAGCTAATCAGCCGAAATAATTATCAGCCAATCAGGGCTCTTTGCTGACTTCCCTTCTTTCTTTTCGCGGCGTCGGTGCTGGAGATCGCACGGATACTACGTCGTCTCGTTAATCTCAGGTAATTAAAAAATATTTTCTAACAAAAATAATCTTCTTATATACTAATAGATTCTTCTAGCAAATGACTTCCAAATGATATAATCGAAAGATTACGATAATGTCGAGTATAAAGAATATTTGCGTAGAAAAAAAATTCCATGTACATTGGTATGCATTTTTCTACACAATGATATATATATATTGTTTTACGGCATCATTTCTATGGATATCGACTTATACTGATCAATTTTTATTGTCTGGCTTAATAAAGTATATATTTCGATAATTGTTATGTTCCTATATCCTATTTTTAACTATTCGATATTTTTCTATAATAGATGGAAAAAATTCAAAATCATCAAGCAGCCATGACGTCATCAGAGCTACCACCATCTTGTATACCTGTCAAGTGTATATGTTCCAACGTATTGCGTTATCCCGTTTAATACAGGTAATTGAAAAGTATTCTACACGTTCCTATTATATATCAAACGGTAGCTACACACAAGATTTTCGTACGTGAGTGTTTTCAAAACGAAATATTCAAAAGTTCGATAGATATCTGTGAGAATATAATATCGATATATCTCGTCGTCCCGCCAAATCTGACCAATGTTACTTAACAATATTTCTTCTAATGTCCAGCTTTTTTCATGGTATCGATAATTACTACCATCTCTAATGATGCTCTAATTAATTATTTTTCATAGTTATGTATTCAAAGATCGTATTTCGTATTAAATTCGATTCCTGTCACATACACACACATACAGGCATATATGCATAACTATAGGTAGCTCGTACACATACACTTATATATTTGATTTTCTTTATGTTATACTAATGTCTAATCTTTTTTTTTCCTTTTTTAGGTACCGAGCATTAGGAGAGTCCAGAAGGAATACATATACTCAGTCTAACAATTGTGTTTACTCTTTTTTATCTTCATATTCATCCAGGTAAGCGTTATTCTTTATTTTAAACCATACAGAAATGTATACAAAGAGTGAGAACGAAAGTGAGAGAGAGAGAGAGAAAATAAGAAAACAAAATATTCTATCTACGGGCAATAACGAATGTGTACGTATATACCAGGAATTTCTCGAAGTGAGAACAGAAGAAACGAAGACCGCCGAAAACAAAACGAAGACAGCCGAACGTTCGACATGAAGGACGGGGTTACGTGTTCACTCCTGATCAGTCCTTCAACGAGCTAAGATCTAACGAACGTGACGTATTAATCTAATTAATAATTTTATTTCTAACATTATCACGATTAATTTAATATTGAAGGAAGTTCATTGTAAAAGAATTGATATAATTGTTAACTTTTTCTTCATTGAGTTTACTGTAATAGTTATTGTCTTCTTTAGACAACTTTAAAGATTTTGATTAACAATTTTTATTAACATAAAATCCTTTGTATGTAATTTCATACAAGTAGGGAGATTAGGGCCATTAATATTGCTTGAATTTACATTGATTGTTTATGGTTAAATATATTTTAAAGTATGCCATGCCTTAAGGAATGATTCGCAGAAAATATTGTAATATAATTTTTAGTATGTTTCAGCTTTTCAGATACTTTCTTTAATTTTATTTTATTCATCGTCATCCTAAGGGTAGGATACCCATCCTGCAGTCATCAATGAAGACTAAAAGTAAGTATATTTTTCTATCAAACACTTCTATGATAACTTAAATGGTTTTTTATTACGACGATGACATTAATTGTTCTTTTTCTTTTTCTGTTTCAGAACATCATTGCAATCGTGCGCGTAGGCAATGAAGTACTCGTTTGTTGCATCGATAAAATAAAATACAAAAGAATCGGAAAGGAGTAGAATCAGTGTTGTACGCCGTATGTAAAAGTTTCGTTTTTTTCGTGCAAAGAAACTCCGTAAGTTTCTTTTATTCGGTTTAAACGTGTGCTCATCGTCATCCTAAGGGTAGGATACTCATCGTGCATTCATCACTGAAGAATAAACGTAAGTCAATTTTTATTTTAAACACTTTCTCAATAATTATAATAATATTTTCTTACAACAATGATATTCATAATTTTGTTTTTATTTCTGTTTCAGATCATCATGGGAATATTGCAGTGTTGGAAGTGTTTGTGAATTGTGTTTGTGAAGTGTTGCAAGTGTTCTTGCATTGCAATCGTGCGCGAAGCAATATACGGGAGTGTTGTATCGTTCAAATAAAATTAAAATCACGGATTAGAAGCACGTTCGTTCGTTAATTTCAATTCCGTCGCGTTCGCGAATTTTTTGAAATTTATATATTAAATTAACTGCGACCAAGGCAGTAATTGCATTAGAGTTTGTTCGAGTAAAGTTGTATTTTTATCTTTAAACAGTCGCACAGACTGTTCGCGTATTAGAATCAGTGCATCAATGAAGATTTTTCTACTTGCATTGACTGTGTGCAAAGCAGTCTTTGAATTAGTTGTGTAGAATCAGTGATCGGGCGTAAAACAAATTAAGATCAAACGCGAATTAGAATCAGTGTTGTTCGCCGTATAATAAAATTTCGGTTTCGCAATGAGAAACTCATCTATAGTTTCTTATTTTCGTTTATACCGCGTTTTTAGATTCACGCGAGGTGCATCGCCATGGTGAAATTGAATTTCATCCCATTGAAATGCATTGTAAGTATCTATTTTTATTTACATTTTATTCGATTTTATTTTATATGATTTTGGATTATATTGTAAATAATTTATCGTTTTGTTCTATTTTATTTTACAGATATGACGACGGACTTTCTACCTTATCAAAGATGTGGAATGAATTCTTCGATGGATCCTCGATGGATCTTCGATGGATCTTCAATCAGCAGACTACAATACTTGCTGTAACGTAGGAGTGTTTTGGAGCCATCGTAGAACTTCTTATGTCGTGAGTTAAAATTTAAAGTCCCTCCGGTGCTCAATCATGTCGAGGATGAAAGGTCCTAATCGGCACGAGTTACTGGTTGTAATTATTTAAATAAATTAGTGACGAGCACATGAGTAATTCCTTTCTAGGAGTTACTCATGAAAATTGTATATTATATTGTATATTGTATTGTATATTTTGTATTAGTTCAGGATAAGTTTTCTTGTCTCATCGGTTAAATTCATTTAATTAACAGTGCAATCAATTAATGCACTTTCCTTTTTATTACGTGTTTTGTTCGTGGTTAGTAGTGACGAAACCGAGCATTAATTTACTCGTTTTCGTCCAGAAAAGCATGTAATAAATGTCTTACATGTATTGCTTCGTACTTAGTTTATCTAATCGCGATTAATTTTGATATATCGATACTTCGATATTACAAATAAATGAGCAAGAAAACAAACTCATTCGCGACGGATAGATTCTAGCAGTTAAGTGGTGGCTCAAAGCCCAGTTCTTTTATTAGAACAGCCAACTTAATGAAAGGAGTCGTCCGAGGTTTTGAAATATATTAAAATATATTAAAAGATATTCAAAGTCATTATTTATTAAAAAAATTGTAGAGTCCTTAGTCGCTTAGATGAATTTTTATAAAAATGTATATTTATATGTTATGTATATATGTGTTTTTAATCATATTTTTTAGATCAGGATTTTCAGCTTCTAATGTACTAATCTCCCGTTTCTCCCCCCTATACTTTCTGCGTTCTCATCTATACGTGTGCCCAGGTGCTACTCGCGTATGGGTGAGAAACAGTTGGTATAGGTTTAGTTTTAAGTTTTTTCCCCTATTGGCGGCTGTCATTGTGTTAGTGATTGCACGGTGTACGTTGCACCTGTGTGTGCGTTTAGATGTGTGCATTGTACATCGTTTCGCGACACGTAATACCGCGCTTATTATTTTTTTAAGTTATTGAATAAAAATAACTTGTAGAGTCACGTGTACGATACGAACTTTTTTTTTTTAACAATCGTTTTGCATAGTAGAGTTACCGCATTTATTTGTGGAAACTTTGATATACTCGTATATTACTAGTATGCATATATACTAGTGTATACTTGTATTTTTGCTGTAGTTTTTTATGCAATAATCATTAGCCTTGGCAGTCGATTACAGCAACGTACTCCCATAATTTTAGAAAACACGCGTTTGAACTAGGGTGTCGGAGGTGCCCCGGGGCATGCTCTCTAGTTTAGGCTTTTGCACCCTGGTGGTATGTGTGAGAATCGTGGATTGAGTGGGTTGGTACGTATGTGTATTTGCTCTTTTTAAATATGGGTAATTGGCAGGCAGGTAGCATACTTATTTGAGCGAATGTGAAAATTTTAATTTCAAGTAGGTAGAACCCAGGAAAGGCACAAGGCTTACTTTCACTCCGGAGTGGAAATTCCGCCTCCTGGTTTATACAGAATTGTTGCAAAATTTTATCTTCTCATTCTATTATGCTTGTTTTGTAAATTTATTTTGTGACTTTTCTGTAATCTTGAGTATGTATCATAATTTATAGAGGCATTTGCAACCATTTGGAAGATTCATTTCTTTTTCGATTCTATTTCGAACGAGATAGAGTCGAATCAAATTGGCAAAGCTTTTGATGTGTGAATTTGATACTTAGTTTTAAGTATTATGAGATTAGCACTTCGCACAATAGCGATTTTCTCTTATAATGAAAAATATTTGATATTGTTCAATATAACAAATGAATGAAATGAAAATATTGCAAGAAAATGCATTACATTTGTTGCATTATTAAATTTCAATTAATTTTTGTTTTTTGATATTAAAAGTGATTAAGCTTGAATATAATTAACATTAAATATAAATTAATTTTTTCATAATTCCATATTAGAATCATAACGAAATAAAAGTTAACTTGCAAAAAAAGATATGAGATATCTTATCTTTCTTGTACGTTGAAAATGTCCAATGCAGTTTTCAGGGATGAAGAAAGAAGAGACTAAATGCCGAAGAGGCTTATTGCCGAAGAGGCCCCCACTTAATTGTGACCGAAGAGGGCAACTACTATTGAACTATTGAGTTATTTTCGAAAGATTCGACAATAAGTTCGAACTTTTCGAATATAGTTCTTTAGTCATATTTTATATTTTATTGTATTATTTTTTGTTCGTCATTAATTTGTAGTTGTAATTGGAGATGATGGACCATTCCATCTCCTTGGGACACCAAATTTGTGTGCCATATCGTCCAAAAGATGCATATGTGTTTAGTTAGAGTCAAAAATATTAGAATTTTTGTATTATTCAATTTTAAAGCTTAAATAATGTTCGGTAAATATTACAGTCATTTCTCTTTTCTTGTTTCCTCTTTAAGATTTTTGACTGTGATCGTTTTTTATTAAATTGGCAAAATTTTTCTTTTCTCTATAAGTATTTCATAATAATTATTAGATATTATTTTTTTTAGTAACTTGATATTTGTACTTTCCTTTTTTTTTTGTATATATTTTATGTAAATGTAAAATCACGCGTTTAAATTTCATTTTATTGCAACGGGTAATAGAGATTTTTGGTAGAGTTAAATAAAGGATTCAATTGAAAAGTGCATCTGCGAATTGGACCGCTTATATGTTAGGCTATTATATGACTTGATTGTATGATTAATATAGTTTTCTTTTTGTTACAGGTGATCTTCGTTGGATTTAACAACAAACCTTTTTGATTTTCTTCCATTTGAACGGCTTAAATGACTGCTTTTTATAATAATCTATCTATAAATGCATTTCTGAAGGCACACACATTTAAGCGCTAAATACGAAATAAAATTATTTCAAAGTCCATGATAAATATAACTTTAAATATTTGTGAAGATGTATAAAAGATTTTAAATATATTTGTTAAGAAAATGTTTAATCGATTAACATATTTGTTTCAGATCGAAGACCTTAATGAATCTAATGTTGTTGTTTGTTTTTTATTATATTTATGACAGGAATCTCAAAAGTATGTGATTCTATTCCACTTGTTTCTATTATACGAGAAAAAAAATGTAGGATATTCGAAAAATTATCGGTACAAAACTTGATGAAGAAAGGGGTGAATGAAAGAATTATGCAACGTAATGTTTTATCTAGCTGCCTTTCCAAAATTATAATAACTAGAAAATCTATAAAAGTTCTGAGTTATTCCAACTGTTATAAGAATAAAGTTAACAGAGTTTCAAATTTTTTGAACAGTTACTTTGGCTTGTATAAAAAATTGATCATTTAATACCAAAAACCACGTGTTATTTAGATGGGAAACTTGCATCGGTGTGCAGTAAAGGTTAAAATTTAGATAGTCTTGAAACATGCAGTATATTTTTTTTTTATTTATTTCGAACCGTTAGGAGCCTCTAGGAGCATAAAAATTCAAAAATACCCTAACATTTAAATCGATTCTAGTGTGCACGTTATAATTATCTATATACAATTTAAAAATATATTTTTGCAAATAATTGGATAATATTTCTAAAATATATTAATCGATCAATTAAATTATACCTTTTGTTTCATTTGTAATCTCTATTATAATTTTTATTGAATTATTTAACCGTCTTTCCTAATGTCGTACAATTTTTTTGTTTAAAATCAACATAAATAATTAATTGCAATTTTGCAATAATGCTATTGCTATGTGAGAGAGAGAAACTAGCACAAATCCAATTAACCCGTTAGGAAATTTTTGCATATGTATGATTAGATGCTCGCGATGAATAATGAATTATCGTTAATGTATTGTAGAAATAATTTCCTGTTTGTCAAGAATTTTATTCTCTAGGCGTACATCAAATTATATTTCTTCATTCCTAAAGTTAAGAGTAAATTCATTTTTCTTTTTCTTTTTACTAACAAACGTATTTTTATCGGCTTATAATATTCAGGTATAATCCACGTTATTCTCAGAAACGAAATGATAACTGCAAAAAGATTTTTTGTTGTTTTGTTTTTTTTTTGTTTTTATATATGTATTTACACAGTTATTATTATTAGCCGCTTATTATTATACAATTCTATCGAAATTTTCATTCATGAACGCTTTTTACTTATTAATATATAATAATAATTATAGTAATAATAACAGTATAATTATTCAATTAATTAATAATAATAATCATTATTATTATCATAATATCTTCGTACAACTCATGCTTTCAAATCAGATTCTCACCGCCTTATTTAATTAATTTATTTATTTATTTAATTACTATATATAATTTCTTATTTTTATATATAGATACTTGGTTTTTCTAATTATTCTTTTATTTATTAATTTTTTTCTTCTTCTTTCCTTTCTCAACACTTCACTCTTAAATTTGTCGAAATAACAAAAAAAAACGGAATAAAAAATGATGAAGTTATATGGATCGTAACGTTTGACTCAAAAAATTGTATTGGATGATGAAACATGAAACACATAACTATTCTTCAATAATTATATTTAAAGATCTATATAGATCATTAACAATCAATTTAATAATCATATATATATAAAAAAAAAAAAACAAAAATGTGCAGCGTGGGCTGCGACGAGTGGAATAACAAAAAGAAAATGAATGAACAATACAACCATAATAAGGGGGGGGGAGAAGGGGGATGATACCACCTACAACTGTGCGAAAACTTTTCTTTCTTTTTAAAAAGACATTAATAAAAAAATACTGTTGTTTGTTTGTCGCGTATTGTAAAAATTAAAGTACAAATTAATATAAAATAAAATAAAACAAAAAGAAAAAAAAAAGAAAAATTATGAATTGTAAAAGGAACATATGAGAAGCATATCCTATAATACAATCCATTTCGATTTTTCTTATGTATACACACACACCATACACTCACACTCACACACACACATACTTATATGGTATTTCAGAAAACGAAATACATCACATATTGGGAATAAAAAGTTATATTGTGTGATATTAATGGGATGTATTTATGTATGTATATATCTATGTATGTAATGCTATTATGAGATTGCTTGAACACAACAATAACTCTCTCTCTTTTTATCCTGTACCATCATTGTTGTGTACTACCACCACATTTCTGATCACAGAGTTATATTATAATATATATAGATAGGATTTTCTATAACACTTTTTTTTTCTCTGCGATGTTAAAAACTTGAATAACCCACCATTATTTATCATCAAATCATGTGGTTGAAGAATTATAGATTTTATCCTATGATTTATGATTTCATCGGTACAAAATATCATTCATTGGTAGATAGAGATAGATACGAGAAAAATATTGTTGGGAATTAATTGTTTTGATGGAAATGTTAATAATAAAATTAATAAAAAATAAAGAAAAAAAAAAGAAAGAAATAGAGAAAGAAAGAAAGAAAGAAAGACAGTGAATAGCAACAACAGTTGTACAACTCAATAATATAATAATCTTGTAATATGATTTCTAATAAACGTAAAAATAATAATAATATATTCCAAGTCGACCAATCACTTCTGATTTTTGCATTGTTTCAATGAAGCTGCCACGTGATCCGGTTTCTCTCCTCTTGTAAAACGTTCCCACATTAGTGTATACAACATTTCCATACCATTGGCATATGCTCGACAATCGAATAAAGGACTTTCTGAACGTGCCTGCCATACTTTTGCGCGTGTTGCTTTCAAGCTAAAAATATAAATACAATATTATTATTTTTATAATATTTATAAAAAGAAAAATATAAAAATATATATATATATATCTATATATCTTATTATATCTATCTATATATATATATATATATATCTTATTATTTATGATCAAAAGTTCCTAGATAATTTGAAATATTAATTACTATATTTTTCTTTTACATTAATTTTTTTCTCCAATTTTTTTAGAATCTAAAAAATATTGTAATTTATAAAAAGAAACTATATATGTACCCATAATTATGAAAGTGGTCTAAAGTCAAAATTAAAAAAATAATAAGTTTATTAGTTATTTCACATCACATTATTTTAAACTAAATGAATTCAATGTAATTTTCACGATATTGTTTAAAAATAAACCGTTAGATAGTGTTTGTTATTTCAATATTATATAGAATTGATTTAATGTTCAAATGTAATCCTTTAAATATCTCGAAACAATAAATATATGATTTAAACCACTTTCATAATTATGGACACATATAAAACTTTTACTTTTTATTCAAATATTTCATTCTACTTTGTTCTCTTCTACGAGTCCTGTAATTTTCTATTTTTGCAAAAAGAATCAATAATTTATGGACCCGTATGAATATGTTTAATCAATTTTAACATAACTTTGTTCAATTGATTTTGAAAATCACCTAGGAACTTTGAAACCTCTTCCTATACGTATATGAATATTGTATATTATATTATGTGCATACTATTCTCGATCGGTTCCCAATCGTATAGCAATTTCTTGATATTCCTGTCTCGTCCTAGCAACTAATTCAGGACAACCAAGTGTGTTCAATTGGCTAGCAGCAACACGAGAAGCCAAAGTTTCTCCGGGTAACGTAACAACTGGTGTACCAGTCCAAAGTACATCCATGCTTGTTGTGTGTCCATTGCATAAAGGTGTATCTAAGCAGACGTCGGCTAATTGACCACGTCTAACGTGTTCCTCTTTAGCAGCAACATTACTGAATAGTATCCTACCAGGTGCAAGACCTAGTTGTTGTGCTGTAGCTTGAAGATTGGGTTCGCCAACAGCTGGGAATCTTAAAAGCCAGAGTACCGAATTTGGCACGTTCTTTAGGATCTATAATTTAAAATAAAAATAATAATTATATACCATATCATTTTTATATTGATTATAAAAATTAATTAACTCTTTACGACCAAATTTTTTTGAGAGATTATATTGTTTTGTGAATGTACAAAATATGTCAGTCATAAAAAGTTTGTTGAGTTCCCATTTGTTTGATCTTGAAACTTTCCAATAAATTAAACACTATATTATTTATTGTAGTACTATTATACTATATTAACACTAGATTTACGGACTGAGCCAATTTGACTCTTTACAAAAATTTGTTTACCATATATATATAACTTAAATATTATTTTTTAAAAACATATGTTGGTTTTTAGTTCTTAATGAAATATACGTAAATATTAATTCCTCCCCTTTACTCAATCCGCCATTCAAACAATGTTTTTGTAAGTCATTAAAAAAATAATGAATAAAATATCCGTAAATCTAGTGTTAAGTATAGCTTAATTTTAATATATTAACAAAAATATATATAATTTCAAGGTTATATGACGTCATAGAGAGTTAATTAATTATCCTGTTTCTTTTATGGTGTTGATACTCACGTGTGCCCACATGTGAAGTGTAAGAGGATCGATCTTATACAATTGATTAAAATTACAATAAACAACAGCGTCTTCGGGTAAACCGTATTGTTGTCTCGTCGTAATAACAATATTCTGAGGCACTTCCTCTCCCGTAGCAGTTTTATTATTAACTTGATTCGTAGCCATACCGTTCTGTACTACAACACCATTGACAGACATTTGGCATTGGCCAGAAGCAATCATTGTTTCGATCGGTGTAGTTGTTGGTAATTCGGCAACTTTCAATGAAATTTCGACCGGTTGATTTTTCGAATCTGGCACTACAACCTCGCGTATTTCCTTTATCAATGTATTTTCAATCATCGGTGATAAATCGGTAGCGTTTATAACAGCAACGTTATCGGCTACTTTGCCTTTGGGATTTAGTTTGTCCGTTAATATGAGACGTTCTTTAAGATGTGGGAACATTTGTCTGTAAAATAAGAAAAAACATTAATTATATTATTTTATATTCAATTATTAATTATTAACACTTTATCGACCACTAGCCTATTTATCGGCTTTTCGATTGCCAACGTTTATCGACCGCTAGCCTATTAATCGGCTTTTAACTATCGACGGTTTTCGTATAGTTGGAAAATTAGCTGGTACTTAGTGAGTGGCAGCCTCAACTATGAGCGGTCAATAAAATGTTAAAATCACTTTCATACATAGATTATAAAAATTGTTAAATCAAAATAATGGGGAGGGGGGATTTGATAATAACTTACTTGTGATCTCCAATGAAGTATGTGTGTGGCATGTAAGCAAGTTTTTCGCTGTATTGACTAGCAAGTTCTAGGGGAGAGGTAACTTCATCAGTGATTAAATAATCCATAAAGCTGGCACCGGAAGTACCAGGATAACCAAGCCACATAACTTGAATTGGTGCCGGTCTTAATGCAAAAATCTCGTTTCTAGCACCTTTCGTGTAACCATTCATGTTAACGAGTATATGAATACCATCGGCATATATACGATCAGCTGCCTTTCCATTGCACGGTGTTTGAGATAGATCAACAAAGTGTTCGGATTCTCTGGCGATTTTAGCACGGAAAGTTGTACCGTCGTCCGAACTCAAAGCATAACAAAAAACTTCAACGAGTTCACGATTGTGGAGGCCAGGAATTGATTGCATTAGATGACTCGTTGGATGATTTCCAAAATCGGAGGACACGTAACCAATTTTTAAACGACCATTTGATATTTCTCGTGGATATTTAAATGGTTGTTTATGAAGAACGTGAATCTGTAATAATAATTTTACAAATAATTCAAATCAATAAGATATATTATGTAAGAAGAAGATGTATGTGGGTGGGTTTGTGTGTGTATAGATAAATTGGAACACTTAAATATTTCTATTATTGATGTTCATGAGAGGAAAACAGAAACTAGGGAACAAAAGTCTATAGGTTTTAAGACCCAAGCCTTATATAATTCATTGATAATTTATTAATTACGAAATAAATATAATACTATACCTTTTCAATGCAGAGATTAGCATGCCTAGCAGCAATAGCTTTTCGAAAATCATGAGACAATGGGTAAAGCATTGAATGATGAGGATGTACGCTAGGTAATCTGTTCTTGTCAAGTTGTTCGGCAACTATAGATACTAGTTTTTTCATCCTAGCCTCGTAATCGGTCCAATCGCATACAATTTGAAGACAATGAGCCAAGTTACAATAAGCGTCAGGAAAATCTGGTTTCAGTTTCAATGCAGTCCTGTAAGACTGAATGGCTTCAGGAATATTTCCGGAATCCTTGTGAATAGAAGCCAAGTTGGAATGAGCATCGGCAAAAGCAGGATTGATTTGTATGGCTCTTGTATAACATTGAAGAGCCCCTTGGATATCTTGCATCTCTTTAAGGGTATTACCCATATTCGAATAAGCATCTGCAAATGTTGGCTGTATGCGTATCGCTTCCTTGTAATGCATTAAAGCTTCATTTAACTTTCCTTGTTGCTGCAAAACTGATGCAAGGTTGCTATGAGCGGCTGCAAACTCTGGAAATACTTCGAGAGCTTTCAAATAAAGTCGTGTTGCTTCTTCTATGTATCCTTGCTCGCGTTTTATGTTGGCCTATATATATATATATATATACACACACAGTGTAATAAAACAAAAAGTAATTAATAACAAATATAAATTATATATTACCGATATTAAATAAACAAGAAAGTTTAAGTCATAAATAATTACACAAATTTAAGAACAGTACAAACTTTCTTGATTACTTTAATATAATAACATTAATTTATCTGTCCATTGCTAACGACCAAGCAAGTTTTGCAAGTCCAAAATCAAATACCTTAGACCTTTATTTATAGTTTAAATATTAAAAAAGTTTCTCAACAAAATTATTGATCATTCATATTTATATTCTTTTTTATCAAACCTCCCTCCCCTCATCTCATATGTATATCTTTTAAAATCCTAAATAACTTTGGACCCATTTTCATATATTTTTTTATTACCAAGGACAACGTATTCAAATTCGAAATATGAAGAATACTAACCAAATTATTGAGAGAATCGGCGTGAGTTGGGCAAAGTCGGAGGGCGGTATTGTAACATTCTTCTGCTTCGACCACTTGCCCCTTCTCCTTAAGAGCGTTCGCCAAATTGCAATAGGCATCTGGAAAGTTTGGCTGTAGCTCAATGGCACGACGATAAGTGTCAATCGCAAGATCAATGAGACTGCAATCAATAAATAAATTGTCTTAATGTTCAAAATCATCAACTCGTTAATATTGTTCTTTTTATTCTTTCGCAAAATAAAGTTATTATATAATTAATAAATCAATTATTGATTTATTACGAAATATTATTACGGTTTTTTAAATATCGTAATTATTATTAAAACTATCAAACAATGTGAATACAATAATATAAACCAGTTTTATAAAGAATCAATTATAAAGGTAACTTAACACTAGATTTACCACCAGACCAATCAAAATGACTGATCTTGCAATTTCATATTGATATATTAATTTTTGTAACTACACTAAAGAATCAGTTTTATGAACTTTATATTATCTTATATAACATGTTACATTGGTAACAAATATATTTCTTGCTATTGCTATTTTTATCTCACTAATTGTAAGCACATTTTTTAAAGACTAGTCATTTTTACTGGTTTTAACTGGTAAATCTAGTGTTAAATAAAAATCAAAATTTATATATTTTATACAAAATGAACAAATATGCATACCCTTGTTCATAATAAACGCAGGCCAAGTTTCCATGTACGACTGCATTATTCGGACTGAGATTCAACGCACGTAAATAGGCAGCGACAGCTCTGGAAAAAAGAGAAGACAAAAATATTGAAGGAGAACACTTTTTTTTAACAATCGTATGAGAATAAAATATTGTAACCTCGAATAATAAATCCAACTTATCATCCTTAAGAAAAAAAAAATTATAAGAAATGTAAAAAAAGGTAAATTAAAATAAAAAGCTTTTTCATAATAACGAAAAAGAAATCACTAATCTAATTCGCAGGAGAAAATAATTTCTAAGGAAGAGAACACACACGAGATTAGAAAACACGTGTGGTCAAACCTAAAACGAGACTACTAAACCTAAACATCCTTAATATAATATCTTCTTCTATATAATAATAACAATAATAAGAAGAAGAAGACAAAAATATAGAAGATTTAATATATATAAAAATAAATAAACCTTTTGACCCAATATTTAATCCACGAAGTACATCCAGTAACTTGATTATTAGAGTGTGATAAAGTTCTTTCTAATCTCCTTACAGGAAAAAATGATGGAATCGAAGTAGAAGGCGATATCACCGTGTAAACTACAACACACTGGCAGTCCATTCCTTTTCCATGATGACGTACGACAAGGAACGTAGTTGCTAAGAGAATGCTTCACATCCTTCTGAAAACCTTCGTCTCATCTCTTCTCTTCTCTTCTCTTAGCAAAGAATACGTATATGTGTACGTGTATGTGTATGTATGTCGCGGTTAGGCGGGTATATGTGGACGCGTGCGCATACACACGTATATGTAGAATGTATATATATAGGTGTATGTGTGTGTATGTATGTATACTTGTATGTCTGTGTATATATCTGTGTATATATCTGTGTATATATTTGAGTATGTATTTGTTAGTGAGTATGTATTTGTTAGTAGTGAGTATGTGTATTTTTTTCAAGCTCACGCAGACTCATTGAAGTAAACCGTGTTTTTGGCAAATAATATATACAGTGGGCTTGGAAACAAGGTGAGGGAAGGAAGGAAAGAAGGAAGAAAGGAATGAAGGAAAAGTAGAGTAAAGCAGAGAACAGAGGATAGAAGAGAGTACAGTAGAAGACTAGAGAGCAGAACTGTAGCGAAGGGTGTATCTTGGGGGCGGAGCAAATTCTCTCGGAATCGATAGCTGCCCTCGAGGATTCTCTATCCCTGTGCGTAACTTCGAGGGTAGCTTTACCAAGGTTTAATACACGCGCACGTATCAAGTAATATTACACTACGTAAATTATTAATATATATATTTGTGTGTGTGTGTGTGTGGAAATGTATGTTGTGTTGAGTATCGTCCGATTTAGTTATAGATATATAGATATACTTTATACATGTAAAGTTTTATTTATACGTATGTATGTATATAGGGGGAGAAAAAAAGTTTCGTATGTTACATTATTCAATAACAAGCTATTATATTATGGTGTTGTTGTTGTTTTTGTCCCTTATATGTAAAGATGATATCGATAAAAATGTATATATATATATACTTTGATATAATATTTATTATTATTATTATTATTATTATTTAAAAATTCAAATTGAAAGAAATTGTTTATTAGAGTAATTTTCAATTATAATCATTTTAATATGCAAGTTAATTTTTATTTTAATTTTAAAAAAGGAATGATCTTTTAGATATTTCGTAGTTTGATTTATTTATTATATTTAATTCGATTGAAAATTATAAATAATATTCTTTTATATATGTATATATATATATATATATATATTCATTTTTATTATTGATTATATTTTTCTGGGATGAATTACATATACATGTGTTTTGTGTATGGCAAATTAGAAGAAAAAATATCCCGAATATTCCTCGGGACAATGAACTTACAACAAGGCTATCACGTAATATCGATCGATCTTCACGTATTTACACGACGAGTCATGCGCTCTTCTGCTTTCGGACTTCCAAATAGTGCAAAACAAGAAAATTTATCTTCTATTTCAACTCCTCCCCAACCCCCAACTCCCCCCCCCCACCTTCCTAAACTTTTATTCCCACGATATTGCTTTTCCTTTGTTCTTTATTGGATTTGATTTTCTTCGAAAATTTTTCCATCGTAAAGAAATATCGAACACAAAAAGAGAGTATAAAAAGCTTAACTTACTGGGTTTAAAGAGAAAAAAAAAAAAAAAAAAAGAATAAAGGGGATAAAACATTGTATGGCTCCTTACTCCCTTTTGACGTCATAAATCACATCAAAGGAATAACTACGGTAACCAAATTTAATTTAGCACGAACTTTAAATTCATCGCTTATGGGATTAAAGCGATGACAGATCAAATCGTGCATAAATATATATATATATAAAAAATAATACTATAAAAATACTTTTCTAGAGGAGATTAGAAAACCTGAAACGACGCGAGTACGGAATTCACTATAATCCAACTCTAGTCGTCCAGCTAAACACACATTTCTCTCTCTTACCGTAAAAAACTTTCCTTTTCAAGCTTGCGAGAATTAAATCGAAAATTCTAATACCTTGAAAGCCATGGTAACATGAATAAAATATGAGAGAAGAAAAAAGAAAACGAACCTAGACACCAATAAAAATAACTTCAACACTATAATCCTATCCGTACGAGGAATACACCAGTAATAAAACTAACCAGAAAAACCCTATGATTACGAATTGAAAATAATTTTGATAATTAATCGTATTATCTTAGAATCATAAAAATCATAAAAATAGGGAATAATAAATTTGGTTCTTACCTGTCAAATATGCGTGCCTCCTTGAGTACATTTCCTAAATTGATGTAAGCATCCAAAAAGTTAGGATCCAATGCAACAGCCTTTTCAAAATGATGAATGGCCAACCATATTTCTCCTTGTGCATTGAAAACGCAACCGAGGTTGCTCCATGCGACTGCGAAATCTGGTCTTGTCTCGATCGCCTTCAGATAGCATGCCTAAAGATAAACCGACGAAGAAAGGAAAGATCAAAATTAATTTGAATTTTTGTTTGTTCGTGCTTACTCGAATGTGACGCGCGCCGCGCGCATTGCCCGACCTCCCATCGCCGCGCTGCAGCTTATTGGTTGACCTTCCTTGAAAGAAAGCTTTTGTTGTTGTTGTTCTTGAAGTAACTTTTTCTATGGATTTTTATTGCCCCTGTATTTTTTTGTTAATCTCTTTATCTCTCTTTATTTATCTCTCTCTCTCTCTCTTTTTCTCTTTGAGTTTTTTTTTTTAGAAATGTCAGATGACATTTCATATAATAATCATTTAATTATTTTCTATTTTTATTTCTCTCTTTTTCTCTCTCTATTTTCTTTTTTATTTTGAACTTTTTAAAAAGGTTACGCGAATTTCAATAGCCAGTAATTATTAAATTCAAAAGTTCAAAGATTTTTTTCTTCTAACCAATATGGCGGAGAATACCAATATGGCCGATTTTTACTAGGAATATAAATAAATTTATAGAGAGAGTTATTTCTAAATTTCATTATTTATATTAAAAATATATCACCAATACGTGTTGAAATAACGTATTGAAGTTTCACAAAGAATTTGAACTATTATATTTTCTTCAATTTTGAATAAATTTCTAAATGATTATTAAGCATGAATTAGAGAGAAAAAGAGAGAAAGAGAGAGGAAGAGAGGGAGAGAGAGAGTGAGAGAGAGAGAGAGAAAGAGAGACATATTACACAGACGCAAATTTTCACTAGATATCAAAGTAACAACATATTGCAGTATTGATACTGGTGAAGGAAACCGATATGAATTAGTTAGGAAATTAGGTTAACGGAAACGCGCTAAGAGTGTCGTCGTTGATGGCGAAAGACGCTATTTTAAATCTCGTGTTTGACGATTCTCCGAAATGCGTCCGGTGGAACACGTCGAACACGTTTAAAACGCCGTTCGCCATTATACTTTTCTCCTTTATCGGATTTCCATTCACACTCCGCATTTGAACATTCGCCGAAAAATTCTAAAAATATATCATCTATTAGTCATTCATACTTGTGCTGCCAAAATTCGAATCCTCGAGAAAGAAAAGAAATGATATATATATATATATACATATAAATATATATATATGTATCATGTTTTTCAAGAACACAATAATAACAAAGAAACTTTAAGTGTCCTTATTTTATACTCCTTTTCTCCTCGAACGAAAACGAAGAAGACAATAATGACGACACTCTTAAGGGTTTTTCAAAAAATCGCGCGTGCCGAGAGGCGGGCTGCATTTCATTTTAAAAAACAGTGTAATCCGTACCTAAACAATAAGTAAAAGGGCATTTACAGTCGGCCGATCCCTCGAGGATATGGTGAGTTCTCTGAAGTGGATATATATAATATGTACGTTGGTAGTGTGTGTGTATACAATAATAATTTGAACAAATTCTGATCAATTTTCTTAACATATAAGTAATACAAAATAACGTACTAATATTAAACAACTGATTAACTCCTTGCATATTTGTAAGAAAATCAAAACTTTCAAAAAATAATAAGAAAAAAAGAAAAATATATTAATGAATAAAAAAAAAAAGATAAGAATATGATCAATATTGGGGATTTGTATTTTTCGAGGAATAAAATGGTCAAGGTCAAAAGTTACGGTATACATTTGTAATAAATAGGAAATAAATGAGGAGGTAGAGATCGGCCTTGGGAATTACTTTACCTGCAGAGTACCCTTCGGTAGGTTGATGGTAGGTACGGCTCGCAAGCTCTCATATTAAACTTAGACACCGAGAGACAGTGTGTTACTGAATAACCAGATTCAGATTCACCCTTTGACGAAGGAACTGGTGGAAACTGACCAATCACATAGCTCCGACTTCCCATCCTAGAGTCGATCATCCCATCCACAACAATAAGACAGCTGCGTTAATGTCTCTTCACTTGATACTCTTCGCCTCAATTTTTGTCTTTTTTTTTATTTAATCTTTTTTATACGTATATTATATATATATATATATATATATTTTTTTTTTTCTATTAAAGATATTTTTATAAACGTGTCCATGCTTCACTAAGCACGTCAATCTACTATTTTAATATAAATATGTATATATATATACACATATATGTATACGTATATGTATATATATATATATATATATATATATTATTATTATTTTTTTGAAATAAAACCTTCCATAAAAATCAACAAAATATTAAATGATGTAATTTAATTAATGACATTGTGAAAATAAATCAAATAAAAGTTAAGGAAAACTGAGATAGATATATATATATATACATATATACATTTACGTCAGTGTACAATGAACTGTCCAGGCAGCTGAACAAGCTAAGCGAGATATCAACGAGCTAACAAACGAGATCTTAGGAATGGTAGACTAATTCTCTAACGGAAAGCTTTCCTCGTTGTCCAAATAGTTTTTAAATCCGATTAATCGTGTATCTATGCGTCGATATCTCTTAACCAAAAACGAAAAGAGAAATAAGAATGAAATATATATTAATACTTTTTCTCTGTCTTTCTTTCTTTCTCTCTCTCTTTCTTTCTTTCATTCGTTCTATACGTATGTATTTAAGTTTTCTGTAAAAAGTGAAAAGAGATTAAGTTATCTGTAAAAAAAAAGGTACGGATACATACACAATTATATCGGCTTTCGCTGCGCCGCGCTGCAAAACATAGATTACCTGACCGATTACGCTATCATACTCTTTTGAACAATTAAAAATAACTCGCAAAAGTCAGCTGACTTTTGCGAGTTTATTTGGCAAAATTTTTCTTTGCGTACTACTCCCTTTTTTTTTCTATATTAATTTTTGTTCGCAAATGTTTATTTGAGTTATTTGAAAAGAAATATAAAAATGGAAGATTTATAATTTTATTCACATAAGTATGCAACCAAATAGTCAGGTAATCCCGCGCTCACATTATTGTACACACTAAAAATTCTACTGATCTCGTTGAGTAGTGGGAACAGGATTGCATATGCCCACAGGTGTGTACAACCTGTATGCCTATAGTAAAAAAATATTCTGAGGAAGATACGTTTTGAGTAGAAAAGTCAACTTAATTATTAAATTCGCGCGCTAGCAAAACTTATCAATTTATTTTTATTGTAATATATTTATATAGAGAGAACAAAATGTTTTATTAATTATGTATCATATTTCTTTTGGTTAAAATCCAGGATATGCGATTGGAACTTATTACAATTTCAGATAAGTTCTGCTATAAATACATAATTTTGCTGTAACGCTATTTGACAAGGAAATATTTCAATCAACGTTAAATAAAAGCGTTACTGCAAAATACGCAATGCCAAAGTTGGATCCCTTTAGATGTTTGCTTTATATTTTTAGGATTAAAAACACATTTTGCAAAACACATTCGATGTTGTTTATAGTATTAACTTTTATAACTATATTTTTTTTCTCATATCATATTAATTTTCATCTACAAATTGCAACATCGAATGCGTTATAAATATCGTAGGATACCTACTTGTGGAGGAAAAAAAATTTTGCACGCGATCTGACATTAAATATATTGCATAATAAATGTTATTGAAATTTTGATAAACAATTAAAATGCCAGATCACCGCGCATCGCGCGTCATAAAATTGCATGACAAAGAAAAGAAAGCTTTCCGCACTGAAACGCGAAAAAGATTTCGCTCTAACGCATTCCAAAGAATCACATTTTTTATGCTCGTGCACATGTAAACGATACACACTTGAATATCTTCTCCGAGATACCATTGAAATTGGTCACGATGAATTATCGTTGAATATACATTTTTATACATCGATACCAATGCGTACGAATACATGTGCAAAACATTATTTTATTTCTAATACAATTATGGTTGATAAACCTACCTTGGCTTCATCAAGTCTTGCTAATGCTTTCAAAAGATTACCGAGATCACTCCTCACACAATAAAGATCCTGCAACAGAATGAAACATAAAACATAGAAGATAAAGGATGTCCCAATTTTGTCTATACTTAAATATACATAAAAAAAAAAAAAACTTTGTATATTAAATATTATAAAATGTTAAGTATTCTCTTACAGGGTTGTATTGCAGAGCAGTAATATATGCTTGTACAGCTTGCTCCATGTCTCCTGCCGCAACTAAAGCTGCTGCTAAGTTGATATATCCATCGATGAAATCAGGTTTAAGTCTGACGGCGTGTCGATAATTTTCCAAGGCTTCTGGAAGTTGTCCACGTTCTTTGAAAACATTTCCTAAATTGCTATAAGCTTCTGCCAACAATGGATTTTGTTTAATTGCCAAGCTACTATAATGTGCAGACCTGTAATAGATATAAAAAGAAATAATGAAATATATAATATCTAAGCATAAATAAATAGGCTTTCTAATGAGTCATAATTAAAACGATACTTACTTTTCCAATCGTCTGCACTGAAAGTGGATCGAAGAAAGCAGCAACAATACACCTGTGTTGTTAGTTTCTTGTCGCCAAAGTTGCATGCAATGTCTTTCTGCATTTTCATAATCACCGGCTTGATACTCCCTGTGTGCGAGCTCCAATAACCCTAAGGTCATAATGAATATAATTATTAATAAAAATTATTTATATATATATAAATAAAAAAAAAAGGTTTAATTTTTAAGAATGAGCAACAGATGTATATATCAGTTATAAGTATATTTTTTTGTAAAGCTCCAGACCCCATGCGGCGTAGGTTTAATTAAACGAATGAAAAATATTTGAATTGCAAAGATGGCGCCACAGGTCTATCGATTTTCTTCACACATATACAAAAAGCCCACGTTTCTAAAACGTATTTACACATACATTCATCATACTTGCACCTAAACTTAAATCTAATTTAATTAATTAAAAAAATCTAGTAAAAAAGAAAAAAAAATAATAATAATAATGAAAAATACGAACAATATGAATCAACGGCAACACTGATCGTTTGATTATCAGCCAATGAGATCAATTCTTTTCCCTGAGAATCTTGCGACACAACGAGAAGATTTTGTCCATTCTGCCAATCGGTAATATCTTCGGAAATCTCGGCGGTGGTCCCGTTCAAAACGTTCGAACCAATGCACGACGGCCCGGTTTCCTTTTTCTCGGCAACACGAACGACACTCATTTTCGAGCTTTCACGCGTAAAAAGAAAGCAGCAGCAGCAGCACACTTCTTTCTCGCCGATACGGCAATTACGTCCCGCGCGTAAAAATTAAAAAAGAAAAATGAAAAAGAAAAGAAAAGAAAGAAAGAAAAAAAAGAAGAAAAACGTTGAGCGGCGTAGTGATACCGAAAAAGACAAAAAAAAATCCAAGAAACAAGAAAAAACGATTTCTTTTCTTTATTATTGTAATTTTCGAGCGTACGTAAAAGCTCAAAAACAAACAAAATAACGCGAAAGAAATTTTCGCACAACGAGAGAGAGAGAGACACACGAAGGAAATATTATTACTACGTATTTAGTAAAACAAGAAATTCACGGTTTTTTTTTTCTTATTCCCCTTTCTTTTGTACATATATCGGGGTAACACACGACGCGACGATGATGATCATAAAGTAAACTCGTTGCTTCTGTATTGCTGAAAGCGTTCGACGAACGGAGGCCCGTGACTCTACCCCGTCGAGGTAGGTTATCCCCTCCCCCAAGCGAAACGAACGAACGAACAGTCGATTGGTCGATATAGCAGAGGGGAACCAAGAGAGGGGGACGAATGGATACAACATGGCGGATGAAACGCACTGCTCGAAAGAGCACCCGATGGTAATATAAGGGGGGAAGGGGGCATGCAGTGACGTATATATGTTGTTAAGTACCCTACCGAATTTTTTGGTTAATATTAGATATATATTTATATAAATAAAAGAAGAAAAAGAAATAAGTTCTTTTTTCCCTTTCAAATGCAGATATTAAATGTAATAAGAATTAAATTAATTATAGGACAATTGTTTCTCTCACCCATAGGTTGTTCTGTATTTACTACTTCCATAAAACACATGTTAGTCGATTGAAGCCACATTACGTTGTATGGTGCTTTCTAATCTACGACTATTACTGTAAATGTGTTTCTCTTTTGGAACTTATATTAGAACTAACTCGTTGTTATTCTCGAAAAATGTTTTTGTTAGTAGATAATATATATGTCATATTAATATTATCTCTCCCCATCCCCCTCCCCCTCCCCCAATTATGTTGACTATACTATTTATATAAACTTTAATGTGACCTTTAAGAGTAGAAAATGAAAACAATCTACGGATTCTTTCCTATTTCATGATTAGTCTTAAATTTTCGTCTATACAAGATTTATTTAATAATAAGAAATTAATTTGTGTGTAATGCATTTGTCGTCCTAACGACTTGTAATATCCTATAGGTTAGAATCTACTCGATAAACAACGACGTGTCATTGAAACTAATGATGGCTATATAATTAATAAAAATATTCAATTAAAATAAATCAATTAAAATATATATGTAGATAAAATAGATATACTAAAATTAAAATGATACATATAACTAATTCTAATATACATACTGTTTTACAATATAATAATCTATCTTAACCTCATAATCATAGTATATATTAAAAATGAATAAATTAACTACTCGTAACATATTTAAAACAAAATACAATATATATTTTGAAAAGAAAATAGATTAACACAATCTGAAAAATAATATTAATCGAAGATATAATAAAGTAAAGTTATAATTTAGATGGGTAAAAAAGAGATACGGGGGCCCTAAAAGTAATTCATACGGCACTGATTAAAGCCAGGATATTACCAACACACACACACAAAGAAAGGTAAGCACGTTGTGTTACGCTCGAGGCAGCAAGCAGATGGAAATGGTGGTAGCCAGTGGAATATTCCATCGGTGCTTTTGACGAGGAGGACAGGGGGTAAAGGAGGAATGTAGGGAGGGGGTGAAGAGAGGTTGTGGTTCGAAAGAGGAAAAGAGAAAGAGAAAGAGAGGGAAGAAGAAGGACTGCGTATGCTGTGAACGAATAAGAGACAAAAGAGAAAAAAGAAAGAGAAAGAGAGAATCGAATATAAGGAACAAGAGGGTTAGAAGCAGCAAGATGTGAAAAATAAAATGTGCAAGAGCCACTCGATGAGAAAACCCGTTACATTGGCCTTTTCTCAATGGGAGATAAAAAAGAAAAGAAAAGAAAAGAAAAGAAAAGGAAAAAAATGTGAACGTCAGATTTGAAGCATGCAACTATTTAGATTTGTATATCAGATAATTTATTTCATTATTAGAGTAATATCGATTATTAAGCAAACATTGTTGAATATATAGAATAAAAATTTACACGCAAGTAACGATTCTCTCTTTATTATTCATAAACCAATATGGAAGTTGGCTTAAAGTAGTAACGTTCGATATTATTTTCATTTTCTAACCAGTAATTTAAGGATCTTTTTATTACATGACGTAGCATTGAAAAAGTATCTCGTAACGCGATGATATAAGAATTAATAATAAACTCGTGTTAATTGTGAGGAAAAATATATATACTATTTAGAAATGAATATATATTTATAAATTCTATACTTATGAATATTTCCGTTTCGAGATCGAAGGAATTCGTGGGTTAGATAAGCAACAAATTTTTGTTCGTAGTATGATAATACATATACTTAATATACCCAATCACTGCGAGATCGAATCATATATATATATATCGAAAATAAATACTGGTTTAAATAAATAAATACTTACCCACAGTAGAGAGTTGTTGTATTTCGTTCATTTTAAGTATAACGCTGGTACCCGCCATTTGTTGTTGATGAGTTTGCTGTTGCTGTTGTTGTTGTTGTTGTTGCTGCTGTTGTTGCTGCTGCTGCTGTTGTTGCTGCTGCGGTTGTTGCTGCGCTTGCATGATGGCCAGCATGAAGACGCGAAGTTGATAAGTAGAGAGCAAAGAAACAGATGACGATCTCGATCGTGATATATATTGATCGGAATATATAAATGATATATATCTATCTATATATATATATTTGCGATAATATCCAATCGAATAATTGTTTTGAACGTTCAATCAAATGAATAGATTTAATTAGAATCGTTTAGAGTAACGCGATTATATCACACGAATTGAAATGAATTTTGATTAACGTGTATCCTTGTATGATGAGCTTTCCGTGCTATCCGCCATGATGGATCTCGTGTCTCTTACCAGCAGCAGCAATGGATTCGGTTCCGTGATCGAGCCTACGAATAGGAGAAAGAGAGGAAAGGAAAGATAGAGAAAAAGACAGGAGAGAGGGACAGAGAGAGGAAGTGGGAAATATGGTTCGAAAGTTACGGACTAAATTCGAACGCGAGCACACTCTCTAAAACACGACAATTCCCCCCCTTGTACTGCGAATCTTATCTCCTAAAACATTTTCCTCCCGTTTTCAAATCGAATTTAATTCCTTCTCGTATATTCCAACAACAACGTTCGATGCGTTCTATTTATCTGATTTCTCACTTGCGCAGTAAAGAACACAATATTACGGACCGAATAGAAAGCCAATCGATGCAACGATGCACGGTCTCTGTCTTCGAGAATCCTACTAGAGTAGTCATTACGCGGGAAAATTTGAATTTCAGATTGAACGCGTTATAGGAATCTTTTCTTTTTTTGATCTTCTTATATACTTTCTTTTTTGTATTTGTTTTATATATTTTATTATTTATACGAATTAAATTATCTGTTAGATTTAATTTGTGTGTACAGTTGTCGTGTATATTATAACTAATTCGAAGTATATTTTTCTAATCGTATTTAATTTGATCACTTTAAAATTATTTCATTTCAAGAGGTCACTTCAAGGTCAATCATATTTAAAAATAAAAAATACGATTTGTATCAGTAACGACGAAAAGTCAGACGTATAAAAAAAAAAGAGAACAAATTACTTTTGCTCGTTTTCGGTGCAGTAAAGAAATTGAGTTATAAAAAGTTTATTTCTTTTTTTAAAAATTTCTTTCGAAACGATTTCTAACATCGTAATTATCTTATCGATATGATATTAAATATAACTCAAAATTAATATATATATATATATATATATATATATATATATATTTTCAGAAATATAAAAGATTTGTAGAGAAAAATAAATAAAAAATATACAAAAGAAAAAAAAAATATACAAAATAATTCGTTCAATGTTCGTGCGCAAGCGTCCATTGTACTTAAAGTCAATTGCTACGGAAGCGCTTTAGCGGCAAAAAAATGAATTAAAGTCAATGTCATTTCCCACTCCAGTGTCGCAATGCGGATTACGAGTTCTTTTCCTATCTTGTGAAGCTTGTCCCCCCAGAAGATCTATGGTCGTGTGTTCAGTTTTGACCTTCCTTCATTTCCTTTTCGAGTACATAATGGCCAACACGAAGGAACGTACCTTTATCATGATTAAACCCGACGGAGTCCAACGTGGACTCGTCGGGAAAATCATTCAACGTTTCGAGGAAAAGGGCTTCAAATTAGTTGCCCTTAACATGGTCTGGGTAAGTTTAATTGCATTTGTGTGATGCATTTAATTATATCGAAAGCGCAGACTCCGTTATATCACGTCCTCCACGTGGACACCGGCTATTTTACAATTAACTTTTCCATCATTTTGATTGATCTTTTGGAAATCATTAAAAATAAATAATAAAAAAAAATAAAATAAAATCAAAATCAAAAAAATTAAAAGCAAAGTTGTTGGTCTCTACCCTTGTCCAATGTCATTGTTCTCAATTGCATGCATGAAGTAACAATACGTGTCAATACTTGCCAACTTTTGATATATCTTATTCTATTCAAATATATCATTTGACATAAGTTAGATAATTGTTCATATTTTTTTCTTTTTCTTTCCTTTTATAACAGCCTACCGAAGAACTATTACAAAAGCATTATGCTGATTTATCCGCCAAACCATTCTTCCCTGGTCTTGTTAAATATATGAGTTCTGGACCAGTTGTACCTATGGTAAAAATAATTGATTCAATTTATTAATAATATAGTATATATTATTCATATAATATTTACATTTTCTGATAAATATTACTTTTTAAGGTATGGGAAGGTTTAAATGCCGTCAAAACTGGACGAGTTATGCTCGGAGAAACAGATCCAAAGAATTCTGCGCCAGGCACTATTCGCGGTGACTTTTGTCTTCAGGTCGGTCGCAATATAATTCACGGTTCTGATTCGGTTGAATCTGCGGAAAAAGAAATCAAATTGTGGTTCGGAGAGAAGGAAAAGTCCAGCCTAACGGATTGGTCATCGTGGGCTGAAAAATGGATTTATGAATAAACAGCCAGAAGGTAATAATATTTTCAAAAAGGGAATACACTTTTTTTCTGAATTAATATATATATATATATTTAATTAATATAGCACGTTTGAATGCTCTTTGAAATGATTACTATACTCATAACTGTGTGTCGTAATAAGAAAACAATTGTATATAATAATTGGAACGGTCTTTGCGCAAGACACCCAATAAAAATAATAATCTTGCATGGGCATTGATATAAAAGTACGTTAAGAGCTTTTTTGCGTAGTCATTTTTGTTGATTCTTTTCAAAATACATACGTACATATGTTTATGTATTTATTTTGTTTCCCCCGTTCTATCATAGGTAACATTTATTACACACTGCCGTTATTAAACAAACAAACAAACAAACAAATTGTATCCTGCAATTCTATAAAGAATCTTCCAAGCCAGAACGAGAAAAAGGAATCCTTCTTCTATCAATTATACGAGTACTTTTGATAGCACGAAAGAGACTCGTATGCAATAATTATTTGATGGTTTATAAATCATGCGTTTAATCATTGTTAATCAATGGATAATAGAGGAATTTGTATTTTTAAAAATACAAATTTAGCTACGGAAAATAATTTTATATATCGACAATACTCTTTTATATGTTTATATATGTATAATATGTATATACATATATAAATGTATGTGTATTTATCGTATCGAAATAATAAAGAAGATTATATACAAACAGAAAGAATCATTTTAACATTTTTTGTAGAAATTGTGCGCTAAAAAAAAATATTAAACAAATTATTTCTGTTATTTTTTGGTTTTCTTTTTTTTTTTATTATCGATATAACAAAATTTTATTTTTAATCGTTCAAACAATATTATAAAATCTCAAATGCAATTTGATTTTATACATTAATAAGTAAAAAAAAAGGAAAATGTATTATTCATTTATATATGAAATTCTATTAATGGGAAATCCTATTGAAAACTATTCTTTACAAATGACAACTATTGATTTTCCTATTCGTAATGATTATATTTCAATTGTTTTTTCTAGATAAGATATTTTTTTCTTACGTGTGGTCCGTTCGAAGACGGTTCTTCATAATTAATAAAGAAAAAAAAAAAAATATATAAACGTGTTTCGTTATATTTAGCTTGAATTATTTTTCCTTCAAGTCAACAACAACAACGTATTCAAATGCATTATTTAATAATCGATGAAGAGAAAAAAAATCAAAATACGTTCTCGATTAAAAGAAAAAAAAAAAAAAATATTAGATATGTTAATAAACAAAAGAGTGAAGGTAAAGTAGTATGCCATGTATTTGTGTGTATTATTATTGGTAAGGTGAATCAATTAGAAGATTCTCCGAGGAAAACTCCACACGATGGACAATAATGTTTCTTCACTAAACAAGAGTCCATACAATAAGGGATGCATACGCAGGGCCAGCATCTGAAATATGAAAAATAAAAAAAAAGAAATAAATATCGTAGAATTATTTTTCTAATATAAAATATATTATTTTAACGAGTGTAATATAATAATTATAATAAGATTGAAAAAATTTTACCCGACAAGGCATAGCAACAGAGCGAATAAATGCGTCTTTGTATTGGATTCTGTGTCAATACGAGTTGATATATTTTGTCTACAATGTGGACACGTCATTACTCTTGGTTCTGACCCATAAGCCTCACTTGTCACGATTATCACATCTATAATTAAAAATAATATAATTAATTTTTATAATTATTTATATGTACTTTTTATATTAAATATTTAAAAAGAAAAAGAACAAAAAAATTACATACTTTGTTGGGGTGGTAGTGGCGATGGTCCACCTGCGTAAGGAGGGGGTGGTGATGAACCACCTGGAGGAATAAAACCAGGTTGTGGTGGTCCACTTTTTTCCATGTCGATTTATTTTTTGTATCGATCAATATCTGCAAGAAGAAAAAAAGACGAAATTAGAAATGTCAGATAGATCTAATTGAACTTTGTTCGCGACAAGATTGTGTGCGTGTGATATTTTTTTTTTATTTTATTTCCACGATTTTTCATATCGATTTACACGAATGAGTGATATATAATAACGATATTGATTGTACGGTACTTAAGAAAAATAATAAACGTAATTCAATATAGTTTGTAGCAATATTGCAACGTTGATTGTAAATAATTCTGTAACGTTTTATTTTATATATCGCATTTTTTTAACGATCAAATTTTTATCCAGGATCCAAGCATCTCGAATGTCTCTTGCAAAATCATTTTTTAATATATCACGTATGCGTCCATTCATCCTTGGAAAATAAGGAAATTAAATGTCCATTACACGATGATTAATCAATAATTGCATTTATTACTCTTTTCATTTTCTTTTTCTTTTTTTTGTACATTACTTTAATCATTTAAAATGACGTATGTATTACGTATAAAAAAATAATAATAATAATAATAATAATGTCTTTCTGTTGCGAGAAAGAGAAAAAAAAAAGAATTGAATAGAAAAAATATTCTCGAACTAATCTTGAAATTTTTTTTCATCTTTTATCTCTAGCCTTTTTAATAATAATCGTGAGTTATACAACGATGATAAGTGATAAGATAAACAGCTTGTATACCATCATTGTCATCATTGTCATCATTATCATTATCAATTTATCATCTTTATCTTCGATCGATTTTTCGCCATGATGAAAAATTAATAATTCTCTAAACGGCCACCAGAGGCGCAACGGTATTAACAAATAATAGAATAAAATTTCTAAAAAATATATCGATTGTGTATCAAATATTTGATTAATGAAATATTTACTATGATATATTTTTAACGTTCTATTCGTAATATCTCATCATTTTGATTTTCTTCTAAAATCTATGATTGATCCAGAATTGTGAAAAAAACTTAACAAAAAAAAACGATCTGTTTGTCGGCAAACGGGCACAACAACAACCAATAAACGTTTTAATAAAAGTCCCGCGCAAATTTAGATCGTGGAAAATTGATTTTTTTGTTTTGCAGTATAATAATATTAAAGTACATTTCACACATCGTGACTCATTTTTACATTAGTGTATATTTACCGTTGATAAAAATCTCGAGTTCGCGTGTACTTATCACGAATATCGTATTAACTTTTTTCATTGTATTTAGCAGTTAGAATATACATCCTCGAGTTTTCGTGTATGTATCTAGTATCACATATCAATATTATTAAAACGATAATATCATCGGCCTGCGGCCTTCGGGTTTTTCATTCGATCGATCGAGATATTCACATGAAAGGTATAACGAGCGAAAGAAAATATTTTGTACGATTTTTGAAAGTTTTTTGAGTCTCCTAGTTTGTTATAAAAATTAATACGATTTTGTATTAAATATTATTTCTAATTCGTTTTATTCACACAAACAAACAAAATATATATATTTTCGTTTATTTATATTAATAAATAAATATTTATAATTAATCGTTATCGTAAACGTAAAATTGTTACGACATGATAAAAAAGAAGAAGTGAAATTTAAAACAAAAATAAAAAAGGAAGTAAACGTGTATAAGAAAAAATTAGAAATGATCAAAGATTGTAAATGATAAATCAATCGTTCGCTATAATTCCTTCCATTTCTCAATTTCAATCAAAATTGATTATTATATTTCGTTCGTTCAGAGAACACTAATGCATTATCTTCGAATGACGTTCGTTTGATATAATCATATGATTGTTTAATCGGAATCGAATAAATTCTTTTCCAATGTATTTTTACGAAATAATATATATGAGTCATAACCAAAGAGGAAAAAACTTATCGATAACGCACCTTTTCCTTATCGTTCGATGAATCTCGACTAATTTCACAGTCATTTCAAATTGCAAATGAATTATACATTATAACATATATATATTAATATAAATATATATATAAAACTATACGTAATATATTACACAATACATAATATGTACATATATATTATTACATATTACACAATTATATTTTAATTATGTAATATTGAACCAATGAAATGTAAAACAAATGATATTGAAATTTTTGTGTGTATACGTTTTTCCAAGGAAAATGTTTCGGTTCGGCTATGATCGGGTCTAATGTTCGTGAAAATTCGTATTATTTATAAATGGTTACGTGCATAAATACCTGTTGTACTTGATACCGATGTGAATATTTGGCAATATACTCTAACTTTACTTCTTTATTATAGATCTTATATCGAATTATTTAAAAAATAAATTTTATTATTATTATATATATATAATTATTGAAACTTGTAATAGTATAATTGAGAAGTATACTGATTACTACGGTGTCACTATTAGTTACTTCGAAAAATTGTCGACCGAAACATCGATACTCCGTCACCTCCTAGTGTTAACTGAACTTGTACGTGATCATCTCACGGATATGTACCGAATGAAACAGGTCTGTAGTAGTGTAGTTAATGAGAGAGAGGGAGAGAGAGAGAGAATGAGAGAATGAGTTTCTACGAAACGTCACTGATACGCCAAGAAGTTCTAAAAACATTTTCTTTATCGAAACACGCGCGAATATCGATCCAAGATCTTTTTATACCTGTTTATTTAAACTTACGCACGTGTGCGTGTTTTTCGCGCGTGCGCACGCACCCACACATATATACACACATATACACATTTTAATAATAAATATTAATTTTTTTGTTTGTTATTTTTTAAATATTTCTTTGTACCATTTTGTAGAAAAAAAAGTACCACCCTGTATATATCTGACTGTATAGATTTCGTAATTCTTTTAATTGAATTTTATCGTCGCTAAATTAATTGTTATTTCATAATTAAAAATTATTAATTATTAATTAGAAGTTGCGTGTGCAATTACTATAGTATAATAATATAACACTATACTTTGGTATTGCATATTTTAGTAAATGTATATGAATAATTAAATACTTGGAAGATTTGATGACGTTTCTGTGATGCTTCCGCTTTGATAACAATTTTTCTTTTTCCTTTTTCTTTTTTTTTTAGATAAATTAATAGTATTAAGTGATAATTTTCTTTATTATCTATATTATATGTTTTTGTTTATTTACTGTTTTTTTAATTTATATACTCAACAGGGTTTTGTAATCTTTCTAAGATTCGAATGATATTCAAAGAAATTTTGTAAATAATTTCTTATAAATAATATAACGAGATAAATAACACATGATATATATTTTTATGCTAACAATAGAACATGCGTTGCAAAGTTATTTCTTTTTAAGCGATTGTAATATTAAATTAAAATTTTTATCACGATTCATTCGCGTAGCGATATTACGTGACATAATTGTATTTTAATTTAAAAATAGAACGAAAAAAGAATAATTTTATCTATATATATCTATATATATATACACATGACTTTTAATTGGCAAGTATCATAAATATATCTTTTACAAAATGTTTTTATCTTATTTCCTTTTTTCGATATTAATCCCACGCACTTAAAAAAAAACACTCCTCCAATCATTCTTCTTAGGAAAATATTTTTAAAAAGAACCAAAATGCAATTATTTTACAAATATTTCTATTATAATGATGCGTGCGAATAATAAAATAATAATTTATATTATAAAACGTAATTTTTTTTTTTGTTATAATATTTTAATACAAATTATATCATTTTTCAACATAAAGTAAGTAAACTTAATTTAAGGAATTAATTAATCGAATTATTTGACTCGCCATTTGTGTTCTTATTTCTTTCATTTAAAAAAAAACAGAGAATAATGAAAAATATTAGAATAAAAATTAATTTACATGCAGAGTGGGGTCTGAAAGAATTTCTAAACAATTATACAAACAAAACAGATGGATTAGAATTTTTTCGAAACTTTATAGAAACTAATTTTGAATAAAAAAATTAAATTCCAAAGAAATTAATGAGCAATGGAATAATCAATTGCTTCAAGTATTTAAATATTTTTTTATTGTGGGGATTATCATTGGAAGGTTTGGCTTGAAGGAGTATGATCTCATCTTTTATTTTCCTCTTTTTTTTCTTTTTATTGAAAAAAATTCGCATCAAGCACATTTTTACGTGTATTTATGGTACGTTTTTACTATTACAAAATTTGAGATACAACTGTTGTAACACGTCGGTAATCATTATTACATTTGTTTTTGTTCTTTTTCTTTCGTTAATTGTACTACAAAAACCGAATACTCTTAGTATTCTAATATTTATATACGAATCGTTAAATGTAAAAAAACAAAAAGAGAGTATTTCTGGTTTGTCGTACGATTATTACATTAATGTTTCACTAATTTTATATGATTTTACGATGATATACAATTTGAATATGTTCTTTCTTGTTTATATATTATATATTTATTTGTATATATATATATATAGCCTATTAAATTCTTTGGCTAATACTTTAACAATTCGAATAATAAACGCGTTATAAACGTAACGACTTAAAAATCTTATATTGGAGAAAACAATAACGTTTTAATTTACTTTCATTTACTCCCTTTTATTTATTTTTTTCTTCCTAATTTTTTTCTTTTTTTACAAATGTCCTACCAATCGAAAAATTATCACATCCAATTCAAAAAACGAGCCTTTAATTTTTTTTGTTATTCAAATTTTTGGTCAAACCCTCAATTTTATCGTATTTTATATAAGTAAATAATTATATATATATACTATATTAATAATAATATATTTAAATGCGTTCATTTAAATATATACTTAAATTACGTGTTCACGTAGTATATTTGTTTAATCGTCAAATCATAATATATATATATATAAATTATTTATCAATCATTTGTTAAATAATTATCTTACATCATAAATACCCTTTTTTTTCTCTTTTTTTTTTTTTTTCATTTAGTCTGGCAAACGAAGAGAAAGCGTGATAAAAAAGAACATGATAATAATAATAATCATTATTATTATTATTATAAAAATAATAAAAATAAAAAATATAATAAATGTACACACTAGGAATGAACTATAATTTATCTCGCAATGTATTACATTGTCAACATAATATGTGTGTCTCTAACAACTTTGATATAAATCACGTGTGAAAATAATAAATATGAACGTATAATAATACTCAATGTTTATGTGAATAAATTATACTACAACATAAGATTAAATCACACGAGCGAATCCTTGCACATCTATACGTACGTACACATACATCTTTATTTTTTTTTTATTTATTTATTCATACACATAACAAATATTTATATATGTATATATATATAACGATAAAAGTCTCTAATGCAATTCGATATGCACGCGCAGTTGGCAGTATTGAATCAACGATTTCTCTTTTGCCTTGATTTAACAAAAAAAAGAAAAGAAAAGAAAAAAGAATATATGTATATATATATATATATATATAGATATATAAATAAATAGATATAAATGTGTGTACATATTTATTTATTTATTAATGAAGTTTTATGGAATGATTTATCCTAATAAATGGAACGTCAAATATAGCAAAATTACTTGATCTAATAAGTTCAAACAATACCAAAAGAATAAATAAATAATAATAATAGTAATAATAATAATTATACGAAGAAGAATAATAATAATAATACTTTATAACAAAAAATAACGTATTTAGTATATCCTTAACAAAAAATATCTGTTTAGATGAGAAAAAAAGATTTTTTGTTATTTTGAAATTTGTATTAAACGTTTAAAAGGAAACGGTATATTTGAAATATAATCACATGTTAGAAGGAATTAATTAAAAAAAAAGATCTAAACTATCTTTCCCAACATTCTCATACTCATTTATATTCTTCAACGTTATTGATGAATTGTGATCGTTCACGATGTACCACCACTACTACCACCACCACCACCACCACTACCACCACTACCACCACCATTGGACGAAGTTGATTGCTTCGATTTCAATTTGCGTCCAAGCAATCTGCGGAAGGAAGATGTCCACTTGGAACGTGTAAATCCTCCCCCTCCTGACGTACCCTGATCATCCGGCTCGCTACTGCTGAAGGATTCGCTGATTTTTCTGCTCTTGCTACCAGTGCTACTGCTGGTACTGCTGCAACCATTTTCGAAACACCGTGATCTGCGGTCTCCGATTTCCGAGGAGAACCTAGAAACGGTCCGCTAGTTTTTTAACCATCTACTTTGTGTTTGTGTAGGTCTTCAATCAGATAATTATAATAGGAGAAATATTGGGTTATATGATAAATACCCTGAATCCGAAGAAAATGCTCGATTAGTGGGTGGTACATTTGAATTAGCTGACGATAATGACATCTCAGCAACTAGGGTACTTGGATAGGCCTCGTCATCTGAAGCACTGTTACTACTGCTGTTACTCGTAGTACTACTACTGGTAGTACTTTCGGTACTACCGTTGGTACTACCACCACCGCTACTATCAACACTTGAGTCATCGATGTAAGCAATTTCTCGTTCAGCCAAAGGTGAACTTGTTCGTGGTGTACGCGACGAACTACCACCAGTGCATGCTGAACCAGCAGTACACGTTGCACTTGGTCGTAACCAAGTACGCAAATCTTGTAAAGGTGCTTGAAGGCACTTGAACAGATTACCACTAAAAACAATAATCGATAAATATATATTATCAAATAATAATTCTAACAATACGATTTTCACTTAGAATAAAAACAGTAACATCAATTTTTTTAAATAAATCAAACTTACTCATCCTGATAATCGTCTACCTCGGCGAACGTACGTTGAGCGTAAAGACAAATGGAACATCTTCTGCGACGACGGCAAGATGTGGCATGAAGTGTTGCTGCTCTTAAATGTCTTGCAGCATGCCTCAACGTTATTGTTTCTCGCGTAAGCGCTGCTACTCCTTCCTCTCGTCGACGTCTTTCTATACCTAATTCGTCCTCGCCCATACGCAACTTCTCTTTCAATGTTTTGTTCTATTTAACAGACCAACAAAAATTCATATTTCTTATTGGGTATCTTATAAAGTATACTTTTTATTTAAATATAAGAAGAATTCTCTTTCCTACTGCATAAGCAGATTAAGTTACTGATAAAATTTATTTCTATTTTTGGTTTATGTCAAAATGGTTCCTGTTTTTTGTATTGCTAATATACTTCTTTAACTCCTTGTCCAATCAGATAACTCCCAATTGCTCGATCAATAATAATAATAATAATAATAATTATAATAACTAAAATAAGAAAATAACTGAACCATGAGTCAGGTTCGTTGCTTATCTCTTTTGATTCAAATTTCTTACTTGTACAATGAGTCTTACTCATTGTTGTAGAACAAGGGGTTAAGTATAATAATAATTAACACTTTGAGTACTGAATACTATCATCGGAAGCTATCCATATGGACAGAATACTTTTTTTGATGATTGAATAAAAGAAAAATCATAAAAAGAAGAATTTCAAGCGCCAGGGAGGAAGATAAAATTGATAAACGCATATATGCGTCCATAGCACTGAAAGGGGTTAACAGATTCCTACTATACCGACAGAGCATGTTCTTCAGTTCATCACTTTTTCATTCTTGTGTGATTAATTTCGTTTTGAATGACCGAAAAATAACAAGGAAAATGTTGAAATACTAATTAACACTAAACCTATCGACATTTCATAGATAAAATTTTTTTTCCTACTGTGAGCGGTCAAATGACTGCTTTAAAAATAGCATATATTTTTCTATAAAATTAGATTTTAGTCTAATTGGATAGTGAACAATATATCTTATTTCATTTAGAAATGAATAATATACATTTTATACGTTTCCAACGAAGTTTTTAGAAATTAAAGAATTTCCAAATTACAGGACGCGGTTATTTGACCGTGAGTGATTCATTTGAATGATCCTGAATTATTCTTACTTCTTTCTCTGCAGTTGGGCGCATATATGCGTCCATAGCATGAAAAGGGGTTAACAGATTCCTACTATACCGACAGAGAATATTTTTAAATTTATCACTTTTTCATTCTCGTGTGATTAATTTCGTAGAATAATTTTTGTTTCGAATGACACGAAAAATAATACAAGAGAAAAATATCGAAATACTAAATTAGTTTTTAATCATCCTGAATTGTTCTTACTTCTTTTTCGAGTGCATCTCGTTCAGCCCGAATGACGGTGGCCTGTCTTATGACGTCCTGCCGTGCCCGTTCGAGTGATTGTCTGGTTGCTTCGTTTTGTGCAAGCTGAAGTTGCAATCTTCTTAAAGCCGTTTCGCGCTGTTGATCCAAACGATCACGAGCTGCTATATAGTTGTCACGCTCCACCTTCGCACGTTCGACTTCTTCCTCCAATCGAAGTGTTCGTTCCAGTTGTAAGAAGAGATCGTCCTCTTTACCTCTTAATTCGGATTCGCAACCCTCTAATCTCATCTCCAAAAAACGACGTGCCTTTTCCAGCTTATCTCTTTCAGCCTAACAACAAACAAACAAACCATTTTATTAAACGTTTCATTGTTTTATTATTAATAATATTCAATTTATTTTGTATACTAATTAAACAGATACTTTTAAGATAATGATTATAAAAAGCATCATAGTTTTTAGAATTTTCATTGATTTAAATTCTGAATAATATTTTTACTTGTTTAAATTATAACAAATTATAATATTTAATTTAATTTAATTAATTTAATTTAATTTAATTTAATTTAAATATTAAATATAACAAATTATAAAAAATTGTAATAAGTAAAATTGAATAATCCTGCAGCCTTGAATGTTTCCAATAGCAATTTCATGAACAGGATAACTAACTTGACAAGAAAAGTAAAATACTATTAGAAACACATAATTGATTATTTTCATTAAACGTTTCATTGTTTTATTATTACTAACAATCAATTAATTTTTCATACAAATTAACGGATAATTATACCAATGATTATAAAAAGCATCATAGTATTTGAAATTTGACTGATTTAAACCCTGAATAATATTTTTAAATTATAACAGTAGAAAATTAAAATAAGTAAAATTGAATAAGGTTAAGGGTCAAGTGGGGTAAAATCTGGTAGAAAGGGTAGATTTGGGCCCGTGGGACGCGTTAATTGGTCTATAAGTAACCCCAAAATTCAGTCTTAGCAAGAGTTCAGGATCATTTTTCAGTAAGTTAAGTTATTCATCAGTGAATTCAATACAAAATCAGTCTTATCTGTCTAACAGTAAAAGTCCAGTTCCGAGTTCAGTTTAGAAATAATAAAGAATCCAATGAAATCATTTTAAGTCAACTATCAGTCCCCAAAGGGTTGCATAATCAATCAGGTATTGAATAAAATTTTGTAAATTCAAGCACATCCATAATTTCTGTATCATTTAGAATTGCGTTCCAATAGCAACATGTTCTTCTTTACTCAGAAAATAGCTCGTTAGTTCAATAATCCAAATTATTGTCAATCAGATAATTTCGGTATTTGTCAAGCATTCTGAAAGGTAACTAATTGTAATCATACAATAATCTGGTAATCAACTTATGTTCAATTGATTATAAATAAATCAGTACTTCTGCCATAAAATGATTGAGGAAGTGAATTGGAGTCTGTATCAAAATTTATTTACTTGTGTAAGTAAAATCTGCCACACGTAACAAGCCTCTTTCGGTCCCATGTAAAATCTTTGCATTAAGATTGACCAAAACCGAGGGAAAAGCATAGTTCTGGTCATAGTAAAGGGATGGGAATAACTGTCAATTGAATCAATAATCAATAAAATTACAAATTATACAAATTACAAATTTCTATTCTTATAATACATTTCCCTGACTATCAGTGGAACTTAACAATATATATAATATAATATAATATAATATTTTAATAATATAATAATGTAATAATATAATTTTACTAATATTAGTATATTAATATATTATATTAATATATTAGTAATATTAATTTTAATAATATAATAATTTAATAATATAATATATATTTATATATTATCATATATATTTTATATTAAATCATTTAAACAACTTAAATATATTATACTATATATGTAATAATATAATATAATATTTTAATAATATAATAATATAATATACATTTATATTATCATATATATTTTATATTTTAAATCATTTAAACAACTTAAATATATTATACTATATATGTAATAATATAATATAATATAATATATAATATTTTAATAATATAATAATATAATATTTAATAATATAATATATATATATATATATATATATATATATATATATATATATATATATATATATATATTCATATTATTATATATATATTTTATATTATCATATATATTTTATATTAAATCATTTAAACAACTTAAATATATTATATATATATTCACAAGTTGTTTAAATGATTTAATCTGTTTTTCTTAGGAGCCATTTTTAGAAGACAATAAGAACCGCTGTTCAAAGGAATATATACAGCTAAGTTAATCTTTCATTATACGAATAACCTTGTTTATCTGTAATTGACGGTCACAAGAGACCTACGCACGCATCTTTAAGATACTCTCTACAGTAATCGAGAATGGTACAGACGTACTTCCTTCCTTCTCTTCCTTTTCCCTCTTCATTCTTTCTTTCTTTCTTTCTTTATTTCTTTCTTTCTCGAGTTTGACGCAATCAATGTCTAGTTTTATGCAGTTGATTGTAGGTCAGTTAGGTGCATGCGCAAGCAGGCTAAGGTCGACGATCTTTATTGTTGCAACTAAATGGATTGTTTTATAATTTACAAAATATTAAGTAATTATGTAAATTAAAAAAACAAAAAAAGAAAAAAGAATAGAATAAAACAAGAAATTTGTTGTATGAATTTATAAATTAATTACTATATTATTAGTATACAGCAATGATAAATATGATTTAACAAAAGAAAACTGTTCTGAGAATTTGTAATTAAATTTAAATATAATTTACAAAATATTAAGTAATTATGTAAATTAAAAAACAAAAAAAGAAAAAAAGAATAGAATAAAACAAGAAATTTGTTGTATGAATTTCTAAATTAATTACTACATTATTAGTAGACAGCAATGATACTTAAATATGGTTTAATAAAAGAACTGTTCTAAATTTGTAATTAAATTTATATCAAATTTTAATTAATTACGATTAAAAAAACTTTTCTGATTGATTTAGTTAAATGCAAGATACATTTATTCAATTGTAAACACCCTATATAAATTTAATTTTACATTAAATCTATAAAAGAAGGAAAAATAATTATTTACAAGACATGTTGATTTAAATAAAGAGTTAACATTTTATGCACCATCAAAGAGTGATTTTTTTCTTTTCTTTTTTTAAATCGTCTCTTCACAGTGTTTAAAAATTACATTAGAGAACATTTAACAAAATGCAACAAAATTTAATTATACAATTGAAATAACTAAATAAATCAGTGAATAGTTAAAAAGAACAAGAAGAAGAATAATAAAATTAGAGAACATTTAATAAAATGCGACAAAATTTGATTATAAAAGTAAAATAACTAAATAAATCAGTGAATAGTTAAAAAGAACAAGAAGAAGAATAATAACATTAAAGAACATTTAACAAAATGCAACAAAATTTGATTATAAAATTGAAATAACTAAAGAAATCAGTAAATAGTAAAAAAGAACAAGATGAAGAATAATAACATTAGAAAACATTTAACAAAATGCAACAAAATGCAACAAAATTTAATTATACAATTGAAATAACTAAAGAAATCAGTAAATAGTAAAAAAGGACAAGAAGAAGAATAATAACATTAGAAAACATTTAACAAATATAACAAAATGCAACAAAATTTGATTATAAAATTGAAATATCTAAATAAATCGGTGAATAGTAAAAAAGAACACAAGAATAATAATAACAACATTAAAGAACATTTAACAAAATGCAACAAAATTTGATTATAAAATCGAAATAACTAAATAAATCACTATATAGTTAAAAAGAACGAGAAGAATAATAACATTAGAGAACATTTAACAAAATGCAACAAAATTTGATTATAAAATTAGAATAATTAGAGAAATCGGTGTAATATAGCAGAAGACCAAGAAAAAGTAGAAGAAAAAGAAAAAAAAGAAGAAGAAGAAGAAGAAGTTAGGAAAGCCAAAGAAAAGAGTTAAAATGATGGTGTCGAAGGAAGGGACGAACCAGTCTGGCAAGATGAAAAGTAGATTAAGGCGAGACCTCTCTTTCTCTTTCTCTCTTCATCTTTCTTATTTTCTTTTCCCGTTCCTTATTTCGTCTTATGTTTAGTTAGTGGACTGTAGAAAAGAGCATTCGTATGGCTTACACACCTCTTTTAGTTATATATCTTTACTTGAGGTTTGAGAATAAACAAAACACTTCTCATTGTAAACCCTGATACATAAATAGGTATTATAATCTCTCATGAGAGAATATAAACCGTTACAAGGACACACCAATAAATAAAATCAAGAAAGAGAGAAGAATAATATATCTATTGATAACTAGGTAACTTTCCTTTTGCATATTAAAGGGCAATTAATTTTCAAATATATAATAAATACTGTGTGTGTGTGTGTTAGAACATTATTTTGGTTTTATATATATTAAACAAAAATTAATTAAAGCATTATTAAATTAATCATTTCTAAATATATCATTTTCAATCAAGAGATGCATTTTTGCATGTACGATACATAAAATAAGACAATGCAAGAGGATGAGAATTCTTTTAAATTATCTAATACAAAAAATATATTATATATTATATAATATATATAAATTAATTAATTTATTAATAATTTATATATATTTCTCTTTCTCTAAAATGTGCATATATTTTTTTATATATTGTATATTATATTAATTACCAAGATATAATTATATACAAATTTATAATAATAATAGTACCAATATTATATTAAAAATATATTATATTATAGATAATATATTGTACAAATATTATATATCTAACATAGAGTGACACTAGTCCCAATTTCTTTCATATTTCTTTCTACAAAAAAAAAAATGAAGCAGTTGAATGATTAGATAAATAAATTATATCTATACTTTAATAATATACTATATAATAATACAATAATAATAATAATAATAATAATAATAATAATAATAATAATAATAATAGTACAATATTATATATATATGTATATTATACTATAAATAATATATTATATAAAAATTATATTACATCTAACCACATAGAGTGACACTCGTCCCAATTTCTTTCATATTTCTTTCTACAAAAAAAAATGAAGCAGTTGAATGATTAGATAATAATTATATCTATACTTTAATAATATACTATATAATAATACAATAATAATAATAATAATAATAATAATAATAATAATAGTAATAATAATAGTACAAATATTATATTATATTATAAATAATAGATGTAAAATATAATATTTATATAACACATAGAATGACACTAGTCCCAATTTCTCTCATATTTCTTTCTACAAAACAAAACAAAAAAATGAAGCAGACGAATGGTTAGATAAATAAGTTACATCTATACTTTAAGTAGAAAAATAAAATATAACGAGTCACCTTGTACACCTATTTAGAAGATGCATTCGATATGCACATAGAAACGATTCGTGTTTCTATTTATCACATCAGTGCAGACAGTTGCAATAGCTGCCAACTTCCTTAATTTTTTTTTACCTCCTCCTCCTCCTTCTCCTCCTCCTCCTTCTCCACCTTCATTTGAACTTTTCAAAGAGTTCCTCCACCTCTTCTTTCTTCTTTCTCCTTCACCTCCTTCTTCACCTCCTCCTTCACCTCCTCCACCACTTCTTCATCATCAACGATCATTTATTCGTTCTTTCGTTGGTCGTAGTTCTTCTACTAAAGTGTTCCCCTTTTATAGAGCTAAAAGAAAGGAATTTCTTCCTGCAAGCTAATGCACCGTGCTAATTGGCAAATTTACGGAGAAACTACTGCAACGAGGAGAATGATCGCTTGCTTATCCGATCCCGATAAGGCTGAAATAAAACATTCCTTCTTTTTTCTTCCCTTATCTTCATCGTCATCCCCCTCCTACCCCTTACCCCCTTGCCCACCCCGAAACCCAACTAACTGTGATCAAACTTCTCTTGAAGTATTTTTATTTCTCTTATTTTTCTTTTCTTTACTCTATCTCTTTTCATTTTTCTTGGCAGATCTTAGAAAACCGATTGGAAACAGGAACACAAGACTTGTTCCAGAATAATCGAGAACATTTAAAATGGGTCATAGCAATTATATAAAAAGTGTGCCAAAAGTATTCCAAAGTGATTTGAATAATTTCATTATTTTCTTTTTGTTATTTTTGTACTTTTCTTTAAGAGAGAGAGAGAGAGAGAGAGAGAGAGAAAGAGAAGTAGTGTTTTGCTATTAAATAATTAAGGCAAGTAAGACAATCAGAAGAAAAAAGGAGAAGATATAATTAGTCTAGAAAGTTTTGAAAAAAGTGTAATAGATTTTTAAAATTATTTAGAGACACTTTTAGCACATCCTATAATATATATATATATATATATATATTATTTTATATTGTTATTTAATTAATTTATATTATATTAATTTAATAATATTAGTATATTATATTAAAATATATATTATAATAATTTAATTAATTAATATTATTAATTTAATATTATTATATTAATTATACTATTACATTTTATATTATTTATATTATTAATTTAATAATATTAATATATTATATATTAATATTATTGTAAAAATTTAATTATTTAATATTATTATATTAATTATACTATTATATTTTATATTATTTATATTATTATATTATATTATATTATATTATGATTATTTTATACGTTTATTTGAAAGAATTCTCATCCGCTTGCATTATCTTGTTCTATGTATCGTATATGCAAATCTGCATTTCTTTATTTAAAATACTACGCTTCGTTAGTTTAACAATCTTTCTAGAATAGCTCAAGACATTTTTCTTTTTTTTTCTTTCTTTTTTTTGTAATTTCATGTTATTAATATTAATATGCAAATATATTATTTTAACGTATTATTAGAAAAAAAGAAAATAAAGATCGATAGATAACACACTTAATAATATTTTATTTCTCGTATTACTATATGAAATAAAATTGGATTTTAATATTGAATCCATTTGGATTTCCTTCCTTTCTTTTCTTCTTTTTTTCCTTTTCTTTTTTTATAGCTAATGACGTATAACGTTCAGATAGAAATTACGTAAAACTTATGTTACGCGATTAGATTGGAAAACACGTTTGTCATTAATTACTTGCTTTATAATTAAACATGACGCATTGAACTTAAAACAAGTAAATTAAATAAACAGATAAGTGTCTTAGTGAATTCTTATCAAATAAAGATTTAATATATAAATCGATATCACAATGCAGATAAGTATATTATATAGAGTATATACAAGGTGTCTCAAAAATTTTGACATTATAAATAAAATTCAAAAGTTTCTATTCAATAATTATTCACAAACGTTAATTAAATATTATATATTTATTATTATTTTATGTATAGAATATTATATAGTATATACAAGGTGTCTCATAAATGTTGACAATATATGTATATAAAAATTAGAAGTTTCTTTTCAAATTATTCAAACGTTAATTAAATATTATATATTTAGATAATTTTTAAGCAGCTTGTATTTGACTAATTGTAAGATTGTCTCATATATGTATATATATACAGGGTGTGTCTCACGACAATGACCTGACTGCAAACAATATTGTGTGGCTTCATTGGATTTCACCAACCGGTATATGTCTCCGGTTTCAATTTTCTTCTGTACCGTTTTTTAAATATATATTTTATAACTAGTATTACAAGCAAGCAGAAGATGATTATATGTGAAAGATAAAATCAGGAAATATAGGTTAGAATTTTTTCCAAATGTGAATCATCATATTATAGTATCAGCTTATAATATTTTTTCTATAAATATGAAATTATAAATATTAAATTATTTTTAAGCAATTTTTCTTCTCTATTTTAATTCTGCATACATTATTTTTATTGACGTATTCTGTTATATTTTATATTATATTAATTATCAAGTTATTGTATTTAAAAACCAAATTGTAGACAACATTTATTCATATGTACACGTGTATATATATACAATAATTGAAAAGATGATTCTACGCGAAAAATGAAATCAGGAAATATAGGTTAGAATTTTTTCCAAATGTTAATCATCATACTATATGTATGAAAATATTATTGTCCTTATATTTTCTTATATATATTTAAATATTGAATTATTATCATACTGTAGAATTTATTAAATATTATTAAATATTATTATGTAGTATATATTAAATATTAATATAATATTCTAAACAATTTTTCTTCACTTTCTCAAATATTTAAACATTATTTTTATTGACGTATTCTGTTATATTTTATATTATATTAATTACCAAGATATTTTATATATAAACCAAATTGTAGACAACATTTATTAATATTTATGGGTATGTATATATACAATAATTAAAAAGAAGATAATTCTACGTGAAAAATTAAGTTGCAAATGCAGATTACAATTTTTTGAATTATTATCATACTGTGTAGTATCAACTTAATATTTTCTTATATATATATATACATATAATATTAATATATTCTAAACAATTTTTCTTCACTTTCTCAAATGTTTAAACATTATTTTTATTGACGTATATTCTGTTATATTTCATATTATATTAATTACCAAGTTATTTTATATATAAACTAAATTGTAGACAACATTTATTCATATGTACACATATATACACAATAATTAAAAATCTAAACAAAGATAATTAAGGAACTAGGTATATAACAAGATAACTGTAATGCATGCAACGTCATCAAAATAATAATGAAAGAACAAATAAACGAACGAACGAACGAACGAATGTGAATGAATGAATGAGTGAAATGAATGAATGAATGAATCAATCAACGAACGAACGATCTCTTTTTTTTCGTGCGAACGTTGAAATCCACTCGGTCTAGTCGAAATCTTACTTTCACGAGGAACACCGATAATTCCAGGAAGTAGGTAGTTTTATCCGAACCTCCGAGCCATATTTTCTTTATTCTCTGATTCTTTTTCTTTTTTTTATTTGTTCTTCTTCTTCCTTGCTGCTGCACTTTCACACGATTGTAAAAGAGGAAGCTGTTGTGTGTGGTGTTTCGTGATTTCTGGGATTACTCATATCTATGTATATACATATATATATATATATCTTTTCATATACCATTTTTAATTAAGACAGTGTATATAAGGATTATGTGTGCTAACAAATATTTAATTAACAAATTGCGAACGTCGTTGTTAAACCAATCATCTTTCATATTATTTACCGAATATTCATTTCTCAACGTTCATTATTATATTCTCATAAATAATTTATAAATTCATTCTCTCTCGTAAATTACCTATCCTCAATATATTATTGCAATCATATAATAATACAAAAGTTTTATGTTATTTATAACAAATCTTTAATAACATTTATTATCATATTTTACTATAATAATAATTTGTAACTGTCTTGAAATTTATAACAAACAATTATTAATATTAACAAATTTTCAACAAATAATAATAATAATAATAATAATAATTCATAAATAAACTCATAATTTTCAATAACAACAATATAACAATAACAATAGTAATAATATTACGCAAAAAGAAAAAGATATTAAAAAAAAAAACACTAAAATAAAATTAAAGTAATGACTAGAGACAAATAATTATTATTATTAATAAATTTTGAGAACAAAAGAAATAATAATAATTCATAAATAAACTCATAATTCAATAACAACAATAATAATAATATTACGCAAAAAGAAAAAGATATTGAAATAAAACAAAACTAAAATAAAATAAAACTAGAATAAAATTGACAAAAATAACTAGAAACGAATAATATAATATAATACTAGTTACAAACGGATAAAGAGCAAAGAGGCATAGGCAGGCATAGTGATTCCTTGTGAGAAAGGAAACTACTTTCACGGAGAGCTGGCCTTTATCGATTTCAAGAGTACTCCTAAAGAAAAATAAAAGAAAACGAAGAGCGACCCCAACAACTTCTTACTTCTGCTTTGACTAAACCGATATCGTATTACAAAGGAGAAATGAAAGTCTCGAAAGTTGCTGCTTGTGGACAAAGAAAATATACGTAAAAAAAAAAGGACACTGTATATATATATATTATTTATATATACACAGTGTCCTTTTTCTTACAAAACGTATACACATGCACACATGTAAATGCATATAGGCGGGGGGGGGGGGGGGATATGCACGTAAAAGAAGAACGTAGTTTCCTTGCACCTTTTGAGAAATTAAATATCATTTCTGTGGTTTTAATACAAACAGGAAGATGATGATAATGATGATGATGGGCTTTCCCTATTTTATTATTATTTATTATAACGATAATATTTTTATTTCATTAAAAAACTTACCTTAACCTCGTGGTAACGTTCCTCCAAGTAGTAAGCAATACCCTTTGCTTCCTCGTATTTCGCGGCAAGGGCCACGTACTTGTCGTAATGTCGTTTAAAAAGCACAAACCTATAATAAAACAAAAGAATAGAAAAGATATATTAAAGAGAAAATAAATTTATAAACGTTAAAAAAGAAAAAGACATTCAAATTTCGCGCCTTAAAACGTAACGGCGAACGTTGCGGGGAATTTGAAAAAAAAAAAAATTCCCCCGAATTTGAATGATAAGATAAATATCTACATTACCGACGTCATTGTCTTTCTTAATAATAATTCGAAATATTTCATATTAAATGCGTATCGTATATGCAAAAAAAAAAAAAATAAAACAAACAGAGAAAAAAGCTTACATTTTTGAACGATCCATTTTATTAGTGTAATCGATTACGATTTTTCTCTCGTTTCTTCGATATGATGGTGACGTCCCCTTTCGATTTAATCACTCGACATTAACATAAAATAACGAGTTTGAAGTATCACTCGGTGATTTATAATTAAAGATCGCAGTAACACGAGAATAAGTTTCTTGAGGAGAGAAGAAAAAAAAAAAATACAAAAGTTTAGTAGAACGATTGAAGATTTAATGAGAATAAAAATGGCGGAGGAAAATTCTTTAAAGGGGGCTCAAGGACGAGATAAGTAATAGCAAAAGAACAAACTTTCGAACTTTGATTAGTTCTCATGTAACTTATTCGATATATATATTTTTTTGTAACTTACTAAACGATTACTTACAAATGACTACGTTAAAAAAATAAATAAGTATAAGTAATTATATCGATGTCTAAACAAGAACGATCTAAGTATGATCGATAAATGAAGAGAATATTCTAGAAAAAAAAAACAATATTTAATATATTTAAAAAATATTATTTAATATTAATTTTCAAATATTATTAATAACTATACGTTAAAAAGATAAATGAGTATAAATAATCATATCGATGTCTAAAAAAGAATGATCTAAGTATGACCGATAGAAGAAAAGAATATTCTAGAAAATAATATTTAATATATTTCAAATATTATTAATAACCACGTTATAATAAAAATATAAATGAGTATAAGTAATCATCATATCGATGTCTAAATAAGGATGATCTAAGCATAAGTATGACTGATAGAGAATATTCTAGAAAATAATATTTACAAAAAAAAAAAAAAACAAACTTTTTTTTATCTATATCCTATTATTTCTTTTTGTTTAAAGAAATATATATATATGTGTGTATGTGTGTGTGTAAAATAGGTACGTATATATACACAGATAGTATATATAGAATATACGTCACGTTTGTTACACTCGTTAGAAAGAAATTGAACTTTCGCTTTCACTCGTGTATTCCTCTCTTGGAATTAAAGAACATTTCTCTTTCTCTTTCTTCTTCTTTCTTTCTATCTTTTTCTTGACGTTCGATCATTTTCTTCCGGCTTCTATTCGAATCAACACACTTAGAAAACTAAACTCAACTTCGCGAACGTGCAACAACAACAACCGTCTGAACACGAATGTCTCCTCTCTTTTCTCATCTATTATATGTTTTTCTTTCTTTTTTTTTTCTTTTTTCTTGTCTAGTCTCGTCTCGTCGTCGTCGTAGTCACCGTCACGATCGTGATTTTCAAGTAAGACTAATAATACGTAGTTGTGTATTTGATTATTCACAACTACATACTATTGCTAATATGTATATACGAAAGTAGTCACCTTCCAATAAGAAATACAACACTTTTATCGAGGTTACTCGTAATCGATAGTATTTCTTTCTATCTGATGTAATCTTACCATCTACAAAATTATTTATTATACATATATATATTTATTTATTTCCTATATATTTCTCTTACACAAAATTATTTATTATATATATATTTAATAATATATTAATTAATAAATATATAATATTAATTAATATATATTAATTATTAACACGTTCCGTGCCAAGCCATTTGATGTTTAACGCATTAAATAAATATGACTACGTGTACCACCGGTGATACACGTGGCCTGATGGTCAAGTTTAACGTGTACCATAAATGGTACACGTGGCATTGAACGTGTTAAATATATATATATATATAATAAATGTAATTAATATATATTTAATAATATATTAATTATATATATAATTAATTATATATATCCTATATATTTCTTTTAGACAAAATTATTTATTACGTATATATGATAAAACAGAAAAAAATTAAAGCGGGAAATCTGAATAGATTTTTATCGTTACGGACCAATAAGAAAAGAGGAGATTTGCGATGGCGGTGGGGGGGCGGGGGAGAGGAGGTAGTAACGATTCGATTTTATTCCGAATAATTTAAATCAATATTTTTCTTCGATTAATTAATTCAAAAAGTAAGAACAACATTTCGTGGTAATAAATAAAAATATAATAAATATGTCGTATATAATCTCGATCGATAAAAAAGAAGAAGGATGCTTCTTATTCGTTGATCTAATTATTAGAAAATAACGATTTTTCTTTTATTTTCCATGAAATTAATTAAATAAGATTAAATAAATTTGATATATTTGAATTTTGATTGATCTCTAAATTTAATTAAAATCAATTCATCTAGATTTCAATGTAATTCTCGTTAAAACTCGATCGATAAAAAAGAGAAAAGTAAAAGAATAAATATATAGGAAATAAATATATATGTGTATGTATAATAAATAATTTTGTGTAAGAAGAATATATATAGGAAATAAATATATATACATACATATATATATTGAATTAATTAATCGAAGAAAAATATTGATTTAAATTATTCGGAATAAAATCGAATCGTTACTACCTCCTCTCCCCCGCCCCCCCACCGCCATCGCAAATCTCCTCTTTTCTTATTGGTCCGTAACGATAAAAATCTATTCAAATTTCCCGCTTGAATTTTTTTCTGTTTTATCATACGAATTATTTTTACCGTAAAAGAAAAAAAACAAAAATTAGAAATCAAAAAATATAAATTAAAATTCGTGTACGTGTATATAATAAGAACGAAAAAATATCAAATAAAATCAAGATTTCTATTTATTTGTTCTTGAAATAAATATTAATTACGAGAAAGTAACCAAAAAAAACGAAAAAAAACGTATTAAACTATGTCACATTAGATTTCCAATTATTTATACTACGGTTTATATATTGACCAAAGAAGTACCACTTGAAAGAAGGACCCCCATAAATAGAAAGAAACACGGTTGTGTGTGTGTGTTTGTGTACGTGGGCTTTCGTATAAAAGAATCAGAAAAGAAAACAATTACTTAAAATACGTACGCGTGGCACGTATATATAATACACATACAACAAAAGAAAAATTATAATACGTGAAACACTTGAAAGAAGTCAACCATAAACAAAGAAGAAAAAGAAAAAGAAAAAGAAGAATAAGAAGAAGAATAAAAGAAACCTATCATCAAACAAACAAACAAAAAAAAGACGAATACTTGACTTTCCTTTTTTATTATTTCCTGTTTCGTTTAATTATCTGAAATGTGATAAAATCGATTCAATGAACGAATAATAATAATAATAATAATAATAAAATGTGAAGATACAACGGACAAAATACTTTTAAATACAAATACTTTTGTATAATGTCGGTTAATTTAAAAGAATCCTTTTTCCGAAGTTCATGGTTTTTGAAAACACGCATGGAATAATTCCACGAATCCATATCTTTTCTTCTGCTTGTGTTGCATATATATTTTAACTATTTTTATCTCTGAATATCATAAAAATTCTTGCAGTCGTGTGCAATATTTATTTTCAAATTCGTTGGATCTTGTGTTAAGCAAATTTTTCTTCTTCTTTTATTTTTCCCTTCTTTTTTCTTTTCTTTTCTTTTTTTTTGTTTGTTTCTTTGTCTAAATATTATTCGACAGAAATAAATTGTGCATTTTCTTCTTCTTCTTCTTCTTTTTCTTTTTTGTTTTTTTCGTCACATTTTTATTCTTAGAACTGTTCAACAATTATTTTATTTCGTATTAAAATTCAAATTATATATGTATATATAGCGTTTCTGTTATTTATTCAAATAAAAAAGTATTTAAAATAGTTTGCTATATTGATATAATAAATAAAAACTTATTTTTTTTTTTAAATAAAAGAAAATTTTCATGGAGAAAAATATTCCCGTATTATGTAGGCTTAAAAATATTAAAAATACAAAAATATATTTCTATTACGTATTTATATTATGTATATGTATATACTAATCAAAAATATATTATAAGTTAAGAATAAAAAAAAAAGTATATTAATTTTAAATTCAAGTAATTTCATGTGAAAAATAATTTAATTAAATATTACAAAATTTGATTTATGCGGATTCAAAATTCTTTTCCAATGATGAGTAAATTTTAAATTATATATATAATTAATAATTAATTTTATTATATTTATTATTAATTAAATTTAAATTATTTCTTTATTATTTTATAATAATTTAAATTTTTTTTTATAATTATTTATTTATTTATTTTATAATAATTTTAATTACAATTATATATAATAATTATATTACTTAATTAAATTATATATTAAACCCCCCATAAATTAACATATATATATATATAATAAATTTAATTAAACAATTAAATTAATAATAATTTAATTAAGTAATATAATTATTATATATAATTGTAATTAAAATTATTATAAAATAATAAATAAATAATTTGAATTTTATTAATATTAAATATAATAAATAAAGTTAAAAAACAAAATAATAATAATAATAAATATAATATATATATAATAAAACATAATATATACATTAATTTATTCTTTAATATATATTTTACTTTCTCTCTTTTTTTCTTTTCTATTTAAATTAGAAATAAGAAAATTAATATAAAGTTTGCATATTGACCGATATAATAATTCATGTAAAAGCGAATGACGATTACGTAGGATGGTCATGCACGAATTAACATTGTTCCTCGTCGTGTCTCTTATTCTTTAAACGAATAGTATAACATCAAAAAAGAGAAAGAAAGAGAAAGAGAGATAGAAAAATAGAGAGTAGTCTCTTTTGAATGATATCAATTATTATTATCGACTGACTTTCGTAGGAACGTGTGTGTCTTTATACACGGTAGTATAATAATAATAATAATTCACATCCCTTTCTAACGATCGCCATACTATTTCCGTATGGAATCATTTCTATTAAGGAGTGTTCCTCGTGATGAATAATAATAATAATAATGAACTATAAGAAATTCTAGATTAAAAAATATAAATTGTACGAAGAAGAAGTGATCTCTCTAAATAATTGTTGTTAATTTAAAAAAAAATCAATTAAACATTTTTTCGAGATTATTCGAACGAAATTTTATTTTTTAAACGATCAAAATTCACGAACCTAATTTAATGTAATATAATTCAAGGATTGGATAAAAGTGTTTTGAATTTTATGAAGGAAAAATTTGTCCGATTTTAAGCAATTTTTACTAATAATATAATGTTTGTATTAAAGTATGTATTCTTCGAGTATTCTTTAATATTTTTTTTTGTTTTCTATCCTTATACGTGTACTTTACAAGAAAATTTGTTGATTAATTAGAATATAGGATTTTAAATAATGTTAAAAATTGACGAATATTCGAATTGTTGTTTACGAAATGATTAATGTAGTTGGAAAAAGATAAAATGTAGATAATAAAGTAATTATAAAAATATTGCGTTGAGAATATTCTGATTATTCTAAAAAAAAAAACATTCTAATTAATTATAAATTAAAATAGTATTTTGAAATAACGTTAAAAATTTACGAATATTCTCGATTGATCGAATCATTTGTTACGAAATGATTAATTTATTTGGAGAAAGATAAAAAATGTAAATAATAAGTAATTGTATTGAGAAAAGTGCGCGAATTTTGAATGGCAAATGCTTAAAAGGAAACCAACTGGCAAAATGATTTTCGTCTAAAAATATAAGAGACACACACACACAAACTAGGCAAAGTTGGGGGCTTCGTTGTCGAGCACTCTCAGAAATGTTAAACGACTTCCGAGAGCTTTATTCTATCTCTGTGAGCAAAAGGATGAAAAGAAAGAAAAAAACAAAATGGCGGAACGCAAAAGACAAAATGGAAAAAAAGAAAATTTGTTGAAATGATAAATTAAAATTATGTCCCAGTCCCAAATAAATGATCCGGATAATTTCTAACGTGAAAAACCTGATTGAAGTATTTTTTTTCCTTCCTATTTTCGAATATTGATATAAAAAGAATACAAAAAGATAAGAATTAATCGATGAAATCATCGTACCTGAATTTCAAAGTCGAAAGATAACCAAAAAAAAATAATCTCAAAAATATATCTTCCTATACTTAATATATATACAAATAAATTCAAATATTTCGCGAAAAAATACGTCTTACGTATTATTTATTTATTTTCTTTTAATATTAAAATTCTTTTTTTGTGATTTCATTTTTTTTGTTTACGTATAAAGTAATCAAGTAATTAGTATACTAATTCAATAATATACTTGCATTCGTATATATATTATATATTATATAAAAAAAAGAATCATTTATAGGTTAAGTGTAAGATAAATTATCACATAAAATTAGATTCTCAACATAGAAATAATATTAAAATTCTTTCGTTTGTAATTTCATTTCTTTTTGTTTACGTATAAAGTAATCAAGTAATTAGTATACTAATTCAATAATATACTTACATTCGTATATATATTATATATTATATAAAAAAAAGAATCATTTATAGGTTAAATGTAAGATAAATTATCACATAAAATTAGATTCTCAACATATAAATCGCTCCTGCCCCCCTTGCATGTATCGATTGAAATAACATCAGAATGACAAAACAGATCACGTCATCCTCCCGTCTTATTTTATCCTATATCATTTATACACACGCCTACTATTATACAAAACCATCAGATACATACATATATACAAATTAAAGAAAAAAAAAGAATCATATGCACGTACCTATAAAGATCATTCTCTGTGACGATATCACGAATGGAGTCTTCAGGATCGATACGATCGGTAAGAAGTCCGGCAGGTGTAGTAACAAACTTAGAAGCAAACAGAGTGGTAGTTGGTGTTAAGTTAGGTGCAGTCTTAGACGAAGATGATGACGATGATGATGATGGTAACGAAGATGAATTGGTTGTTGTTGGCAACCTTCTGGTATCAGCAATGGCGGCAGCAACCCGATGACGATGATGTCGATCTCGATCACGATCACGATCACGATCATTAGCCTCGTGCAGTGCACTGGCAGCTATCAAATCATCTTCTGAAGCTGTACTGGGTAATCCAATAGTTGGACTGGTTGATCTTGAATTTGGAATAACACCAAGAAGATCCTCACTCTTGGAATGTCTCATCTCTGGGACAACACCGTAAGGAACACCGGTACTCGTTTTCGCCATGGTACTCCTATACTTCCTTTTTTTTCTTTCACTTCCGGTAAATTACTTCTTCTTCTTTCTTCTTCTTCACTTACTTCACCTTCACTATTCCTAAAATTACTAACAACACCAATACTACAAGTCCAACCACGTTCTTGTTCTTGTTCTTCTTCTTTTTCAACGACGACGACGACGACTATTTCTTCTTCTTCTTGTTGTTCTTGTTTTCCCTCCTGTTCCCCTTCCCCACCTCTTCCTCCTCCTCTTCTTCCTCTTCCTCCTCCTCCTCCTCCTCCACCTCTGGCACGCCGATTCGTCGACGTTCTTGGGTAATTACTATATCCTCTACTCGACGGTGCTCCCATCCGGACGTCTCTGAACACGTGTGCTTCCTATTTTACAGTAATTTATAATAACAATTCCTTTTTCCAAAATTATATTAATTAATATATTTAATTATTGTTTTACAAAAAAAAAAACAAATTCAAGAAAATATTAGAGAGAGAAAGAAATGATCAACAATAACTTCCAGATACGATATACCTGGTGGTGATTTCAAATTTGATACTTCTTCCTTAGACAATTTTGTTTTGTTTGTTTTCTTTTTCTTTCTAAAAGATTAGTACAATGAATTACTTTAGACTGAAAAAAAAGATGAAGAAATTTATCGTATGATTTTACTAAAGTAAAAAATATCCTGAACAACAATTTTGTTTCTTTTTCTTGCTCTCTCTCTCTCTCTCTCTTTGTCTTTTTATTTCTTTCTCTCTGTTCCTCTTTGGTAGACCAGTGAGTGGTAACAGGTAACGGGCACGAAATGTCCGTTACCTTTTCGACGAGAGAAGCATTAGGAGATCTTCCTCATTTCAAGAAAATCACGTAGGCGACGATCGTGTAACACCTTTCTTCAGTTTCTTTTTTTTATTTTTATTTCTCTCTCTCTCTCTCTCTTTCTTTTATTTTATTTTTCTTGTCGTGTATTTCTTTTCTCTGGGTCACGACGAGATTGGAATTTGATTATATTCCAAGTAAGTTCTCACAAATATTTAATACTACTACTACTACACAACACACGTTTTTTTACTATCATACTACACTCTCACTTGACACATCTCTCGTGTGTATGATGTTTGTTGATTATTTCTTATGGGAATTATTTATTCGTATAAAAACGATGACAATTTTTGATTAATGAATCGTAGGAGAACGACGAGAAGGATGATGGTCGAATTTCCGCCATCTTCTTATCCAAACTCCCAGCAGCAACAGCAGCAGCAGCAGCAGCAAGCACACCTATGTGTAATACCTTTCCTGAGTTAGTTTTGTGTGTGCGCGCGCGCGCGCGCGCGTCCTAGTTCGAAACACACCGTTTAAAAGGATACGCTACTGTCAATGAAATTTTTCTCTGTGAAAACTTCTTTTTCTTCTTTTTTTTTCTTGTAAATATAAATTATTATTATCAGTGACGAGTATTTAACGGTGATACGAGACAGGTTTTATATATATATATATATATATGCACCTTTCGTGGTCTTATAAAAAGATGGTATGATGTATATATTTATATGATATATTAATTGTTTTATTTACGAGACAATAAACGATCTCTTTGATGAGATTTAATGATTGGAGTCGTCTTTTTGTCGAGACATCTTTTTTCATTTCGAAATCAAATCGAAATTAATTTGAGAGTCCTTACGGTGACACGAGATCGACACCTGAGAATTTCTCATCAATTTCAATTAAATTGACAGAAATCGATAGATTGTTGTTTTTTTTTTCTTTTTTACCGTAGTGTTTATTGAAAACAAATCTATTCGTCATTAATTCTCAATTTATATACATAATATAGGTATAAATATATATATGTATATATATATATTAGAGAATCTGCTGATCGTATTAGGGCATGCCTTTTCCTCGATGCGATAGGTTAGGTCATTGACGATGACCACTCCAAAAACATTTCGAATATATCCATTGATCTTCGAAATGTAGAATTTGTAATATTTAGATAACGAGATGATCGCATTTCGAAATTCTAAAAAGAAAGTTGAAGGTCGTAATCACTCGAACGTGTTGCCATCGTCATTTTCTTCACGAGTCTCAGATTTTCAAATGAATAATCACGATTTTATTAAATTGAATATATGTACAAACTAGCACGTTTTTATCACATCTCAAAATTATCTTTTTTAATATGATAATATTTAAGATAATTCAACATTCACTTTTGTTCGTGACAACACATACCAAACCGACGGTCTTAGCTCCACTGTAACGTGTGATTTTCTGTCATTGACCAAAGGACCGCCTTCGTTTTGTCTGCGACACTGACGCCATCTACGAGATACGAAATATTCGATTATCATTGGTTCTTCATTTTCGCGCCATTTTTGTTTGATCCTTTTTAATGAAATCTTGAATAAAAATGTCAATATAATATAATGTAAGTGTTTGTTATTAATGCAACATTTTATTATTCATATTTAATTTAAATCAAATTATGATATTTATCAAAAAATTCTGTCGATCTTAGCGAGATATTCTTAAGAAATATTCGTAATCTGCGAGAACCCGCGTAAATGAAATGACGTCGGTAATATAGTTTCCTATAGAACAAAGATTACTTTTCACTAATTGGAATTTTTTTCCACGAATTTGGCAACACTGAATTGTAGATTAAAAGCGCGCTATTGTAGCACGTAAATATATTTTTTTACCTTGAGAGAAAGATTTAATTGTTTTATAAAGATTAAATTATATTGTAAATAATGACTAGTTCAGTTAGTACAAATCCTTCAACTTTATTACCATTAGGTAAGTAAAATGATAATATTTTCAATATAATAATTTTGTGGTTATATATGCATCATTAGTTTTATATTTTGTTAAAAATTAATTTGTATAATATTTACAGAATTAGTTGACAAGTGTATTGGATCGAGAATACATATTATAATGAAAAATGATAAAGAAATCGTTGGTACTTTATTAGGATTTGATGATTTTGTAAATATGTTATTGGAGGATGTGACGGAAAGTGAAGCAACTCCGGAAGGTAGAAGAGTTACAAAATTAGATCAAATTCTTTTAAACGGTAGCAACATTACTATGGTTAGTATATATAATTTAAAAAAAAAAAGATCATTATTTTTGCGTATATAAATATATAATTTAATGATTAATTATTTTGTTACAGCTTGTACCCGGCGGAGAAATGCCAGACACATAAAATTACACAATTCATTTTTTTTTTCTTTTTTTTTATACATTTTCTATATATATATATTATCTGTAAACACATTTATTTAATAATGTATAAAAATAAGTTACGGGTATACTCGCAAGTATAGAATATTATTTAATTTTAAATAAAATCTACTTATCCATTAGGATATCAAGCATATCGATCACTTCACTTGCTACTGGTCGATCTTTAATTTTTGAAGACCACATTTCTCTATACAATGATTTATATCGTCCTTCAAATTCATCATTGAGCTCTTCATCGGAAGGTCTCTTTCCTTTTATAGATAAATAAATAATAGTATGCACGTGCAATCCCGTAAATGGTACTTTTCTAGAAAGTATTTGCCAAGCTAAGACGCCTAATGAATAAATATCTGCGGCAGGACTAGGAATCATACCGCATAACACCTCTGGTGCTGCGTAACCTGGCGTACTTGTCATTATCTTTAAAAAGAAAACATCAAAATGTTTTATTATCGAACTAGAATAATTATTCGTACAAACTTTTACCTACATAAGATATCTGTTCTTCGTGTACTTCATTTATTAACACAGAACTTCCAAAGTCTGTAAGTTTAGGCTGTCCACAATCTCCGATTAAAATATTTTTTGGCTTCACATCGGCATGAACGACACCCATGTTATGACAGAATTGAAGCGCGCAAGCTATATCCCTCCAAATACGAATACGTTCTCTTTTATCTAATTCTTTTTCTTCCAATTGATCTTGCAACGTGATACCGCATAATTCCATTGTTATTAACGATAAAGCAGCCCCTTCCTCAATGCTTAAAATATTGACGATATTGGCATGCCTCAATAAGCAAGCGTGTTTCTCGGAATCTATAGTATTATTTTTATTCTTTGATTTCTCCAATATTTTAGCTGCCACTTGAGTTCCTATATTATAATTTAGAGCGATCAATTAAATCCAATAATAGTATAATTTGTATTTGATAAATTAATTAAAATTACCTTTATATACCGCCTTGTACACTTTACCAAAACCACCAGTACCTAACACGGTTCGTTGTTTATTAGGAAGACCGTTTCTAAGAATTTCTTTTCTATCAGGCGTATTGACGTTAAAAGGCGATAACTTATTTTTGTTTTCTGGCGATTTAACATAATTATTATTTGTTATAAGACTTCTAGGACTCAATAAATTCCTACAAATGATATTTCATTGAAAGGAACAACAAGACAACAGGTTTTTCTAATAAAATATTTTATTTAAATGAATGAAACGGTTTGTATTACCTTGAACTTGATATCGGAGATAAACTTCGAAGTTTAGAAATTAATCGTGGCGATGCCATTTATACGCATTAACAATTTAATATTTATATTTAATCCATACTCGTGGAATAATTAAAGTAAATATATATATATTTAGCGTGAAAGATACAGAGGAAAGTAATGTCTCTTATATTTTGTATACGACGAAGAAAGGTCACAATTGACATCGGAAAAAAAATAAACAAAGATGAAATATTAAGTAAATAAGAATTTAAAACGGAAAGCAGCAATTAAAATATGTTTTATTCGGTTCTCATTTTCTATTTCTTAAGGCGTAAATCAGCTACTAAGAGCCTAATATTACTAATTATTACTTCTTAATACTGTACTATAATTAAATTATTTACAGAGTTTTCTTTTCTTTTTATTATTTCTCTTTCTCTATTATCTCACTTCGTAACAATTAATGATCGATTCTTTTTATTTTTTCTTCATTGTGTTTTTTTTTTTTTTTAACAATCTTCTCTCAATATAGATAATATCAGTGGTGTGAATACAATAACGTGTGCCAAATACTACAATAATACACGGTGTGTCATTTTCTACTGACGATTTTGTGTGTTTCCTCTGTGTATATTTTTTGTAATTTGTATCTTTTACAAATTGTATATTTCTAATAAGAACATGCTTTTAAGTATCGCGAGAGTTTTTCTTTACTTTGTTATTATAATATATATTTATATATATATATATGTATATATCTATACATATATACTTTTTTTTTATTTTATTTTTTAATTATTTTTCTCTCAGTTTCTATCACAAGTATATAAGTATCTACCTTACTTTTGTTTGTTGTTCGTAATTGTTTTTTTCTTTTTTGTTTTTTATTCTACTTATTGTTAGAAGAGATAATAATAACTATAATAAAATGATTTAAGAGATACGTTGGAACGCATTTGCATGTAAGTACTTGTTTGTTTCTGTGTATGTGTGTGTGGGGGGTGTATTTGTATGTACGTATATTCAGAAGCAGAAAAAGTAAACATTTTGTTAACAATGTTGATACATATAATGATTAATAAAATATTTTGACGAATTAAAATATATATTTTTCTTTCTTACGCTCTCTTTCTCTCTCTCTCTCTTTCACTCTGCAAATGCACTCTTTATTGCAAAATTGCAATATGTCGTAATATACAGAGTCATATTTTAATACGATTTAAAATGTAAATATTTTCTATATTCTATATATAATTATAATATTCTAAAAAAAGTAATGATAAAATCTTCTTCTTCTTCTTTTTCTTTTTCTCCCTCTTCAATTTCTTTTTTTACTTATTTGCATTACCACTTAATAGTAAAACATTAAAACGCATGGAACTTTTGAATAAGAGTTAAAAATTAAAAGAAAATAATAAAATTGAATATATATATATATATATATTCTTATCTCGATAATTAATTCTTAATGAATAAGTTTGCAAGAAAAGAAAAATAATAATAGATATTATTATAGTAATAATAATAATAGTTTATACGAAAGGATTATTAATGGAATTATTTCATTTAAGCAACTCGTTAACGTTATTGTTATAATTTCCATGATGAAATTATTAATGAATAATCAATTTTTTGTTTATAACAATTCAATTATTTTCAAAATTAAAAAAGAGAAATGTATAATATATATATTATATATATATTATCCCTTAATATAGATATATATATATATATAAATTTAAATGTATGCGAAAATATTTAGTTTAGTTAAACGAAAAATCTTTTAATCTGTTCGAAAAATATAAACTTTTACATTGTTTTTGAGCTTTTAGTATCGAAAATAGCTATATCTTATAACGCAATAGTAACGTACAACGCGCTTATTACTCTTCTCAGGATGCAATGTATTAATTATTCAGGTACCTTTCTTTTAAAATACATTTTTCTTTTTCTTTTGCTATTCTTTTTTTTTCTTTGTTTTCTTTTTTTTTTTCTCGTTTTGTTTTAGAGCACCACTTAGAGATTGCTTCGACGAAAAAAAATTTATTTTAATACTTTTTTTTTTCTTCTAAAGATTAATATTTTATCTGAGATTAAGTATCGTGAGATTAAGTACTCTATTAAATATTATAAAATGTAAGATGTTATATTTTTTTCAAGATTTAGAGACAGAGATAATATTTAAAAAGATAATGTTTAGTTTAAGTAAGTATAGAACTCTGTAGGCTGTGGGATATTAAAACGTAAAATGTATCTCGTTATTAATTATTATATCACTACACCACATACATATGTGTATGAGGATATATATATATTATATGTAAATATATAACATTAAGTTTCTCCTGAGAAGATACTGTATTAATTATATTTTCAGACATTTTCAAGCTCGACTATGTCACTCCAAAGGAGTTTTAGTGTTAATTCAATAGGAAATTAATGATTTTTATCAAGTTTTCTAATGAAGGAAGCAAAAAACTTTGTTTTCAAAATATAATTTGTTTGTTAAATAATTTGAAGCCCGTTGTCTTTTCTTTCTTTTCTTTTTATTCTTTTTTCGTTTGAATTTTGCTTTTAAAATGAAGAACGTTTGATAAACGTTTCTCACAAAACTTCTATCTTTCATACATCATTGCAATCTTCAATGATCCTTTTATTTTGTATTTTTTTTTTCTCTCTTTTTTCTTTGAGCGATTTCAAATTTGGCACTTTTTATATTTTACGTGCCCAAAAGATACGTGCACCGTTTATTTAGTTGTTGCTGTTGTTGTTTCCTGAGTAAAACTATATCTTTCTTCTCGTTCTACACACAAATAATGTGACGCCTCGAGGTATTTCGTTTAGAAGCGTCCACGATGACACGTGTCATTTCATCATCTAATATATTCTAACATTTTTTTTTCTTTTAAGACAAGTTATACATATCTCAAATTGGGCATTCATTTAGGCATGCATACGTATAATCATCACATTGCTTAATTATTTTGATCGCATATTATATCGACAGTTCATCAACTATATATACAATGTGTTTAATATAGAAAATAATGTTCACACACATGTGTTTCTTTCTCTTCTTATTTTTCATCTTCATTAGTAACTTATTTCTAGTTACCTTTCTTTCCTCTACTACAACATCAACATCAACATCAATATCAACATCAACATCATCATCATTATCATCATCATTATTATCATCATCATCATCATTATTATCATCATCATCATCATCATCATCATAGACTATATATGTTTATATATATATATATATATAGATTGATTTTATTTCTTGAATAAAATAAATGAATCCTCTTCGAGAGATTGATCGGGGACGACTCATAAGAAATTATTATTATTATTATATTATTTTTGTTTAAAGATATATATGTATATATATATATATATATAGATGATAATACACGAGAATAATATATACGAATATTATTATTATTATAATTATTATTTCGTTTGGTTGTTTTGTTTCGAAGAATTAAGAGAGACACGTGGTGTTTTTTAGAGAGTAACGTTTTTTTTTTTTTTAAAAAAAAAGATAAAACGTATATGAGAAAAGTTATACACCAGATGAGATAATTAGTCGTGAATATAAGGCACAGTCTAACCAGGTAGCGGAGCTTCCTCGTAAAAGTCAGGCTCCTCTTCGGTGCTTTCATGTTCGGGTTCTTTGCTATCAAGAGCACGTAATTCAGCGGGTGTAAAGAAGTGTCTCATTTGACCGCGCAGTGGTATCATCAATATTAGGAAGAACGGTAGTGCTAGGGCTGCTTGCGTACTCTTAACGATCCAGAGTATTGCTAGACACAAGATTTGTATCGTAGTGAATATGTGCATTTTATATGTTTGGACACGACGAACATAATTGGCTGACCCGTGATGTTTAACAGGCATGAAGAAAAGCTTTACACGATCGAACAGTTGTACGCCATTTGTCGAGGATATTCCCATGTATAGGAAAACCCCTAAAAGGACGGACATAGGTACTCGTCGTAAAAGTGGTGCCATTAATACGCTAACACCCATCAGAATGGCAACTAACAACGCACTGACACGTTGTTCTATAACTTGGACTATATGCGGCTTGTCTCCAGGTGCATGTGTACGTGACATGATAGTAACAGCTGATACATGTGTTAACGAACGTACGGATGCAGCACTGCACCAAGGTGAACCCGTTAATCCACAACCAACGTTCATCAGACATACCACAACGATATCCATGTGGTAACCGTTACCTTTACGTAATTTACGTTCCTTTTTGTCGATGATGAGCCTGTATTGATACAATAATAATAATAATAATGAGAGAAAAATCATATAAAAATAATAAAAAATGGATATTTATGTAAAAATTCTTACTCGGAAATTTGAGTTTCCATGAAAACGAGGATGTAAACCAATAGTGCTGGAATGGCGCAAGCAAAAGTCATCCAAACTGGTATAGGTCGGGTTTCACCACCCGGAGAAACGAACCAATTTCTTCCAGCTACGGTTGGACTCAATCCTTCTGGTACCAATAACTTTTCCGTTTGTACTTTGGCCAAATAATCGATTAAGACGAATACGATAATACTAATGGGTACACCAAAATCACCGAATGCTCTTCTTGCGCTACGGCCAAGGTAATGACTGTTACGGAAGATTCGTAAATAATAAGCACCTAGGAACGTGCCTAAGCATAATATCGTACACATTAATGCGGTGTTTGGTTGATTTATCAAGACTCCTCCGTCATCTTGTTTAGGTATAAGCGTTCGCATGTCGTCATAAGCGACTGATATTTCCGTACCGTTCCAAGTTTCGTATATGATTTTGATTTCGGTCACGTTTATCGGCTGAGTTTGATTGCTGTCGGGTAAAAAGTTGTATTCCTCTAATAACGGATTACGTACGAAATAATTGTACAATTTGATGAACGTCTCGACTATGTAAAGAAGGGAAATCAATCCCGTGAATATTTCTTCGGTAAAACGTGTGAATAATCTAACCAAAACCGAACCTTCGACGGAAGCTATAGCTAATGCTATTATACCCATCCAAGCACCGATATAAACCCTTACGGTAAGGAACTCAACTTCATTAGCCTTGCAAAATTTATAGAGACTCTCGTCAAACAGTAGAAGGGGTCCTGTAGTGCCGATAATGACCAATGGTTGAGTAGCAAACAATGCCATAATTACTCCTGTCCATGAACCGGATACCAAAGTTTCCGAAATTCCAATGGTATTATGTGTCTTGTCACTCATCAATCCGCCGAATGTTATTGCTGCACAGAGTGCTGCGAAATACATGAAAATTGCTGCTGCTATACAGGAAGAACTTAATCCGTCGGTAAAATCGGATAGATAATGAGGATAACGTCTTTTTATGTCGTTTATTATACCCCCAAAGGGACGTCGTGTTCTGCGTAAGGGGTCGTCACCGTCAGGTGGCTTCTTTTCTTCTTCTCCAGCGAGTAGAGCTAAAATAATATTATTTTCCAAATATATATATATATATATATAAATTAATCAATTATATAATGATACCAACAAATAATTTGAATAAATAATTTGTACCCTTTTTAATAGCTGCTTCACTTTGAACAGGTTTAGTCTTTTCTTCAAGAGCTTTAGCCTTTCTTTTTCTAATAGCTTCACTTTTTGCTTTTAATTCGTTGAACGGTAACAAAGCTTGCCTTTCCCAATCCCCAGGTGGTAATACGATAGAATCGTCAAGGAATTCGTTAATGGCAGACAGTAATTCTCTTCTTTCGTTAGCCTTGTAAGCAACTTTATGGAAAGAAGTATTTGCCATCAACGTGGCAATAGATCTACCAATTTCATGATAATCCAAATCACCGTTTCTTGGACCCAACAATGTGAACATGAATCTTACTGGTATTTTAACTTCCGTTATAGCTGGTATAAATATACCTTCGGCCAATCTGACAAAAGCTATGGTAGGTTGATCGAGAAAATCAACGGCACCTACGAGTACTATCGTAGCTTCGGCACCAGCTGGAATTCTTTTCAATATGTGCTCGTTTTGTCCCTTTTTAAGATCCTCGTTGCTGCTCGTAAATGTCAATTCTTCTTTCATATCTACCACGGCGTGATTACTGTTATCCAAGGCCAAATTGGACGAGACGATTTTCGGCTTAGTGTCGTTCAAATTCTGTGAAATAAAATTTAAATATATTTTTTTTTTTTGAATTTTTCTTTTTTTCTTTTTTTTTCAAATTTTAAATTGCATCGTTTTTGATATTCGTGATAATACACATAATATGTGGTGTTCAAAGATAGAACGGGCATAGGTTTTCTGATTCTGTTCAAATACCACACGGCTGTTGTATGTTTCTGTATTAAAAAAATTAAAGAAAAAAAAAAGATATAAGATTAGAAATGTATCTGATATCATTTGTACATTTTTCTTTGGATTAGATATTCTAGATATCTACAGTTTATATTCTAAATTTTCTAGATCAACTAATGTCAGGTAATAGGAAATCCTATGCACCGCTTGAGATATAATGACACGAAATATACATATGCGAATTAATGAGAAGAAACTAATGAAAAGAGAGAAAAAATAAAAAACATGACAAGATTCAAATGATAAAAGATATATATAAACAAGGTGCAAAAATACCTAATTAAAATTGGAAAGCGAAGAAAATTCGTTGCTATTGATAAATAAACAAATAGTAATATATCATTAAAAAAGGTCTAAGTATGATTTTTGAATGGAAAAAATGAAAAAGAAAAAAATAGGAGCCCTCGAATAAAAGGAAGAATAAAAATGTAAGAGAAAACAAAAATGTCTGACTATATTTAAGAAAACAAAATAAAAGGGTGCTAAAATTTTGTGTGTCCATGAACTTACAGGTCGTATCATTTAATGGATTTTAATATAATTTCCGTTTGAGTTTTCATACTTTAACAAGGTGAGATAAAGTATGATTATTGGACCTTGTAAATTCATGTTAAGAGATATGGTCTTAACGAAGAATGCAGATATTAACTTTGACGAGTATAGCTTATGAAGAAGAATAAAGAAAATAACGAAAAATAAAAGAAAATAATCCAAAAGTTAGCGTAATAATAATAATAATAATAATAATAATAAAATAAACGTAAAATAAAAGATTAGTAACTGCATTCAAATAATTCGGGATACGAATGTTGTTGTTATTTTTACATTTTGGGTTACATGGTTTTCAGTGGCTCCTCGTGCAGCCTCTTCTTCCTCCAGCCAGATGGACTGTGGAAATGACATTGGGTAAATTACATTTCCCCCTAATTAAAAAAACATACTTCAAATATTTTCCCTGCTAATTTACGAACTATACTATACGATTGGGATTTGTTTACTATTATCATTATCAATAGGACTCGTATTTTCTTGAATTTATGTATCATTTTAAAAGGAGAAAAAAATAAAAAAGAATATATTAGAAGTATTAAACGAACAACACACTAAGAATATAAATCATTTTCATGTCTACCGATTAGACAAGACCTGAAGTTGTGATCATCCAAGAACCTGTATATATATCCATCTAATTCACCTAAAAACACACATGACAGATACGATATTATTAACTAACTAACCTGTAAACTAGTGTAACTGGAGTAGTTACGTTTTCCACCAAAACGAAATCCTCGATCGTGTTCGTGGACGTGTCTGTGTTTCAATAGAAGAGCTCTCATGATAACCGATCTATCCTCTGGAAGTATTAACTCTTCTATCACCATTTGTTCTACCATTCTATAAGTAAGTCCGGGTAGGTCCTTTTCCTCAAGGTCGAGCAGTACAACACCGGTTTCGAGACATCGACGAAGATTTAGCAACGAATGAAAGCTCAACGATGCAACGTGCGGTCTGCCCCACCTGTCAGCACCCTCTTCGACATCTTCCTCGTATTTGATCCAACGCGCTGTTTCTCTCCATTCCCGTTCCTCGCCAACCCCATGAAGTTCGTCCAATTGTACGAACACCTCGTGGGGCGAATGGTCGTACATTTTTTTGAAAGCTTCATGGGGTATCCCACCTTCCTTTCTTCGGCCAATCTGTACCGTGGAATGAGCAGCCTTGTGACGTCTCATTCCACGTGGATCGTCGCTCCTGTGAGATTCCAAATCGTCTATGTCCAATTCCTGAAGTGTACTTGCTTCCTCCGGTTGGACGCTCACTCTCCTGGCAAGGATACCAGGACCATCTGGAAGACCAGCTCCAGAACGTTTTCTCCATTGTGGATCCTCTTGTAAAGAGTATTTTCTAGATTTGTGATGGTGTCTTCTATAAACGAATCAATTATAAAAAAGTATCCCTTCATTTTTATTCTTTTTTTATATATTGTAGGATTCGTGAAAAAAATTTGGCCGTTGGACTGACTGAACCACCGGGATTCGAACCCGGATCTTCCGCTTTCCGGGAGCCTGCTCTTTAACCATTGAGCTATCCAGGGCCCACCGTCCAATCTTTTCACGAATGCCTATTTAAGTATTTGGCTTGGAGATGCTCGCATCCCACAATATTGTATATATATATTTTTTGTTTGTTTGATAATTTTCAACTAGGTTTTTTAACTTGAAACTTATTTTAATATGAATATCATGTAGTATTGTATATTATAATCTATTGTATTCCTGTCATTTTTTATATGTTATAGGGAAAGTGGGGACCTGCAGGAATTGTGAGCTTTTTCTAGGTATTGCCCACAATGCCAAACGGTTTTTGGCAATGTAGGAAACAGAAGAATTGTTATCTTATCAGGTAACAGATACACACACACAACAAAGTATAGTATAGTGGCACGCATAGTTTCAGAAACCCGCTCTATGCTCGCTTGTGTGTGTGTGTGTGTGTGTGTGTGTGTGTGTGTGTGTGCCCTTTTCCCGATAATTTATTCTTCTCAACATTGTTTAAATAATAATTTGATATTCTATAGGATACCAAAGTATTATGTACAATGCCTAGGAAAAATTCGTGACAATTGTTCTGTTTCTTACATTGCCAAAAATTGCTTGGCATTGTGGGCAATGCCTAGGAAAAGCTCACAATCCCTGCAAGTCCCACTTTTCCTATATAACATATTACATTTTCTAACTATACTCAAACTGTTAAAAATGAAATCCTTTTGAAGATTGTTGTAATTATGAAGCGGATAGGTCGAATTTTCCGAATGATTAGGTATTATACAAGTTTTATGTCATATTTAATCAATTTTTTTGTCCTATTGTGTTTTATAAATTGTATGCATTTGGTATTACAATATCTATTACGTGTACAGTTTTGTTTAACTCGTCTATTCTCTTAGCGAGAGTTGTTCTGCCTTTAAGTTATTATTATTATTATCATCATCATCAGCATCATCATCGTAATCGTCATTATCATCATTATTATTATTATAGAATAGGAATCTGTATAATCTAATTCTGTTACACCCGTCAGCCAGTGTCGTGTACAGGTTTCTTTAAAAGAAAAGTAGTATGCGAACAAGTGCCAGCACCATTTTGGTACTGACCCTGACAGTGAATTAATCGTCTAGAGTCTTACGTCAGTTGACAGACAAACGACAAGCACGAGATACAAACGTGCCGGTGGATAATAATCTGTGTCAAAAATCTTCTTCTAATCTTATAAAAGTTAACATTTCTGATATTATCATTTCAACCCATAACCTTGAGAAAAAGGATTCAATTCAATATTTTTCTTTGATTTCTTTTTCGAATAATGAAATGATTTTGATGATTATAGAGAAAGAACAAAATTCAACTGTCTCAACGACACCAAATATACCGTTTTTTGATTTGTCCAATCCGCAAACGTTCCGGTGTACGTTCACGATAATTGTTGAACATGTTTGCAGAATTGTTAGGAGATGTCAAACGATCGATATCATTTTGAAAGCTAAATTTATTTTTGATTTAAACAAACAAAACGAGAAAAAATACACTCAGGTAAATGATGTTAGTTCTTCTTCTACCGTCACTAATACCACGTTGTTAATGCACGACAAAAACGATTAGACTATCTTCTAGGACAATGAGAGTCCGGTCTTCTCAACCAAGAAGATCGGAAATACGCTACGAATCTCTGGCTGATAGCCATGGCACCGAATGAATACTCTCAACGAGTTCCTTTCGAGCTAACAAGAGGTACACCCCGTTCTGTAATTTTTCTTTACTCGGTGGACACGTGTTTAAAACTCGTGACGATGACCAACGACGATACATCTTTTTGGATTAGTTTTCTTCATTTATTATTATTATTATTATTATTATTATTAAAGAAGTATTGTGTAATATAGGGTAAAAAATATATATCATAGAATGAAAAGTTTTATTTAATATTTTCGTAGTGCAAAAAATATAAGTAAAGCTAAATTATTTGAAATAAATTAATTTAACGTTAATAATTATAAACAATTATTAGATTTATATAGTTATATCATTTTCGTTGACTATGATATTATTACTTGTTGTTAAATTAGAATATGTTATTTCTTTACAAATGTTAAATCCAAATTGAGTGTATCGTTTTTGTTCTTATCCCAACACAAAACCATAAAACAACAACAGATGAATATATTTTATAAAATGAAATTTGAAATATTAAAACTTACTTGTGCTCGGATTTATGATGTCTTCGACATTTACGATCGTCCTCGTGACCAGCAGCAGCAGTCCAAGATACTGGCGGTGAGGTTGATGTTGTTCCTTGATGAGAATTATGATTATTATTATTATTATTATGATGATGATGATGATAATGTTGATGATGCTGATTGTGATGATTTTGATGATGATTATTATCATCCGCGTTTAAACTGTTCGAATCTTCTTCGCGTATGTTTTCAAATTGTACTCTTGGGCTACCAATTGATGTCGAACCGTCACTGAAACCGGAAGCAGCAGCTCTTTCTGAAATTTGTGCCTCGCTACCGCTGCTAATTATATTCTCGGTTTCTTCCGTTGTTTCTTCGTCAATTTCGGCATCGTTTGTAGCTGCTGACGATGGACCATTGTCCAATACGTTAATGTCGTTTCCATGTCCTATTATGTTTTGACCATTTCTTTCCTCCTCTTCTGGGCTCACCTCCGCCGTTGATCCTTCACTATATGGTACGAAAACACGTAACGTGATGTTTTTATTTGATTATTTGTCAATTGTTTTTCTTTTTTCTTTCTTACAATTAATTGTGAATGGGAGTACATATTAAATCTACCATAATTGATCAAATTATATTGAAATGCACATTTTTGTAATTTGTAAATAATAACGGTGATAATAAATAAAATTTTGATTAGTTATTTCTAATTTAATTGTATGGGAATACAATTAATAGTAAAACGACAAAAATATAGTTATGAGTTTGATCAAAAAGTTATGTTTAAATTGTTAATATTTTATTTTTGTAATTAATTCCAATATTTAGAGATTTCTTTTTTTAATGATGTGCAACTCATTAATATATATTTACTTTTAATATATATTTAATATATATATATAATACGTATTTTCTATGTAAAAACCACGCTCGATTAAATGACATGGCATCTTGCAATTTGTAAATAATAACGGTGATAATAAATAAAATTTAAATTATTTATTACTAATTTAATTGTATAGGAATACAATTAATAATAAAATGATAAAAATATAGTTATGGGTTTGATCAAAAATTTATGTTTAAATTATCAATATTTTATTTTTGTAATTAATTCTAATATTGAAAAATTTCTTTTTAATGATACGTAACTTATTAATATATATCAAGTTCTATGAGCCATCTATAGGAAAATGACGGAAGCAAAATTGTATATCTATTTTAATATATAAAAATGAATAATATATTAAATAATAATAAATAAATTAAAATACATGTTTATTTGTATTTTTAATATATTTCATATTTTTATAGTAAATTTTATTTTTCAATATAAATGGTATATTTATTATACCACCATACACATATTGGTATTTTATAAATAAGATTATAAATAAGATTTCATATATCTTCTTATGATATATGAAATGTTAAGTTTCAAATGTTAAACATTTTATTTCCAACATTAATTATTGATCAAATCAATAACGATTGATTATTGTTGATATTGTTAAACAAAAAAAGAAAAAAGAAAGCGAGAACAATTGATAACAAATAACTCACGGTGAAAGATGTCGTCTCATAGATCTCGAGTGTAAACTTTTTAGTGGCATGTGGGGATGTGGATAACTTCTTTTACGATGTTCTGCAAAAAATATATTAATTGATATGTAAACATATAAATAATATTACTTATTTTATTTTTTTTTTTTTATAAAATATCGTAGCACTACATTAATTTTGTTTATCGAAAAATTTAAACAAATAAAAAACAACAATGTACCTTTGATATTTGATTTAAGGGGTTAACATAAGAAAAAAAAAACATTAAAAAAAAGGTATTGAATTTAATATAACAAAAAAAAAATAATTACTTTTTGGTCCACCCCCCTCCCCCAACCATTAATATTTCAAATTATTCATAAAACTTATTACGCATACGTGTAAAATAAATTTAAATAATTATTAATTAAATAAAATAATAATAATTAATAAAATAATTATTTTGTATATATTATTAATAGCTGCGTCAAAAAAAAAAGAAAAATGTTTAATTTAATAAATCTATTTTTGTTTTCAAGCACCAAAAGGTGACGTAATTAAATCTGTTGCTCATTAATTTTGTTAAAAATTTGGATTAGTTACGATTAAGGTCATGGTCTCCATATCGTGGTGGTCCTCGATCACGATCACGTTCGGATCCTGCTGATTCCGTGGGTGAACCAAGCCGGGCTACGTCGAATTTTTCTCCGACGTCCATCGCGAAAACCTTCTCCATCTCCTCGTCGAGTTCTGGAACCGTTTCCGCGCCATGCCCGTCGACCTTCAACGTAATCAATATATAATATTATTAAACATTTCTTTTTTGTCTTCTTCTTTTTAAAATGAAAAACAAAAAAAATAATTATTATTAATTATTTTCACATAATCTTATATAATAGAATAATATTAATATTAAAATCTATAAAACACTCGATCAAATTACATCTAATCAATATAATTATAATAATAATTATATTATAATTATTATGATTAATTATAATATTTATTAATATTATATATATATTTAATTAATACAATTAATCATAATATTTAATTAATATAATTATTTATTATTATATATATTTATCATAATATTTAATTATGATTAATTATATTAATTAAATAAATTTAATATTATTTTTGTTTTCTTTTATTAATAAGAAAAATTATTAATTATTTTGACATAATAGAATTTTTTTATAATAGAATTAACATTAAATCACAACCCCGCTAGATCCTGTAATTTTTAAACAAACAAGATGTAGATTATATTTATTTTGTATAGATTATATTTTTATAAATCATTTATAAATAAAGGAAAATATATTGTTCGTTATATCCAATTGGCTAAAATTTCATTCTATATTAACATATATATGTTATATCTTTTTTTTAAACGATAGGACTAAGTATAAATGTATAGGTTAAGTGTTAAGGGTTAGTATAATGTTTATTTAATTTTTAAATAACCAAGAAAAAATACTATGAAATTAGTTCAATTTTTAATACGATATTATATAACAAATTATTTCACAAAGATATTTTCGTAAAATAAAAACAAACGAATAAACGATTAACAATGTTAATTAAATAATTGTATTATTAAATTTAATCGAATTGTATAAAAAAAATAAATACCGTAAATTAATAATTTTAAATTATTTCTTTTTTTTTTTTTATAGCAGAAAATTAAATTCATTCGTTCGGTAATTATAAAAACGTAGTAGCAATTATTATTATTATTTTTATTTTTATTTTGTTTTCCAAACTATGTTCATACTTTAATAACGCGAAACAATTTCAATTTAATTAAACGATAGTAATTTATTCATCAGAAAGAATATTTGAAAACGTGCAGTTAAATCATCCGTTTGAAAACGATTTAAAGGAGTCGACAATGTAAAGGGAGAGTTCTATAATAAAGTTCAGTTAAATAGACAACATTTTTGCTGGGTACAGTTTGGTACGGCATGGTACTGCACGTTATGGAATATGTCGGATAATAACGACCGTGTGCTCATTTCAACTATGTCTTGGTTAAAAAAGAATAAAAAAGACAAGACGAGAGAAATGGAACATAAAAGAAGCAAAAGAGAAAATAATAAATGAAAAAGTAACAATAAGAAAGAATTGAACTCATTTTTATAGTTGTATCGTTCATGTTCTGATGATCGTTATTGAATAATTTCTAATATAAATATATATTTGAATTTGAAAAACATTTTAAAGATATTTTTAATAGATATATACTTCATTGGAAAAATAAATGAATAAATAACACTAAGAAACAATTGAACTCATTTTTACAGTTGCATCGTTCATGTTCTGATGATCGTTATTGAATAATTTCTAATATAAATATATATTTGAATTTGAAAAACATTTTAAAGATATTTTTAATAGATATATACTTCATTGGGAAAATAAATGAAAAAGTAACAATAAGAAATAATTAAACTCATTTTTACAGTTGCATCGTTCATGTTCTGATGATCGTTATTGAATAATTTCTAATATAAATATATATTTGAATTTAAAAAACATTTTTAAGATATTTTTAATAGATATATACTTCATTGGAAAAATAAATGAAAAAGTAACAATAAGAAATAATTAAACTCATTTTTACAGTTGCATCGTTCATGTTCTGATGATCGTTATTGAATAATTTCTAATATAAATATATATTTGAATTTGAAAAACATTTTTAAGATATTTTTAATAGATATATACTTCATTGGGAAAATAAATAAAAAGTAACAATAAGAAATAATTGAACTCATTTTTACAGTTGTATCGTTCATGTTCTGATAAATGTTATTGAATAATTTCTAATATAAATATATATTTGAATTTGAGAAACATTTTTAAGATATTTTTAATAGATATATACTTCATTGGAAAAATAAATGAATAAATAACACTAAGAAACAATTGAACTCATTTTTACAGTTGTATCGTTCATGTTCTGATGATCGTTATTGAATAATTTCTAATATAAATATATATTTGAATTTGAAAAACATTTTTAAGATATTTTTAATAGATATATACTTCATTGGAAATATAAATGAAAAAGTAACAATAAGAAACAATTGAACTCATTTTTATAAGTGTATCGTTCATGTTCTGATGATCGTTATTGAATAATTTCTAATTTATAAATATATATTTGAATTTGAAACATTTTAAAGATATTTTTAATACTTTATTGGGGAGTAAATGTAATTCTATTTAAACAAAAAATTAAATAAAGATAGAATAAGTTGACTATTTCTTATATTTTATTCTTTATATAATTATTATCAAATAATTTTAGATATAGTTAGATTGATAATATTAATAATATTAATTAACAAAATATTAATTAAATTTTTATTGATATTATCAATCTATAATTTTAGTAAATAGTGCATACTATTGGGATACACCTAATTCTATCTAACAAAATATAATATATAAAAATAAAATCAATGATGTTTTATCTATTTTATTCCTTATACAATTATTATCTAATAATTTCAGATATAGTTAGATTGATAATAGTTTTAGAATACTTTCAGTAAATAATGCATACTATGAGAGTATACTTAATTCAATCTATCAACAACTGAAAATATATAAAAATAAAATCAATGATTTATAACCTATCTTATCTTTTATAAATTTATTAATTATTTTAGATATAGTTGGATTGATAATAGTTTTAGGATACTTTTAATAAATAGTGCATACTATTAGAGTACACTTAATTCAATCTATCAACAACTGAAAATATATAAAAATAAAATCAATGATTTATAACCTATCTTATCTTTTATAAATTTATTAATTATTTTAGATATAGTTGGATTGATAATAGTTTTAGGATACTTTTAATAAATAGTGCATACTATTAGAGTACACTTAATTCAATCTATCAACAACTAAAAATATATAAAAATAAAATCAATGATGTATTACCTATTTTATTCCTTATACAATTATTATCTAATAATTTCAGATATAGTTAGATTGATAATAGTTTTAGAATACTTTCAGTAAATAATGCATACTATGAGAGTATACTTAATTCAATCTATTAACAACTAAAAATATATAAAAATAAAATCAATGATCTATTACCTATTTTATTTCCTTTACAAATCCATATATATTATACTACAACTGATAATACATTTAGCATACTTGTATTAGATACATACTTTTTTGGGGAATATTTAATTTAATACATAAAAAAAAAAGAGAAGAGATAAAGATAGATTTAGTAAATGCTATCTAATCTAAACAATTTCACATCAATCGACAAATATCGATCTTGTAAAACGTGCAATACTCTATCCTATGCTTACCATAACTTCATACTATAGTATTTACTTGATGTTAAAATATAATGAATATGTAATAGTTATCTATTTTGATGACATTATAATCATTTGAAACATAATTCAATAGGTATTTTCCTCTTTTAATATTCAACTTACAATTACATATACAAATATATGTTTATGCATATATTTATACAGTTTTTTAGTTACATAACGATTATGATTATTGCAGTTAAACAAGAAACACAGTACTATCCTCTTTAAACAACATCGTATACTTTCTCTTGAAACAGAGCTGAAAATAAATGATGAGAGGGATGCAACTACCGATGATCACAATGAAAAGTAATGCACGTACGATCGAAGGGTCAGTTATTAATCGATGTTCCCTTTTATACACCTGCGTATATTATTCTTTCCATTCTAATTTTGGTGCATTCTCATTGTTTCAATTATTCAAATTGTAATTCAACGTTAAATGTAATAATATATCTGCATATATATTTTTTACTGAACATTTTTTCTTTTTTGTGCAATGTTAATTTAATTTCTTGTGTTTTCTTGTGTTTCTTTATGTTTGAAGATAAATTAGAATGTTTGAATGTAATAATTTTATGTTTATTTTAGTATGTCACACGTATAATCCTTTTGTATAATAAATAAAATGATTGAAAAATTTATAGAAAGAAGAAAAAAGAAAACCAATTGTTGTTGCATAGGTTAATTTAATTTCATGTTTTATATTTTCATTAATATTTATAATCATTTTACGAAATTGTATTAATTTAATTGTATGTTTGAAGATAAATTATAATTTTATGTTTATTTTAGTATGTTACACGTATAATCCTTTTGTATGATAAATAAAATGATTGAAAAATGTATAAAAAGAAGAAAAAAGAAACCAATTGTTGTTGCATATGTTAATTTAATTTCACGTTTTATATTTTCATTAATATTTATAATCATTTTACGAAATTGTATTAATTTAATTGTATGTTTGAAGATAAATTATAATTTTATGTTTATTTTAGTATGTCACACGTATAATCCTTTTGTATAATAAATAAAATGATTGAAAAATGTATAAAAAGAAGAAAAAGAAAACCAATTGTTGTTGCATATGTTAATTTAATTTCACGTTTTATATTTTCATTATTATTTATAATCATTTTACGAAATTGTGTTTAAAGATAAATTATAATTTTAAGTTTAATTTAATATGTTACACGTATAATCCTTTTGTATGATAAATAAAATGATTGAAAAATGTATAAAAAGAAGAAAAAAGAAAACCAATTGTTGTTGCATATGTTAATTTAATTTCACGTTTTATATTTTCATTATTATTTATAATCATTTTACGAAATTGTGTTTAAAGATAAATTATAATTTTAAGTTTATTTTAATATGTTACACGTATAATCCTTTTGTATGATAAATAAAATGATTGAAAAATTTATAAAAAGAAGAAAAACAAAAACCAATTGTTCTATATAAATTTATTATTATCATTATTATTATTATTATTATTATTATTATTATTATTATTATTATTATTATATTGTATAACTTACGATATTTTATATTAATAATTATACGCAAATATTGTAAATTTATCCGTTTTCTTTTTATGTATCCCGAAGAGAAACGAGAGAAAAATCTATAGAAAAAGGGTTTCCATTTTTTTTTGTTCTTTCCTTCTCTTGCAAGCGCATCATTTTATCGCAAGTATTACAACGCTTTATTCACGCTCGAAGGAAGCTGCGAAAACGATAAAGGGTAAACGTTGATAATATAACCGGGGGGCAGGGAGCAGGGGGTTGGGGGTTGGGGGATTGGAGCTTGTGTCATCGATGTCACAGCACGAACGTTAGTTTATATAGCTGAAAAGTATTTCGAACGTTGTCGGGCGAGTTCACTTTTTTCAAAACCAGTAGAGTACACTTCCACGTATGTACCCTAAATTCTTTTTCCATTTTTTTTTCTTTTCTTTTCCTTCAATTTTCAAATATTCTCATCATATTTTCCTGAGTACGTGACTCGAAGCATGATTCATAGTTATTCAAATAGAAAGCAAGCAGCATTTTTTTAATTCTTCGTTGGCATAACTACTTTTGAGAAAAAAAATAAAGAAAATGAATTATTTTCACAGTTAACCCTTTGCACTCGAGCGGCGCCGATACGGCGCCCGGCTTTGTTTGTTTATAAATGTTTTTAAAGTACGTGTAAAAAGGCCTCGAGTGCAAAGGGTTAATAAAGTTGAATTCATTTTTTTGTTCCCCCCCCACCCCCTCCCCCGGATGTAAAACAACACATTTCACGTAATTTTTATTTTCTACCGCATATAATCTCGGATAAATTTTAATGCGCGTTAATTAATGTTAAACAAAGATTAATAATTGACAAAAAAGAAATAATATTGATCGAAAATTATTTTTGTAAATGTAATATATATATATATATATATGTAGCATTGAATAGAACAATTTCTTTCGATTGACCAACCACCACCACCATCGCCACCACTACCCACTACCACTGATGATTTAGCTCACTGCTCATATTGGGATTTTGAGATCCCAGGAGAGACGACGACTGGCTGCTGTTAAAACGGTTCCCGTTAACGTATTCATCATCGAATTCAATCGTAACTTTTAAATTACACCAAATCACAATTAACACACTCAATTTTACATAAATGTAATTTAACGTTGCTCGTTAACAATAATTCGTACGAACACTTCGAGATGAAAATTTTATGGAAACCCCCCTCCCCTGAATCACACGAAACAAAAATTGTAACCGCACGATTTAACGATTATTTATTTTCTTTTTTTTTAGGGGGAGGGAGGAGGTGGGTAGATAATGACAAAACACTTTAGGAAGAAAAGGAATCATCTCGATACATACAAATTATTATTAATAATAATAATAATAATAATTGATAAAAGTAACACTGAGATGAAAATGATATTAACACGATTAAATCAGTCATACACACACACACACACACACACACATACCATCAATATGACGCTAAAAGACAAACAAATAAAAAATTATCAAAATGAAAATCAAATATAAGCTAAAAATCTAAGATGATCATTTAACTATAATACAAACATTAATAATAATAATAACAACAACACCGTAATTTATAATTAGAATTCTAACAATTAGTCTCTCATATACGATACTTATGAAAGAAATTATTTATCAAAAAGAAAAAAAAGAACAAAAACCCCAAATAAAAAAAAAAAGAAAAGAGAAAGAAAAAACGATTAATGGTGAAAGCTGAGATAGATGTGTGAAAAAAAAAAAATGAAAAATAATAGAGATTGACGATCATCGTCATCATCAACATCATCACCTGGTGAGTCGTTGTACGTAGAGAACGTCGTAGCCAGCGTAATACCTTTCCCCGTGCTTTTTGCAGGAACGATTTCCCAGAGGAACCAGCACCGGCCTCGGGCATGGCATCCCGGGCCGAAATGACACTCGGCTGCTGGCTTCCTACACGGTCGAGCTCGAGGATACGAACTGAGGGTTGGAAAGATCTGGCTTGGTGAGGAAGGAGGGGAACGAATATATAAAACGGAGAGAGAGAGAGAGAGAGAGAGAGAGAGAGAAAGAAGGAGAGGGTTGTCGAGTTTAAGGGATGGTGGTGGGGATGAAAGCATGTCCCATACAGTGCCAGTAACCACACGCAAGTACCAATATAATACCCCCTATCTATTTTTATATATGTTGGTGTATTATTAATACATATATATATATGTATAATACATATATATATCTTTATATAAAGAAGACAAAAAAAAATAGGGGTAGTAGTAGGAGTTCTACTGTGCACCACAATTTCTCTCCATGGTGTTCAATTGTGTTTGAGAGAAAGATTGATATAATAATAATAGTAGTAGTAGTAGTAGTAGTTGTAGTAGTGGTGGTGGTGTTGGTAGGTTATGTTTAAAATGGTAATTGATTCGTTCGAATAAGGGTAGTAGTAGTAGTGTTTCTCCTGTGTACCACAATTTCTCTTGTGAGTGTTTAATTGTGTGTGAGAGAAAGGTAGATATAGTAGTAGTAGTAGTGGTGGTGGTGGTGGTGGTGTTTGTAGGTTATGTTTAAAATGGTGGGAGATTCATTCGAATAGGGGTAGTAGTAGTAGTTGTAGTAGTAGTTGTAGTAGTAGTAGTAGAAGTAGAAGTTCTCTCATACACCACAATTTCTCTTGTGAGTGTTCAATACGAGAGGAATAGTTAGACAGAGATAAAGTTAGTAGCAGTAATGGTGTTGGTAGGTTATGTTCAAAATGGTGGGAGATTCGTTCGAATAGGGGTGGTAGTGGTAGTGGTAGAAGTAGAAGTAAAAGTTCTCCCGTGCACCACAATTTCTCTTGCGAGTGTGTTCAATACGAGAGGAATAGTTAGACAGAGATAAAGATAGAAATAGCAGTAGTAGTAGTAGTAGTAGTAAGTTGTGTTTAAAATGGTGGGGGGATTCGTTCGGTGGCTCTGCTGATCATCCTGCTGGTGGTGCTGGTGGTAAATGGTAGGAGGGATAGGATGCAAAAGTAGCCGTCTGGGTCGATATCAAGCACTGTGATGTGTGTTGGACTCGACGAAACTACGACGACACCAGATGCGCTTACTTCCTTTTCTTTTTAAACCCTTTTTTAACTACGTAATCTCGTTATTATATTATTATTATTATAATTATTATTATTATTTGTTTGTTTTCATATTTTTTGTTCTTTTTATCGATTTAACGATGAGAGACAATAATCAAGATCTCATAAGGATGATTAGAATTGATCGATTTTAAATCGAGATCATAATAGCTTTTCTTAGGTTATAAACAACGAAGATTAGCTCGATACGTTGTTTTATCGGAGTTTTCTTGGGCGCAGGACCGATTTCCAGAAAGGGTGCAACAAGTGTGTCCCTCCCCACCAGCCCTCCACCCTACCCAGTCGGCCGTGAAAATCTGGTACTCGAGATTGTGCTGAGGTGAATCGTAAAGATAGAAAGCAAAAGAAAGAGAAGTATATGATAGAAATAGAAGTGGGGTATGAGCTTGACGGAGGGCTTGAAAGTGGGTTGGTAGTTGGTTCAGTAGGATGGTTTATTTTTCTTTTTGATTGTATTACTAACTGGTAGCTCAACTGTTGGGTGGTGTGTGCAGTTGGTAAGAGAATAAAGCAAACGTGAACCAGGCCAGGACTACCCCTGGCTAGGCCTAGGTCATAGCACAGTCGCGTATCGACCAGCTTCTAATATACACCAGAACCAGAACCACCAGAACCACCACCACCACCAGAACTACCACCACCACCACCACTATTTCCACCACCACTATTTCCACCACCACTCGTTTCATTCTTTCGTCATACAGATGGCGTTGCGTTCAACTTGGTGTTGGTAAGGAGTGTGGGTAGTGGGATTAGGGAGGGGGTAAAATGTATAGGAATAACGATAAAGAGAAAGAAAGAGAGACAAACTGGCAGCTCCCCTGGCATCTACCGAGTGTTCCTTCGTTCGCCAGTATGTTCACTCGATTCTCTTTCTATCTTACTCTTTCTCAACGTATATACGATATCTACGTGTACTGTTGTATTCCCTACTTCCTGCTTTGCCGACGACCTTGAACCTGAACCACAGCCTCCCCAGTTTATGCTCCGCCTATTGACCTTTCCCTCGAAACGTAGGAAGAAAATCGATAATCCGTTTGATACTTTCCCTCGTTTCCTCTTCATCACGAAAATATCTCATTTTTCTTATACTTTTTCTTCTTTCTTTTCTTTTCTTTTCTTTTCTTTTCTTTTCTTTTCTTTTTTCTTCGTCTGTTTTCTATTATTATTTACTCTTGTTTATTTTCTATAACGTGGTTTGTCGTAACCACGTGCCTCTTAAGGGGTTATACGCAGTTAGGATTTTCAAAAAATCGATTTTTTTTTTTTTGCATTTTCGGAATGTACATATATTTAAGTATATTCTCTGAAAATTTCAAATCGATTCGACAAATATTCTTCACTTCATGTAAGCTGCAAACAAAATTTTTTAACTATGTGTAAACGTCTCTTTGAAACTTTAAACGCGTTTTTCTCAAAACGGTATTTTCAAAGTCGGTGATCTCGATTTTTCAAAAACGGCTTAACCGATCGGTTTCAAATTTTTACACAATCTTCTTAGATATATTCCTCAGGTATTAAGTATAAGGAATAATTTTTAAAAAAATTTATTACTATTTTTTTGTAACAATTTAGAGCGAAAATTTTAGTCAAAAACAACAACTTTTTTTCAAATAGACGCCATTTTGTCAAAAATCAAAATTTTTATTATTCCTTGGTTTTAATACCTGCATTAATCTATCCTTTAAAAGAATCTACCATATTTTTTAATTTCGGATAATCCAAACCGCCAAAATGGAGATCACCGCCAAACGTCTTTTTTTAGAGGACGTTCAGGAAATCATCTACAGGAGCAGTGCAGATTAATATTTTTACAGAATCGACGCGCTATTGTATTCTTAAAAGTTCACTCTATTTGAATTACCAACAATTTTTTTTGAGAAATAAAAACTGTTTCTAGAAAAAATTCATGAAAATACGTCTTTTTCGAGCCTCGCAACTGCGTATAACCCCTTAAGAGACCATTCAACGATTTTATATTTTTATAATTCTAACGAATGATCAATTTGAGAAGAATTATAATAAGTATGAAAATAATTTGTTTAAAATGATTTCTAAATTGTTGAAACTACCCTGTGCGATGTAAGAAGAGCATTGAAGTTTTCTAAGGTAGACATTTATTCCGAAACTTTTGATAAGTTTGAAAGTAATTGGTAAGTGAGATAAGAAAACGGTAAAGAGGCAGCTGTTGGAAAAGTTAAAAATTAAAAGGAATTGGTCTTGTGGTTAAAACACAAAAAATAAAAAAGAAATGAAAGATGGATTGACGGACAGATCGATTGAGAAAAGAGGAAGGATCGATGCTGAATAGAATCTTACTTGTTTTAACGATAATAGGATGACCTTTTGAACAAAAAAAAAGAAGAGAAAATATCAAGGGGGAAGAAAACCTATAATAGGTAACTTAATAGGTATTAAGTTCAAATGATGAGAAAGGGATAAAGACGATCTATTTTATTTCATAGAAGTTGTTGCATAATTCGTCTCTTTTTTTTTCTTGAAGTTATTTTTTAATCGTATTATAATATAATAAAAAACACACAAATATAATCGTTATTAAAATAGGTAATAAATAAAAAAAATAAAACAAATCTAAATGTGATAACGATAATATAAAGGATGATAAACATTAATGATAATTACCCTGGTACTCGTGAAAATTGACATTGGTTTTAATATCTTTTGGCAAACACTTGGACAACAACATACTCCCATTAGAAAATAATGTGTGTATTATTATTATTTCTTCTTTTTTTTTTGTTATTATCCCACTAATCACCAACTACGAGATTGTTCGCGCAACTTGTTCACGAGTAATCTAGTTTTATGACACTGCACCACAACGATTGGCACCATTCATTTAATCGAATTTACGGCTTCCCACCTTGCGTAAGTATCACCACGTGCGATATGTTCAAGTACAAGTACGTGACAGATTTTTAAAAGCCTTCCCTCCTATCATCCAACTATACTTTGATTCATTTCTTAATCTCGTATATATATTTTGAAAGATTATATTATTATATCAATTATTTATTTGTTTATTTATTTATTAAACCTATTATTATATACAAAAAGACAAAAATAAAGTAAAACAAATAATAAAAAATTGATAAATAATGTAAATTTATTTTAGGTATATACTCAAATGTAAATTGTAAAATTGTTTTCTTTGAGGTAATTCATTTTTGTTTTACTTGTTTTTTTATATATTTCCTACTGTGTTTAATTTTTGTTGTTTTTCCTTATTCGAAAGTAATCAATTTGACGTTAACCTTTCCAAGAGAAAATCGTGATACTTTTATTCGGGGTCGATGAACTATCGGACAACATCATCATATCAACTACTACTTTCAGAAGACGCGAAAGGCACTTATGAATATCGATCTTCGTGAAGTGGAATTCTGCCAAGAACTAGCCAAGTTGCAATGAGATTTATGAGAAAAAGTCTCGTGACGAGAAGAAATTCGATATTTAAAGAAATCGAGAAGAAATATGTATATGATGATTATGATTATGATGATGATGATGATAATGATGGTACTAAAAAATATGGACACCATATAATATAACACCAAACGACCATGTGAAGAATCTTGACATTCTTCAATTTCGATCTTTCATCACAGTAATGTATATATTATTATTATTATTAATATTATTATTTTTTTCTTATTATATAAGGTTATATATATTTTGTGTTTTTTTTATATGTTTATTTTGAAAATGATCACACAAGTCGATGTTTTGTTGTTTTTAGAAAATTATAGGTTAGGATATTATTAGTCAATTCAAAGATATAAATTAATTATGTTTCTATTAAATTATCGATAATGTTATTTGATTGTATAAATTTCTTTTAGATAAAAATAAATAATATACGAAATATATATAAATATTAATATTATGTAATATATAAAATAACATATATTCACTATTTTCATAATTAGTCATTATTGTAAATATCATTTAATTTCAATTATGAACAATTGAATATATCACTTAAAATATATTTCGCATTAATTTAATTTTGTTTATAAATAATAAGAAAAGAAATAAATACAAAAAAAATATGAGTAGTATTTTTTATTTTGTTCTTTAATTATATTTATATATTGATGAACATGTAATTTAAAATTTTCCAGTATGTTCATTCTTTAAATAAATTGAAGTTATTTTCTTAAAATTTGTAAAAATAAATATTAAACGTTTGTTTAACTAAGCGAATTTATGGAAATTGGATTTACACCACTTGAATAATCAATCGTTACGACATTTTGATTTGAACAAAACATTTGACATTTTTTAAAAGATATTATATTAACTAAATACTTTATTATATATTAATAAATATATTAATTAATTACAAATAAAAAGTATACACAGAAAATTAATTTCAAATTATATATGATATCTCATTATAAAAAAAAGAAAATTAATCGAAATATAAACTCAGATCACTTTCAAAATAAACAGTCCACATATCAATTAATTAAATTAACAAAAGAACAGAGTTTATTCAACGTACCACCTTTTCTTCAATAATATTTTTTTAACACGTTACTTGTCTCGCGAAAAAAAAACATAAACTAACATTTAAATAAACTTTTATCGTTTATCTGACTAAACGATAGAACATTACCATACGTTTCGCGTAAAAATTAAACAAAATGTTAGAATAAACTAAAACAACGAACGAGTCAAATATATTAACGAGTAAGAAAACATGCTCCTACATATCATAAACAAAAACAAAAACAAAAAATATCCCACAATAATACGAGACGATCTGTGTATCAACGTAATAAGATTTTAATTAACGAATGTATTAATTAAAAATAATATTATTAAATATTATAATTAAAAATAAAATTGATTCTATTTACACATAAACAATAATTATATACTTTGCATAATTTATTATTATTTATATATATCTTTTTATATATTTTTTATATTTTTATATATTTTTATTATTATTATATATATATATATATATATATATATATATATATATATATTTTTATTATTATTTATTTTTATAATACTATTAAATATTATAATTAAAAATAAAATTGATTCTATTTACATGAACAATAATAATATACTTTGCATAATTTATTATTATTTATATATATTTTTTTTTATATATTTTTTATATTTTTATATATTTTTTATATATATTATTTATATATTTTTATTATTATATACATACTTTTATTATTATTTATTTTTACTATTAAATATTATAATTACAAATAAAATTGATTATATTTACATAAACAATAATAATATACTTTGCATATTATTTTGTAATCAGAAATTGTCACGTGTCTCGAACGAAGCATGCAATTGGGTGGAGTGGGGAGTGGGAAAGGGGTGGGCGTGGAAGGCGGGAAAAGAAAAGTGAGAGATATCGAACAAACAAACGAATCGATCAAATCAAAAGGAAAATGTAATCGTATTGTTTACACGTACACTATTAATAGAATAATTCCGTTGAGATAATCCTTTTGTACGTTTGTCGTTCGTTCGTTCATTTCAATGTGTGTGACACGCGACGAAAATCATTTGCGTTAGCTTGTGTTGCTTGTGCTCCAACATGAATTCGAAAAGCAGTACGACCTCGAGTGGACTGATTGGTCTGATTGTTGATGGTCGTAAGTCAATAACTATTTAACATCGAATATATTCAAAGCTTCGAGGATTCTACTACTACCCACGAGTACTATACCTACAGAAATAAATTAACAATAAAAGAAAATGAGAGAAAGAGTGAAAGGTGATATGAACAAGCAACAAATTTTACTCGTAATTATTGACCATTCTTTTTCAATCGAAGTTTACTTTTTTTTACCCTTTTTTTTGAAATATTTAAATATTCAATATATGAATGTAACCAATATATAATAATTTATAATATAATATATTTAAATAAAATATATTATATATAATACATTTATTAATACATATATATATATATATTTTTAATTATTATTATATATTTAATATTTTAATTATTATATATATTAATATTATTATTATATTATTTAATTTATATATATATAAATAATAAAATATATATTTTAATTTATTATTTAATATATATTATTTTTTATTATATATATATATAATAAAATAAATATATTAAAACACGAATAGATCTTTTTGTTTTTTTTCTCTAAATATCCAAATATTCAATATATGTATATAACATATATATGTATCACGAATATGAATATAATAATGAATATATAATAATAAATATATTAACGAATATGAATATAATAAATATTTGAATGAAACGTAAATGATTAAAATTAAATTAAACATATAATATTTTAAATCTCTTAGAAATGTTTATCTCTTTCTCTCACTTTTTATTTTTTTTTTTATTTTCTTTCTGTCTTTCTGTCTTTCTTTTCTATTTTTATTAATATTTTTGTTATTCGTAAATTATTTATGCGTGTCGTAAATCGTTTTATTCTCGTGTTTAGAAAACGATCGATAAATCACTTGAGATAGTTATTAAATGATGATGATTATTATTATTATTATTTTTGTTAAATCGTTGAAAGTTAGATTAGAAATGATAAAAGTATTTAATGAAACATCGATACAATTTTTGTGTTATTTAGTATTATTATTATCTTTTTTTTATTTTTTTTTAATTCAAATATTAAATGTAATCATATTTTTTTTGTTCGTACGATGATTTATTCTTTGATTTAATTCTTTTTTCTTTGTTTAGAAAATGAAAATGAACAAAATAATAATAATAATAATAATAATAATAATAATAATAATAATAATAATAATAATAATGATAATAATAATAATAATAATAATAATAATAATATTGTTTATAATTTTTCTTATTTATCTATCTTATTAAAATATTTTTAATACGATGAAGTAAATTTGTATTAACGATTGAATATTATTTTCTAATTGTAAGCGAAGATTTTTATATTTTCGATCTAACGCAAATACACGATCGTTGTTTATCCGTAAAACTCAACACCCACACACACCGACACCCACACCCACCCCACACCCACACACACACACACATTGAATGTTTATTATTCAATCGAATAAGATTCTAAATATTCGAGTTGCATTCGAATGACGAAAGCAGTGCAACATTATTGACAGTAAGATTAAAATGAATCTGATCAAATTTATCACATATGAAACATTGACATATAACATTTTAACAAATTATATCCAATAATACGATTTGTTTCATAATAATATGTTTAATACGTTTATCATCTATATATATTTCTATTATTATTATTTTTTTTTTTTATCAAATCATTATATACGAATAAAATATTATATTTAGTATTTTTTACTGATTATTTTTATGTATACGAATTTATACGTTTTTAATATATATATAGAAATTGTTTATATATAATTTATTTATATATATATGTTTAATATATTTTAATAAATTTATATATGTTCATTTGTTTATATATGTTTAATATGTTTGAAACCACTCGATGTTTCTCGTAGATAAATAGATGAATATTCGAACCCGAAGGGGTTTCTAGAGCGATAAGAGGAGTATAAAAGAGAAGCGTTTCGGTTCGAACCGAGTTCAGTGTAAGTCCAGCTACAGTATAATCAAGTGTTAGTGTTATATTAATAAATTGTTACTTCTGATCGCACTCCTCACTATTTTTTATAATTCAAACATCCTACAAATTTTGGGGGCTCAGCCGGGATTGAGTAAAAAGTAAGCCGTGAGTGAGTGTAATTTTTGTAATTGCTGGTGTTGTATTTTCGTGTTGCGCGAAGTAGTGTGTAGCATCCTCGTGTAAGTTATACAGCGTTGGTTAAGTCTGTATTAAAGATCGAGGTTGGGCATATTTTGTCAATTTTCGTGTCGTGTGAAGTAGTGTGTAGCACCCTCGTGTAAGTTATACAGCGTGGGTAATCCTGTATTAAAGATCGAGGTTGGACACAGTTTTTGGTTTGTCGGTTCGTTGAAAAGATTTATAAGATGTCGAAGTCACAGAATAACACTACGATTGCTGAACTCAAGGAGGAGTGCAAAGAATTAGGATGTAGCACTTCAGGAACGAAAACCGAATTAATACAACGGTTGAGAGAAGTTGATCCTTCGGAAGCGCGGGCTCAGAAGAACGTAACAAATACAGCTCCACGCGTTGTGTGTGAAGAAGTAAGATTCCCTGATGCTGAAGATGTAGGGAGATTTTTGAATGATAATTGCGAAGAAGAAGTTAAAAGAAATGATAAGCATTTACTGGAGGAAGAATTGAAACTCGTACGACGTGAGTTAGAATTGGTTAGAAGTCTTCGCGGTGCAAGTATTAGTACAGAGCGACGACAATTGGTTGAAACGCAAGAACAAAGTTACAGTAATCCAGATTTTAGAGAAAGGGTTGATATAAGGCTTGTTGCTGACCTTTTGAATGTTTTTAAGGGAGAAATGGGTGAATACGAAAATTGGGAAAGACAGCTGAGAATGTTACGAGCAACATATAGTCTCAACGATAATCAAGTGCGTATGTTAATCAGCATGAGATTAAAAGAGAAGGCACTTGAATGGTTCTATTCAAAATCAGATTATGTCACAATACCCATTGAGGAATTGCTAGCCGATTTAAGAAGCACATTTTGTCATCGGCAAAATCGTATAGTTCTACGAAAAATTTTTGAAGAGCGTGTTTGGAGAAAAGATGAGTCATTTCGTGAGTACGTTCACAACAAGGTGATACTCGGAAACAAAGTTCCGATTCATGAAGATGAAATTGTAGATTATATCATCGAAGGTATTCCAGATGCAAATCTTAAAAACCAAGCTAAGATAAATAGGTTACGAACGAAGGCAGATATCCTAGAAGCTTTCGAAGGAGTGACCTTGCAGGAAAAGAATCGAATTCCGGGTGATACGAGATTCGTTAGAAGACCTTACAACATGAAGAATTGGAATACAGGAGGGTGGAAATCTACGAAGCAGACAAGAAGTTGTTTTATTTGTGGATCATTTGACCATATGGCTGATAGTTGTCCAAAGAAGAAGGAAGAAGGACCAACGTGCTACAATTGCAAAGAGCGAGGACACATTGCATCGAATTGTCCGAAGAAATATCCCGTAGTAAAAGAAAGTTTAGACACATTTAGAATTCAAGAAAAGAAGTGCGTTATTGACGTTCGAGTGAATAATTGTTGCATCAAGGCATTGATTGATACAGGTAGCGATATATGTCTTATGCGTTTTGATCAATACATAGAGTTAGGATCTCCACGGTTAATGGATAGAGAATTGAAATTTAGTGGTGTAGGTGGAGGCACAACTACAACAATAGGTGAATACTATGCACGGTTAACAATTGACAATAATTTATATGTAGTTCTAATGCGTGTAGTACCGAATACAGTTATGAGTCAAAAGTTGATATTAGGAATCGATTTTCTCAGTACGGTCGATGTAGCAATTAAAGACGGAAACGCTATTATTACACCGAAAGCAGGTAACGATTTAGATCGATCAGAAATATTTAAAATAGATCTTATTGAAAAGTCTCTGGAAATAGAAGTAGATCATGTAAACGATGTTAAATGTCAACAAGAAATTAAGAATTTAGTTGCTGATTATAATCCTAGGAAAACAAAAGATATCGGTGTTAAAATGTCTATCGTAGTTAAGGATAACGAACCGGTATATCAAAGGGCGAGACGGCTTTCCCAATCCCAAAAAGATATTGTAAATCAACAGATACTATATTATTTGTATATTAATATGTATAAATAAATAAATAATATTATGTTAATTTAAGCGTAGAAAAATCGTTGCTGTTGTTCCAACCAAAAAGATTTGATTTTCACTTTAACGAGTGTCTGTTAAGTAACGTGCAGATTATCTAAAATAATTTGAGAAATGAAATGAAATGAATTTTGATCGTCTTAGTTAATCTTCACATTATCTAGATAATCTGTAGAATAAATGATTTCTGTGCTTTAACGATAACATATTATATATATTTCAAAGTTGAGTGTCGGTTTCAGTCTGCTCGGCACGTATAATCGCTGAAAGAGACACGAAACCTATTAATCTTGTTGTAGTATACAGCACGTCCCCCCCGTGGGTAGGGGGTAGTAGAATACTCCCACAGTATTCCCTGCTTGTCGTAAGAGGCGACTAAAAGGGAGGGTATGAATGGTGTGTGCGTGCTCTGTGTGGCTATTCCTCTCTGTGATTCTTTCTATCCCCTCTTTTCTATTCTTTTCTTCGCCTTTTACTTCCTTTATTCCCTTTCCTTTCCACTGGGCTTGTGCCTACATAATAATAAAAAATATGGAAGGTACAAATTCAGTGTCCAACCAGTGTGGGAGGGACACCCACACAACGGCGGTGCTTGGTGGTGGTAGGACAGGCCACCCATCGTCGACAGCCTGCTACTGTCATGAGTCTGCGGTAGGCAACCCGGCCCAGACTCTGGTTACTGCCTCGGGAAGTTGTCCGCGGGTAGGCGACCTGGCCTGCGGAATGACCAATGCTACAGGAAGGCGAGGGCGCTCCTTGAAAGAGGGGCCAAAGTGCACTATCAGGTGCATTGAGGAGATGGAATCGGACACAATTCCAATCCGATTTATGAAGAAGAGGGCAAGACCAGTTGCCTACACCTCGTCATCGGAGGATGAGGTGATTGATCTCACAAATATGTATGGGGTCGTTCCAGAGGGGCCATCAGTCTCCAGTTTGGAGACCGGGAGGTTAATCGACTTCATTTTGGATCATGCCGCCGAGGCCGAGGTTAGAAGGAAGACCTGCGGCAACATTAAAAGGGAGATTTCCGGAAGAATCAAAAATTGTAACCTGGGGGCACGGGCGGATGCCGGGAGGGTTGCCCCTTCTGTCCGTCCTCGTGCGGGGGAACGAAACCCTGTGGTGGAGGATCAAACCGGAAAGAAGAAGAAGAAGAACAACAAGAAAAGAAGAATAAGGGAGACCGCAGCGGTGTCTCTCACATGCACAGAAGGGGCTTCGTATTTAGAGGCACTTAAGAAAGTTGAAACATGCGTCAACCTGGAGGAGATTGGGGCTAAGGGGCTCTCCTATAGGCGTGGTCTGACCGGATCTTTTATCTGGCAGGTCCGGGGGAAGGACGCGAATGCAAAGGCAGACAAAGTGGCGCAGGCCCTGAGGGGAGTCCTGCCGGAGGCCAAAATAGCTAGGCCTCAACGAACTAGCCCAATCAAACTAGTGGGGATTTACCCGACTACCACCCTGACGGCCATCAGGTGCGGATTGTTGGAGGGTAGGGCGGGAATTGACCCCAACCTTATTAGTATGGGAGATATTCATCTGGGCAGGGGTGGCCGTTATGAGGCCACAGTTGTGGCCCCGACGGCACTTTGCCAAGCTGCCGTAGGAAAAGGTAGCATCCTCGTGGGGTGGAGCAGGGTCCGGGTGTTCCCGGTCAGACCCAGGCCCCTTAGATGCCACAGGTGCCTGGCGAGGGGCCACGTGGCGGCTTCTTGTCCGGCGCCGAGCGCCAGGATGGGCGTATGTTTTAGATGTGGGGAGCCAGGGCACGTGGCTAAGGACTGTGGGGACAAACCCAAGTGCCCGATTTGCGTGGAGGCGGGGCGCTCCCAAACCTCTCACAGGGCCGGGTCCTGGGAGTGCCCTTTGGTGCCTCCTATCAGGGGGAGGAATATAATCCTGGGGGTAGCTGCGGGTCGACGGGACACGTCAGGACGTGGCATTGACGTTCCGGGTAGTGCGGGCGACAAAACTAGATCACAAACAAAGAGTGTTGTGATTAGTGCGGGTCCAAGTGCGGGTCCGAGTGTTGACAACGACATGGAGGTCGAGCACGATTTAAGTTAGATACTATTATGGCAAAGGTAGTGCAAATCAACCTTAATCATGCGCGTCGCGCCCAGGACTTGTTGGGCCAGCGGATGAGGGAGATTGGTGCGGACATCGCGATAGTGTCGGAGCCGTGGTGGGTCCCTCCTGGGGATGAGAAATGGTTCTCATCCCTGGGGGAGTCGCCCCTCTCTGCGATTGTTGCGGGCAAAGGCGGAGGAACCTGTAGCTTGGTGCGCAGGGGTTTGTTTTATGTAGCCGCTAAGTGGGGGGACTCGCTGGTAGTTTCTGTCTACTTTCCTCCCAGCGAGAATATTAATAGTTTTTGTAGACTCCTTGATGAGCTCGAAGAGCTCTTAGGAACATTTCCCGCTCTTCCAGCGCTGGTTGCCGGGGACTTTAATGCCCGGTTCCCTAGATGGGATCCGGAAGGCAGAAGCAACCTAAGGGGTGAGTTGCTCTGTATGTGGGCCAATAGGTTGAACCTAAGCCTGGGTAACCAGGTTGGCCACCCCACGTGCGTTCGGCCGCAAGGGTCGAGCGTTGTAGACCTTACGTGGGGATCTCCGGCAGCTAGTGTCCGCTTATCGGACTGGAGGGTGGATGAGGCTGAGTCCCTTTCGGACCATTTATATATTATATTTAAGTATAGGCATGAGGCTGCAGGCTTCCGAGGCCTTCGCTCCAGGGATAGAACCTTCCCAAGGTGGGATACGAGGGCTGTGGACGAGGATAGACTCGCCGCAGCCCTCGTGTCCGGTAACTGGACACGGGACAATGGTGCCAGTGTAGAAAACTTAGTGGAGTGGGCAAATAAAACCCTACTGAGGGCATGTGAAATAGCCATGCCGAGGGTTAGATCTACGGTAAACTGGGGACGTGCGGTGCCGTGGTGGTCGCTGGAAATTGCGGCCCTACGGAGGGCGGCTACGGCGGCGAGAAGGCGCTACCTAAGGGCCAGGCGTAGTGGGGATCTGGACAGGATTGGTGAGTGTTTGATGGACAGGAGGGAAACTAGGAGGAGTCTGGTCCGTGCCATCAGAAGGGCCAAGGCTTCGGCCTGGAGGGACTTCCTCACTACCATCGAGGAAGATCCCTGGGGGAGACCTTACAAGCTAGTGATGAACAAGCTAAGGGCTCGCGGTGTCCCCCCCCTTACTGAGGCACTGGATCCTTCTCTCCTGATGGGAATTGTGGCGGCACTATTTCCGGGGGACGGGCGTCCAATTGCCCCAAATAACAACGCGGAAGACACGGACGATATCGTCGTCACCGTTGAGGAGGTGCATAGGGCCGCTCTAAAGGTCGGTCTCGGGAGAGCACCGGGACCCGATGGGATCCCTGGCCTGGTGATTAAGAAGGCAGCCATTCACTGCGGTAGCGGCCTGGCGAGGTGCTTCACCATGCTCCTAAGGAGGGGAGTGTTCCCACGGGCGTGGAAGAAGTTAAAACTCGTCCTCATTAAGAAAAGGTATGACTGTAGCGAGGACACGCCCGGCTCGTACAGGCCGATATGCCTGCTGGACGAGGTGGGGAAGCTATTTGAAAGAGTTATCGTCACCAGGGTGAGCGAGTTTTTAGAATTAAGAAGTGTCCTTTCGCCCCGTCAACATGGCTTCAGGGTGGGTTACTCTACCCTCGGGGCCATCGGCGAGGTGAGGGATTATATACAGGAGTGCGCGAGTGGTGGACGGGTGGGCGTCCTAGTGTCGTTGGACGTCGCCAACGCTTTTAACTCGCTCCCCTGGGTGACTGTGATAGAGGCTATGGAGGGAAGTGGCTTCCCCACCTACCTTGTAAATATCATTAAGGACTATTTTCGAGATCGGCTCCTGTCCTTCATCGGAGGACAGGGCAACGTCTATAATGTAAGAATGACGTGTGGGGTCCCACAGGGCTCCGTCCTGGGTCCCACACTTTGGAACATCGCCTACGATCGGGTCCTCCGGGTCCCGCTGCCGGGGGGGTCTCGTGTGGTTTGCTACGCGGACGACACGGCCCTCCTTTCAGCGGGACCTATCTAGTGCGGTGTTAGCGTGTGAAAGGGACCTCGAGGTCCTTGTGAATGAAATCGAGAGTTTGGGCCTTAAAGTGGCGCCGCAGAAGACGGAGGCAATGACCTTCCCTGCGTCTGCGGAAGGCAGACGCAGGAATGCTCCCCCCCCTGTAATCAGACTCAGGGGGGTTTGTATTGCAGTGAAGCCCAGCGTTAAATACCTGGGCATAGTTTTAGATTCAGGCTTGACATTTAGGCCCCACTTCGAGGCCTTAATCCCGAAAGTGCAGGGGATCCTTCGGTCTATTGGGAGGATCCTTCCGAACCTCTACGGGCCGAGGGAGAAGAAGCGACGACTCTACAGCAGCGTGGTCCACTCCGTGCTCCTCTATGGTGCTCCGGTGTGGTGGCACGCTGTTGCGAAAGATCAGAGGGTCAGGCGGGCTGTTCGGGCCTTGCAGAGAAGGGTAGCAATCAGGGTGTGTTGCGCCTATAGGACGGTATCCTTCCATGCGGCAATGATGGTCGCGGGGATCATTCCCCTCGACCATCTGGCACCGCAGCTGGCGGATGTATACGCAGCGGTCGGGGAGACGGAGGATCCCGTTTCCCCTAGCACAAGGGCCGTGCTGGGTGCCATTGCCAAGAGGAGGGCAATTGCAGCATGGAAGGAAGAAGAATTAGGTCTCGTTGGAACAATCGGAGCAACAGGGGTGCGCGTGAGGGCAGCCATCGCTTCCGGGTTGGAGGAGTGGGTTGGAAGGCCGTTTTCTTTGGAAACGACCTTCCACACCACTCAGCTGATGACTGGCCATGGCTGTTTTCCCGCGTACCTGTATGGTATCAGGAAGACAGACTCCCCGCGGTGCTTTCACTGCGGTGCGGATAATGACGACGCGGAACACACCCTGATCGAATGCCCTGCGTGGACGAATGCGAGGGATTCCTTAGTCAGGGAGTTGGGGGGGGTGCAGCTCACCCTCCCCGGGATAGTTGGGCTGTCCCTGGTTATCCCGGGGGCGTGGGCTGCATTCCAGTCCTTTTCAGGACTAGTAATAAAGGCCAAGGAAGATGCTGAGAGAGTGAGAGAAAGAGAATTTCTCAATAGGAGAAGAATGTATGCTGGGCCGCAAAGGAGACTAGCTCCTAGGCGGCCCCCCCGGGCGAGGCTCCGGGCAGCTTTGGCGGCGCCTGGCCCAGTCTAGCGCGTCGCTTCCCCCGAGATGAGTGTTGCATGCGGATGCATGGGATGCGTGAACCCGACCAGTGCATCTTGGGATGGATGGTCGGGTTTGTACATATACATATATAGGTAGAGTAAGTTGCGCCTCCGGAAGACCGTGAGGCGCAGTAGTTAGGTAGTTTTAAGGTGTGAGTGTTTTGTATGAATGAAGAGAGCATGGCAAATCCGACACTCCCTTGGGTACCGGGCCCAGGGGGCCTTTTGAAGGTCTTTCCCCCTGACGAAAAAAAAAAAAAAAAAAAAAAAAAAAAGTATACAGCACGTAACATAATAGAGTTGATAACAAGCGCCGCTTCTCTTTTACATGCCTTCATCTAACACGAGTTATCTCACCAAGCACGAAAATTAGAAGCACACAAACGAAATTAATGCTTTTGAACATAATCTATTAAGTAATTCCCCATCCCCCCTCCCCTTCCTTCTGGTAATTTGATAAAGGACACTGTTTCATTTCAACGCTGGATTTCGAAGAAATGTCATTTTTCTGAAAAGTAAGGGTAAATATTTTTTTATACTTATAGCAAATAATAATAAATCGATCTGCAAAAGTTCATAAAATGTCAGTGAAAAGTTGCCAGGTCAGGTAATATGAACAATGCCTGGTGGATCAAGTAGTGTGAACAATGCCTAAACGGGTCAGGTAATGTCAACAATGCCTAAACGGGTCAGGCAATGTCAACAATGCCTAAACGGGTCAGGTAATGTGAACAATTCCTGACCCGGCAACTTTTCTCTGACATTTTATGAACCTTTGCAGATTGATTTATAACTCGATAAGGTATTCTACATGTAGGAAAATGAGTGTACTTTAATTTAATATACAAATCATTAAAATCTGCTTGTTATAAGTTTAAAAAATATTGACGCAAACTATTCAGAAATATGACATTTCTTCGACTTCCAGCGTGGAAATGAAACATTGTCCTTTATCAAATTACTTTTATTAAATGTTGTTTATATGCCCTTTCAATTGTTGCGCATGTTTATAAAAGGAATAATGCATCTAATATGTAAAATTGAAGATTATAACGTTCACATTTTAGTATTCTTTTAATTTTTATGCAATTTTTTAAATAAAACTACACTATAAAGATGTAATTATTACAATATACATATATATAGTATACCTACCATATATAATAATATATAATATAAAATTAGGTTTATTATATATAATAATAAACCTAATTAATTATTATATATATAAGTTTAATATTTTGTTAAATAGTATTTTGTATGTTAATAGACGTTTCTAGATAATATTTTTCATGTGATTTTATATCAGTTGCAAATTTTATTATTATCAACAAAAAAAGAAAAATATTAAAATGAACTTAGGCCAATTTAAAAAATAAACATTTCTACATTCTTATAGTAACCTAACTCTATTTTTTATTTATACCACGAAATATTTCCAACGACACTAAACTTCCAGTCCCAGATTTGATTATGATCAACAAACAAACAAAAAATATTAAAATGAACTTAGGCCAATTTAAAAAATAAACATTTCTACATTTTTATAGTAACCTAGCTCTATTTTATATTTATACCACGAAATATTTCCTACGACTCTAAACTTCCAGTCCTAGATTTGATTGTAATCAACAAACAAACAAAAAATATTGAAATGAACTTAGACCAATTTAAAAAATAAACGTTCCTATAAATAATAAAAATAAGAAATATAATGTAGAACTTACCGATGGTCTTTTAACAAAGCCCAAGAAGGATAACTTCCTCCTAAAACCTTCCGGATGCTCCATACTTCAGCAGTCGCGATAATTGGCCCAGTTCAGATTAAGGAGTCGACTTTTTCCTGGGTGCCCGGCCGATCCTAAGTCGGGACGGCGATGTCCACATGTGGAGAAGTCTCTGTGATGGCAGCTCCGTTCTGCTGGCTGCTACGACAAACACACACATGTTTCTTATGTTTCTTATGTCAATTATGTTAATTATTCTTGACTGATAATGTTCCTAAAATATGTATATGTATTAACATTCCAATTATTCATACAACGTTGTCACGAATTTGTCAACGTTACAAAACGTTACCAAATATCGTCTTCAAATTAATTATATTTGTACAATATTAATTAAAATATCATTTATCAGTTAAGCAATATTCCAAATGAATGTTAAACCAGTTATAAATCAACCTTAATTCGAATCAATTTCATTGTCAATAGTATTTCATTTTTGGTTCTTTTTTATTCACAAATTTATATTATACAATTAGATATAGAATATGTTCAAATATATCCTCTTAGTCCAGTCAACGGGGGCCGTTTTTCCGGAAATCTCAGGAAAGAAGGTGAAAACTTGATATAAGGGTAAATAGACGACGCTGAATCGAATGGTGCTAATTTTTTTTATCTGAGTGGTGCCGTTTTTGAGAAAAAGGGTAAAAAAGGTTAAAAATTGGTAAAAAATGGCTTTATCTTAGAATCTAGGCATTTAATCGAAAAACGTTTCAAACAAGAATTTTACGTCTTGGCCATCGAGCGTCGAGCGTTTTGTATATCTATATATATCGGCGTATAAGCGCGGCATTTTTAAATCGAATCTTGATGCTTATGGCACGCCGTTTCTTTATTTATTGTCAAAAATAATGAACCTTGAGTAAAAAAAAAAAATAATTCATTTTAGCAGAAACTATTATTATTTAGTTGAGAGTAAAAATAATGAATTAATTTTGTGCCTCGCCATAAAATTAATTAGAATAATTAATTGATATAAATTCTTTGCCTCACAAAAATTTATTTGTATATCAAATTGAATACGTATTCTCTTTAAGACGAAATTTAAAATTTAAATATTTTTTCTATTAAATTATGTATTTTATAAAATTTTAAATTACTGACTTTTTGTCTCGTAAAAATTTATTAGTGTATCAAATTAAATACATATTTGAAAAAGAAGAATTTTATATCCACACATAAAATTAATTCAAGATATATATGAAAGGATATTCTAAAAACGTGGAATTTATTTTTTGTCTATACATAATTTTAATTCATTTTTATTATGTTATAAGAAAACAGTAATGCATTCCGATTCATCTTCGAAGTCTTAAGAATTGTACGAAAAAAATTGAGCAATTATCGAGTGGTGCGTTAGCCTAAGTAGTAACGTCTTCGCTTCTCGCGCTGGTTTATTAACGTTCGATTCTTCATGGGGGAATTATTTTTTTACTATCTTAGTTTTCTTCTTTTTTATTCTTTTTTGTATTAACAAGTTTATAATCTACAATTAGATATAGAATGTGTTCAAATATATCCTCTTACTTTTATTCTTTCTTTTCTTTTTTGTATTCACAAGTTTATAATCTACAATTAGATATAGAATATATTCACAAAAATATCTCTTATTTCTTTTTTCTGTTTTTCTTTTTGTATTCCTAAATTTATTATAATACACACAATTAGATATAGAATGTATTCACAAAAATATCACTTATTTCTTTTCCAATTCTTTTTTGTATTTACTAATTTAATTCTACAAAAAATTAGATATATTATATAATATATTCAAAAACATTTCTTACTTCTTTTCCTGTTTTTCTTTTGTATTCACTAATTTAATCAACAAAATTATATATAGAATGTATTCACAAAAATATCTCATATTTCTTTTCTAGTTCTTTTTTGTATTCACTAATTTAATTCTACAAAATTAGATATAAAATATATTCAAAAACATTTCTTACTTCCTTTCCTGGTTTTCTTTTATATTCACAAATTTATTATACAATTAAATATAAAATGTATTTAAAATTATCTCTTATTTCTTTTTGTTTTTATTTTTGTATTTACTAATTTAATTTTACAAAAAATTAGATATATTATATAATATATTCAAAAACATATCTTTTATTTCTTTTCCTGGTTTTCTTTTGTATTCACAAATTTATTACACAATTAGATATAAACTGTATTTAAAAATATCACTTATTTTTCTTTTTGTTTTTAGTATTCATTAATTTAATTCTACAAAAATTGATATAGAATATTTTTAAAAACATTTCTTACTTCTTTTCCTGGTTTTCTTTTTGTATTCACAAATTTATTATACAATTAGCTATAGAATGTATTTAAAATTATCTCTTATTTCTTTTCCTTTTTCTTTTTTCTTTTTTTTTTTTCTACAAATCATTTACTTGATAGATAACATTCCATGCAAAGTAAACCTATACCCGCGTACCTATTAATAAATCAATGTTAAGATTTATCGCGCAAGAGATTATTTTAAATAGAATTTGTGCAGATATTAACAACTTTTCTTTTCTGTTGCTTTTGAATAACGTTGAGTCGACCGTTTAACAGATACTGTTTGTGTAAAAGAAAATTGTTTCTAATGAAATCGTATGACGATCGGTTTGATTTTATAAGAAAGATAACATTAATGATAAATAGAGAAATCAAAAGAAATCTATTGCATTCGTCGAACATATATAATTCCTTAGAAGTAGTTTAGTCATGCTTTAACAATCTTAAAATACAAAGATATTGCATAATTTTCTTATTTTATAACCTACAATATTATTATTTAGATAAATATCGAATATTTTCTAAAATCATTTTTTATATATTCTATCTAATAAAAATTAATTAATCAATTAATAATACAAAAAAAAAAGAAGAATTTTCTATTTTATTCAACAATATTATAATTTAGATAAATATCCAATATTTTCTAAAATCATTTTTTATATATTCTATCTAATAAAAATTAATTAATCAATTAATAATACAAAACAAGAGAAACAAATTCTTTCTTATTTTATAACCTACAATATTATAATAGTTTAGATAAATGTCGAATATTTTCTAAAATCATTTTTTATATATCTTATATAATAAAAATTAATTATTCAATTAATAATACAAAAAAACAAGGAAAATTTTCTTTTTATTTTATAACCTAAAAATATTATAGTTTAGATAAATGTCGAATATTTTCTAAAATCATTCTTTATACATCCTACGTAATAAAAATTAATTAATCCAATTAATAATAAAAAGAAAAAAAAAAGAATTTTCTATTTTATTCAACAATATTATAATTTAGATAAATACTGAATATTTTTTAAAATCATTCTTTATATATCCTACGTAATAAAAATTAATTAATCAATTTATAATACAAAAAAATCAAAGAAAATTTACTATTTTAATCTACACAATATTAGTTTATATTTTTATTTCATTTTTATTGTATTTTATTTCTCCTATTAAAAATATAATTTCAATCATATTTTTTTGTAAATTATTCTTTATACATTTTCCTACATGATACAAAATTAATTAATTAATAAAACAAAAAAACAACAACAACAACAACAATATTGTTAAATATTTCAAATAAAAATAAAAGAAATATTCTATTTATATCAAAGATACTTTGAAAGAGATTTTTTTTGTTACACAAGAGAAAGAAAGAGATGCATCTAATTTATCTTTATCATTTATGCATTTTTTTCATCACGGCCAATAACGTTCGTCACAAGGCACACTCAACGATCGTTTGAATTTATTATTTGCCGACAATAAGCCGATCAAGAAACCCAACGACCTCAACGATAAATCTAATGTTTCTTCTATGTTCGAGAAGAGAAACTCGTGTCTTTTTTATCGTTTCCATTTTTTTTCTTTTCCTTTTTTTCCTTTTTCCTCCTTTTTTCTTTTTTTCTACGACGATTTCTCTATCGATAACAAAAAATTTTAATCGATTTTATCGCTTCGAAAATATATTTTCTATTTTCTCGCTTTAAAGTAATCCATTACGTATCTAAAAAAAATAGAACAAATCGTTTGTTTTTATTTTATAAATCGTACACTATAATCAAATATTTGTTTGTTCTCATTAGAAAATGATTAAGAAATTAATCGAACTGACAATGAGATAATTTTTTTTAAAATCCTGTCAACAATTTGTAATATTATCAAGATTGTTAATAATAAGTGTTATTAAACGAAATCAAATTTGTTAATTAATCGAAATTTAATTATTAAAATATATAATGATATTTAATATTATTAAAAAATAAAAAATCAAAGAAATTCTTAATAACTGAGACAAAATTCGTGTGAAATTCAAAATTCCTATCTTAAAATACTCGAATTAAAAAGTGAAAAACTTCTACAATTATTTATTTATCGCATAATAATAAACCATTCTAATATCATATCTGAAAAAAAAAAACAAATAATGCATCCTGAAATTACTAATAATTTCTCTTCTGTTTTATTTAAATAATATTTCCTATTATAAAAAAAAAAAAATAAATACTATTGAACAAAAGAAAACTAAAATAAAGATTCAACAACCCACACAAACAAATATTCGACTCCACGTATTCATTTTCGATTTACAATACACGTTGCAAATTTTATTGAAAATTCTTCAATTCTAACATTTTATTCTATAATCAAATTTATAGTTTTATTTAATAAAGAAAAAAGGAAATCTATTAATAAACTTTACAGAAAAAAGAAAAATTCTATCTTCTTTTTCTTCTTTTTTCTCGAAACATTTTTTTCTTTTTATTCGAAACATTTTACGATTAAGAAAGTTAAAAAGAAGAATCGATTGGACAATAGATCCACGTATTCATTTTCGATTTACAATACACGTTGCAAATTTTATTAAAAATTCTTCAATACTAACATTTTATTCTATAATCAAATTTATAGTTTTATTTAATAAAAAAAAGGAAATCTATTAATAAACTTTACAGAAAAAAGAAAAATTCTATCTTCTTTTTCTTCTTTTTTCTCGAAACATTTTTTTCTTTTTATTCGAAACATTTTACGATTAAGAAAGTTAAAAAGAAGAATCGATTGGACAATAGATCCACGTATTCATTTTCGATTTACAATACACGTTGCAAATTTTATTAAAAATTCTTCAATTCTAACATTTTATTCTATAATCAAATTTATAGTTTTATTTAATAAAGAAAAAAGGAAATCTATTAATAAACTTTACAGAAAAAAGAAAAATTCTATCTTCTTTTTCTTCTTTTTTCTCGAAACATTTTTTTCTTTTTATTCGAAACATTTTACGATTAAGAAAGTTAAAAAGAAGAATCAATTGGACAATAGATCATCCTATCTCACTCACTCTAATGGTAGATATCCTTTAAGATGAACTTTTATACCACCTACCAACCTTTCAACCATTTCTTTCTCAGCATGGGTGTGTACGACGTATCACTGACAAAACACAAAACGAATACTAATCTAAGTGAGATACTACAACACAATAATAACATTTAGATTACATTCTAACTTCGATTCCTCTTCGTCAATACAAATTTACGAGTTACGTAAATCGAATTTAACACGTTCCTTGCCGCGTGGGGGACCCAGTATACGTCATTTCATATTATTCTTATTGTAAAATAAAGAATAATGTTACCAGCTAATAACCAGAATAATGTTTGTCACTATTGTTTTCTTTTTTTTTTTTTATTTTTTTTATTTGTTTTTTTATTTTTAATCTTATGCATTTGAGAAATTTTAAATTATATACGTCATTTAATATTATTCTTATTGTAAAATAAAAAATTAATTTTACAAGCCACGTATTTGAATCGAAAATAATTTTTAGAAAAATTATCTTATTATTTCTTTTTTTTTTTCTTTTATTCATTAATCTTATGCATTTGAGGAATTTTAAAAAATATATACGTCATTAGATATTATTCTTATTGTAAAATAAAAATTAATTTTACAAGCCACGTAATTTGAGTCAAAAATAATTTTTAGAAAAATTATCTTATTATTTTTTTTTTTTTTTCTTTTATTCATTAATCTTATGCATTTGAGAAATTTTAAATTATATACGTCATTAGATATTATTCTTATTGTAAAATAAAAATTAATTTTACAAGCCACGTAATTTGAGTCAAAAATAATTTTTAGAAAAATTATCTTATTATTTCTTTTTTTTTTTCTTTTATTCATTAATCTTATGCATTTGAGGAATTTTAAAAAATATATACGTCATTTAATATTATTCTTATTGTAAAATAAAAATTTATTTTACAAGCCACGTAATTTGAGTCAAAAATAATTTTTAGAAAAATTATCTTATTATTTCTTTTTTTTTTTTCTTTTATTCATTAATCTTATGCATTTGAGGAATTTTAAAAAATATATACGTCATTAGATATTATTCTTATTGTAAAATAAAAATTAATTTTACAAGCCACGTGTTTGAGTCAAATATAATTTTTAGAAAAATTATCTTATTATTTCTTTTTTTTTTCTTTTATTCATTAATCTTACGCATTTGACGTATTTTAAACTATACGCCTATTTATCTTGATAATTACGATTATTATTAATATGAATTTTAATTATTGCAAAACATACAAAAGCAAAACAATGCAATCGTGGGACGTATACGTCCCACGCGGCCTGAACGGATACTACCCTAAGATCGTGACAACACAACGAACTTCTTAAAGAAACATAATATAAACGTCACAGAATAATTTAACATAAACAATTATAATAATCACATATCGATCTATCGATTATTTTATCCCCATTCTTAATCGATACACGTAACACAATAATTGAACAAATGAAAATATTCAAATGTAATCTAACTACCTTTTAACGATCCACATGAAACAACGTTAATCCTTTAGAATTTCTTCAGAAAAATTCTTTAACGATGAACAACTACAAACAAACAAAAAATAATAACGTAGAAAACTAATCCCGGGTGAAACGTTGGAACACACGTTGAAGAAATAAGCCCCAAGCACTTGTTAACATACCAATATATAGGGTGTTCGTAAAACAATAGTACAAACACTGTATTCTAACCTCTAACAATAGCACAAACTTATTATATATATATCACACACACACATTACCGAGAGTACTCGTAGAATGTAATTGATGTAATACTTAAAAAACACATTGTAACGATCCTTCAATGTTTCTTTTTTTCTTCCATTGATATGCAATATTCACTATATACAAACTAATGCACTAAATTATCCAACTATACTAAAATGCTACCTATTAAAACCACGCACACACAATACACATACACACACTAGTAAAGTATTTAAACATGTGTACAGTTAATTTGTTTCTGGTATTAAATGAAACCTTATATAGGTGCAACCATCTTCTTTCAAACTACATCATCATAATGAAAAGATGATCTGCTGTTGTGTGTTACGAACAAAACCAGCCGGCGCCGGTTTTACTTGTCTTCTCTTTTAAGAAGCTGCAATGTTCCCTTTGTGAATCCACCAGCTGTCATGTTTAATGTAGTTGTTACGTCTCCTTTTTCTTTTTCTTTTCTTTTCTTTTTTTTCCTTTCTTATTTTGTGCTTGTGTGTGTGTGTGTGTTACACTATCATCACGATTATTATCATCACATAACTAGCCTCTTCCTTCTTATTTTTTGTCTTTTGCTTTATCCGTTTTTATTTTCTATCTGAAAATGACTCAAACTGCAGGTAAAAAGAAGAAAAACGAGATAAAAAGAAAATGAAGAATGTAACAATGCTTTTAACGGTATATCTGATTTTTACCTTTTAAAAATCTTTTGTTTTTTTCTTTCTTTTTTTTCAAATAAGAGATTTGTTTCTGTTTTTTTTTAATCTCTACCTTTCTGTCTCGAAATTCTTATTTCACTTATCTCTACTACGGTTTTTTTCTTTTTTCTTGTTCTTTTTTTAAGATGTATACGTGATAAGGATCCTAACCTAACTATCGTTAGAAACTATTTTTCTTGGGAGTTAACTTGGAGCCAATCAATCGAACGAGAAGCAAGCTTTAACTGTTTGTCAACACCCATTATAAACTATGATTTATGCGATTATTCTATCCATTCAGGATGCTCCTTTTTCCCCCTCCCCTACCTCCGCCACCCTTCCCCCTTCCCCTTCCTCGCGTCTTTTCTTTTTTTTTCATCTCGAAATATAACACAGACGATAATACTTTGGTGAATGTTAAATACGTTAGACCTTTGATAAATTATTGTTAGATATAGTTAATTTATTTCAATGATATTATTTAATCTATGCGAATTGACAACACGACAGATTAAATATGAAATATATTGGTTAGGAAATATTTAAGAACAAAAAAAAATAAAAAAAAATGAATATATAACCGACAAACAAAAATGTTTATGTAAACAAAAATGTTTATTTTAACGAGGATACATTTGTTAACAATTTTTAATTGAAATTATATTAACAAATTTTATTTTTTTTCTTTGGATTACCAAGCGTGTAATTATTTTAACATTATTAGTAATAATTGTTTATTTCATCGAATGAAAAAAACAAATATCCGAGGGTAATAATTCGTTTTTTATTTTTATCTCGTGTAATTGTTCCTATTAACGGCTAATTATTTTTTTGTTTTTTTTGTTTCATAATCAACGTTTGAAAATTCGAATATTTGACACTAGATTTACGGATGTATTGTTCATTATTTTTTACAAAAAAAAAACTTACGAACGTTACTTGAATGAAGAAATGGGCCAGAAGGGTGGAATTAATATATTTACGTATATTTCATAACTGCATTAAAAAAAAAAACATATATTTGTATTAAAAATTAACATATATTTGAAAAAAAAAATAATATTTAAGTTTTATAACATATACATATATATGTAGAGCAAAAAGAACAAAAAAAAAATTGTGAAATGAGTCAAATTGACTCAGTCGGTAAACCTAGCGTTAACACAGATTTTTTATTGCATAATATTGAGAATTTAATTTTTCATTTTCTTTTTGTTTTTTTTTTCTTTTCCTTTTTTCAAAGTAATTGTGACTTGGCTTCGAATTAAAAAAATAAAACAGCGTATCTGTTTGCGCGCGCGTGCGCTCGCGCGCACGTGTTCAAGTGCGGGGAAAGGATTATTAAATAAGAATTAGCCTGAAGCTAACGAAAAAAAAAATATGTGTATGTATGTGTATAAAAAAATACATATAAATGAAAGAGACTCGTATAAAACACAACTGAAAGGAAGGTCTGATTTATGAAAGCAGGTCGAAAACCTCGAACGTGGTCCTCATGCTTGCATAACCTTGTTCCAGAAACAAGACGAGAGAGGAGAAACCAAGGAACGTGGCTCCTTTCTCTCAACTCACATTGTCGAATCATTTGTTTTATCGATTTGCTACGAGCTAATTCTTGGAAGATCCTGTTTTTAACGAGAAAAAGTATCATTTACGTATCATTACGCGTATATACATAATATATAATATGTACATAACCTAACTTTATTTCTCTTCGAACACAAAATTATTTTACTTTTTTTATTTTTTTTTTTTTTTATTAAAATTTTGTATATTATAAAAAGCTAATCATATTTAAATTTAAATTAATTTTATCAAATGTATATTATGTGTGTACGTGTGTGTGTGTGTGTGTGTGTGTAAAATTTAAATAATTATTATATCTCACATTGTCGAATCATTTGTTTTATCGATTTGCTACGAGCTAATTCTCGGAAGATCCTGTTTTTAACGAGAAAAAGTATCATTTACGTATCATTACGCGTATATACATAATATATAATATGTACATAACCTAACTTTATTTCTCTTCGAACACAAAATTATTTTACTTTTTTTATTTCTTTTTTTTTTTATTAAAATTTTGTATATTATAAAAAGCTAATCATATTTAAATTTAAATTAATTTTATCAAATGTATATTATGTGTGTACGCGTGTGTGTGTGTGTGTGTAAAATTTAAATAATTATTATATTTGATAAAAGATGAAATAAATCTTTAAATTAATTTTATCAAATGTGTATTATGGGAATACGTGTGTGTGTGTGTGTGTGTGTGTTTGTGCGTGTGTAAAATTCAAATAATTATTATATTTGATAAAAGATGAAGTAAATCGTTAAATTAATTTTATCAAATATACGTGTATGTGTGTGTGTAAAATACAAATAATAATAATATTTGATAAAAGATGAGATGCGAACAATATTAAATAAAAATAATTAACATATTTTTGATCGAAGAACTTATTAAATTTTCAATTTACGAGTAAAATTAATAAATCAGATAAATATAGTATTTTTATCATATATAAATCGTCAATTTGATCTTAAAACACGAAAACGAACATAATTTTAGACTAATTCGTAGAAATTATGTTCGATGTAGTTCGAAAATGTTATAATTGATAAGATAATAAAAAAAAAAGAAAAAAAAAAGAAAATGGCGAATAAAAACATAACCACTCCAATTACTTATGATAATACGTATTGTTTACTATACAATAGAAAATAATACGTAATACTTAAGTGTTCATAGTACAAGGTTTGTACAATGAGGTTTTGAAATTGTAATCGAGCGAGTAATTAAAGCGTTTAAATGCAAAGCCGACGAACGAACGAACGAACAAACAAACAATTTTGTGGTGTTACGCAAAACTAACTTTGAAATGAATCGAAGTCACGAGTCAAACTAAAAGAAGACGTGTGTAAAAATAAGGAAAAAAGAAAAAAATAAATCGAGAAAAAAGTTGCGTAAGAAATTTTCCACCACTTTCGTCACCACTATTATTATTATTATTACTACTACTACTAATACTATTATCATCATCATCATCATTAGCATCGTAATCATTGTTTTCGTCGTAAATTATAATCGTGAAAATTTTGTTTATCCGTGTCGTTGATATTTAGAAAATAAAATGAGATAAAATATCTAAAAATATATAAAAATGTAATATATAAATAAAACATATGTGAGAGAAGTTTTCTTCTGATTATATGATTATCCTTTATATCAAGACAATTCGACGAGCCATCATAAAAGAGTTTAATTGACGCAGTTAACGCGACCAAGACGAATTATCGGCGTCTTTAAAGTTTAATTTAACGATCGAGGAAAAAAAAAAATAACGTTCACTTGTATCTTTTCAACCCTCTCATTTTATGAGTTAACTACTAGTCACTGAACATTTTAATATAAGACTTATATGTACAAATTTATAAATAAATATTAATAATAAATAAATAAATATTAATTAATAAATAAATAAATATTATATTAAATAATATTTATATATATTACACACACATAAATAATAATAATAATAATAATAATAATGTAATATATAAAATAAAATAATGTAAAATAAAATAATGAAATAATAATATAACAATTAATTTTTTAATATAAAAACTTTTCCAACCACCACCACCGAAATATGTCATCTAATTCGTATTAATTAGTATAATTATTCTATAATGCAATATTTATTATACTAATTAAAATATTTAATGAAAAATAATATTATTAATGAAAATAATTCTATATATAATATAATAAACGTACAATATATATTGAAAACCGGTTTCGATCAAACCACTAAATCTAATAATAAACTTTATCTCGTTGCGAATAAACGTGGGGACACGATTAAGTATCGATAATACTATTATTTTTTCTTCTCCCCCTTTTCATTCTTTTCCTCTCTCTTTTTTCTTTTTTTTATTTTTTTTAACTAACGAAGAACAATTAAAACGGTTCATTTTATTTTTTCTACTTAACCAATTTCTTTCTCATCGTTTCAATAAAAAATCAATTAATATTTGATTAATATAATGTACTATATAAATTTTTCACTTAATTAAACGATTAAAAAAGTTTCATTTTCTTTTATTTTGTTCTACAAAAGTTTCTTTCATCGTTTCAATACAAAAAAAAAATATCAATTAATATATGATTAATATAACGAACTGCATAAATATTGCACGTAATTAACGTTAAGTACAATACTTATCTTATCTTTATTATTTTTATATTTATGTATAATGTTTTAATTTATGTTTAATTTATGTATTATGTATAATTATATATATATATATATATATATATATGTACATACTTAATTATTCACACGCATACATATGTGGTTTTAATAATATATTACCAACGTGACGATTATAAAATTTATTTTCTCACGTAACAAGTTTTTCACGCGTTTCACACGAACACGAATAGTACAATGACACTCTAATAGTCCGTACACAGACTATCTCTAAATATATACGTTGATATTTATACTGTATGTATGTGTGTGTGTATATATATATGTTATACCCTGGGTCACGGCTAATCGGTTTGCGAGAAAACGCAATGGCGTCAGTCATTGAACAATACTGTGTTTTAACACATTATGTGACAATGCTAAGGCTACTATCGATCTTTTATCATCGAATAATCCAACTGTCTCACTTATACTCTCTCTCCTCTCGAATAAATATACTATTTAAATAAAACAAAACCAAAACATGTAAGAAGTTATATACTTCTTTGGCGTACCAAAACAAATCTAACCTTCATAACCTCAAAAATAACCTCAATTATCCCGCGTACCAATATAATACTCTACATTTGTCGAAAAGATGATTAAATGATAAAATAAAATGAAGATATTTAATATATCATTGTGATAAAGGTTTAATTAATAAGTATAATCTAATTTATTTATTTACGAATTACTTCATGCCGTAAATTTGAAATCGTTTTTCCCGCGCATCGTAAATAATGACAAATTTCGTGGTGTCGATTTTTGTATCGCTGTGCGCGTGAATCGTAAAAAATTCACTCTCATCATTTTTTCCAAACGCGTTAAAAGAAGTATAACTACAAAAAGGAACATCGGTGATATTTATTTGTTTATTTCTTCATTTTATTTCCCATACTTCTCATATTTTGTATTCGTTCATTAATGCAATTTATTCGTATTACTCACGCGTAATATTTTTATTGCAACAGGTCATTGTACTATTTGCTAGTCACGCTTTACATATTTGTCTGTCTGCATATTTGTATTTGTAATTTTTACATTTTAATCATTTATTTTTATGATTTATCGTGAAAGAAAAAATACTTTTTGTAATTGCTGTAATATATATATATATATATGATAGATACTTTTAATATATTACTTCGTTGCATTTTTATACATGTCAAATGATCAGTATTTTTAAAAAAATGTATCACAAGATTTTTGAACAAAAAATGAAATAACTAATTATTGAAAAGAAAATATGTATATATATGTCATTAAATATTATTAATTAAATATTAATATTTATATTGTATACAATATAAGTGTATAACTATTCCACTATTTTTAACAATTAAAATAGCATAATATATATAATATATAATATATTATATTTATTACAAAAATTATTTATTTATTAAATTTTGTAAACAAATATTTTTCAAATAATTTTTTTTCTCGTCACATTTGTACACTATTTGCCATATATTACCGAGAAAAAAAGAAATCCCAATTAACGTTCTTGTTTCGTGTGAAAAGGGTTGAATAATTTATAAAATATAACTATTTATATAATTATTATTATATATATATTTTATATTATTAATTTTTATTTTATTTTAATTATTATTATATATATTATTATTATTATTATTATTATATATTTATATAATTATAAATATAATTATTTATAAATAAACGATGATAGGATAATAATTTTTGGTGATTATCTTTTTCACGTTTTATTTTCTTTTTCATTTCTAGAATGCGGAAATAAAAGAATGACAATTCTTTCATAGAAAAAAATTTCATTATATAGTCTGTTTAAGAAAATTATGATGAAATATGAATATACTATTATACGATTGTTATTACGGTACGCAAGACTCGTTTGCGTTCCTCGCAAATTTACGCGTTTGGAATACGAAAAAAGCATTGTGTGTGTGTATGTGTGTGTGTGTGTGTGTGTGTGTGTTCTTTTCTTTTCTAGTCGCCATGTTGTTTTATTTGACGAAACCTATATATACACATACATATATGTGCAATACGTGATTATATACATATACGTAACTTTTATTGGAATCCAATTGGTACAATTTTTAAATTCCACGTTGGATACCAAGTTTCATCATCAACGAAGTCAAGGACTGTAGGTGCAAATTTGAAGGCTTTTGCGTAATGGCGTATCACTGTGCAAAGATTTGTCTTACTTTTTTTTTTTCGTTTTCTTTTTTTCTTTTCTTTTTTTTTAGAAAGTTTCAGACGACGAAAAATAAAATTTGAAAAAAAATCTGAAAAAAAATGAAAAAAAAAAAAAAAAAACATGTAATACGATGATAATAATAATTAACACGCGAGCCTGTTTTTTTTTGTTTTTTTTTTTTGTTGAAAGTGGTACAAGTCCATTTGCAGTTTACAAAGAAAGAAAAATCAATTCTTGTCTTTCTTCAACATTCTTATTTATCGAATAATAAAATTGATCGTGTTTATATTTATAAAAAAAAAAAAAGAAATGTGTTATGGGAATTCCATAAATATTTGCCAATATTTTTCAATCAATCCAAATGCGAACCTATAATTATCTGTAAATGAAAATGTTTACCGAATAAAATGGATATAACGAAGCTAACGTTGATGCGTTAATTGAATAATTAGTCTTAATTACTAATTATATTAAATGTATATAATATGTTTGACATATATTTAAAAAGTTCTATAACTTATTGTTAATTTAAGTTTATACGATAATCTAGAGAGAGAATCATTAATTAAATATAATTTATATTTAATTAAATAATTAATTAAAATATATAATTAATAAAAATATATTTAGAAGTAAATATGGAAACAACAAACAGTGTTTCATTATTAATATAAAGTTAATCTTTAAATATATATATATATATATATATTTATGTAAAATTAATTCCATTTACTGTGAACCAATAGATTTTAAATAAATATAAATCTATCTTTATATATATATATTAAATATAATATTATAAAAAAAATTATAATATTAAATATAATGTTAAATTAATAATATTAAATATAATATTAAATAAATAATATTAAATATAATATTTATATTAAACACTTTACTTTCTTTTTTTATTAACTCATATTTAATTAAATATAATTAAATAATATATATTATTACTATTATATTACAAACATCAATTGTATAATTACACGAGAAAAATTCTATATTTAAAACAAAAAAAAATATATAATATATATAAAAAGAAACGAAGAGAGGAAAAGAAAGAATGCATAAAGATGATCATTTCTTTTTTCTTTTTCAAACTAAAAATAAACACTCAAGAGGAAGGGCTAACGATCATAGATAGAACGATTGGTGTTGGTGTTGGTAAACGTTGAAAGAGTTTCACGTGTTAACAACGATGTGCCTATCGAATTACTTTATTAACGTTGCATGTTAAAACGCTTATGATCGATAAACCTACACAAACTAATTATATACATACATATACACATATATACATATACATATACATATATTAATACATAAACGAACATAACTGACAATTACATTTACGAATAAACGTATCACAACTTTCGAGTTGCGAGAAAAATCGATTTAGATCGTTCCTTTCATGAACGTAGTTGTGTTGAGAATGTTTAATACGCACACGTTACACCTATATATATGTTTATATGTATACCACGTGACCACCAATTGACGACCACGTGACCAACAACAAAAATTCAAATTATCGAACTGTTAAAACGAATAGAAAAAAATGTTCAAAGTGTTATTGATAATGAAACAAAAATAAAAAAGAAAGGTAGAGGAGAAGTTTATAACAAAATACAACGGGTGGACAAATAAATACGATAAACAAAAGGTATTGTAAGCTATCAAAGATTTAATCACTTTTACGGTTTCTTCCGAGTTACGGCGTCACCGATTGGACGAAAAACAATATTCGAATGTACGATTGGTTAATGATACATCGAATTTTTGTATAAACAAAAATAATAATAATAATAATGATGTTACTATAGAATGAAAATGAATGTATTGAAAAAAAAAAAAAAGGAATAAATATTATTGAACGTTCGTAAAGAAAAATTATGCCAATTTGTACGATTCGTTAAAAATGATACATCGAATTTCTTATATAAAAAAGAAAATAATAATAATAATAATAATAATAATATTTATGATACAAAGTAAACGATTGAAAAAATAAAAAACTTAGAATAATTTATTAAAACTATAAAAAAAATACCTGAAGTTGAAACGTGGAAGATGTCAATTTTTGGTTATTCCAATCTTCCGTCCCCCCTTTTTTATTTTATTTTCTCAAATAAAAAAAAAAGAAAAAAAAGTAAAACACCTTTTCACTGCGATCAATTCTTTTTTCTTTTTTTTTTAAACAATAAAATAAATTGATTATATAAACCACGTTGATTAAAGTTCGAAGAAAATGAAAATGAATCTTCGAAGAGGAGTTATTTTTCTCTGGGAAAGAATTAACGAGAACTCGACACTGTCCGAACGTTAACTGACTCGTGCTAACCGGCTTGTGTTAGTTTCCCACTGTCATAATCGAGTATGGTCGATTCCAACGACCATTGCCGATCACTGGCGACCAACTACCGATTCGGTAGAAGGGACCCTTCTAAGCTGGTTTCATCCGACTCCTATAGTATACACTACTATCGTATTATATATTATTATGCTACTGAACTAAATATGTGTATGTGTGTACGTGTTACACCAATGGATACCTTAGAACTGTTGGTATATGGCTATACCATGCATACTTGGCTATATATACAGTGTCTTCGTTTAAATTCATCCTAAAAAAGATTTGTTATCGATTACATTTAGATATTTTCGTGATTGGAATTGAAATATTTAATGTTTAATTATTTTATTAATACTTTTTTTATAGTAGATATTATTACGTTAATAAATATGAAACTAATTAATATTAATAAATTAATTAATAAATATAAAACTAAATAGCAGATATTGTTACATTAATAAATTATTTTGTTAATAGATTTTTAAGGTTATGGTTAAAATTTTGGTATATTGCACTACCATGTATATTTGACTATATATACAGTGTCTTCGTTTTAATTCATCCTAAAAAAAATTTGTTATCGATTACATTTAGATATTTTCATGATTGGAAAATTTAAATATTAAATGTTTAATTATTTTATTAATATTTTTTTTATAGTAGATATTTTTACGTTAATAAATATGAAATTAATTAATATTTAATAAATTAATTAATAAATATAAAACTAAATAGCAGATATTATTATGTTAATAATTTATTTTGTTAATAGATTTTTAGAATTATGGTTAAAATTTTGTTATATGGCTATACCATGCATACTTGGCTATATATACAGTGTCTTCGTTTAAATTCATCCTAAAAAAGATTTGTTATCGATTATATTTAGATATTTTCGTGATTGGAATTGAAATATTTAATGTTAAATTATTTTATTAATATTTTTTTTATAGTAGATATTATTACGTTAATAAATATGAAACTAATTAATATTTAATAAATTAATTAATATATATAAAACTAAATAGCAGATATTGTTACATTAATAAATTATTTTGTTAATAGATTTTTAAGGTTATGGTTAAAATTTTGGTATATTGCACTACCATGTATATTTGACTATATATACAGTGTCTTCGTTTAAATTCATCCTAAAAAAGATTTGTTATCGATTATATTTAGATATTTTCGTGATTGGAATAGAAATATTTAATGTTAAATTATTTTATTAATATTTTTTGTATAGTAGATATTATTACGTTAATAAATATGAAACTAATTAATATTTAATAACTTAATTAATAAATATAAAACTAAATAGCAGATATTATTACGTTAATAAATATGAAACTAATTAATATTTAATAAATTAATTAATATATATAAAACTAAATAGCAGATATTGTTACATTAATAAATTATTTTGTTAATAGATTTTTAAGGTTATGGTTAAAATTTTGGTATATGGCAATAATATGAATATTTTACTATATATACAGTTATAGTTAATATACAAACAGTATTTTACAAAAAATAGAATTTCTTATATAAATTTATTTAGATTTATATATAATAAGTATTATATATAATATATATATATATATAATAATACGTGTTATATTAACATCTTAATATAAATTTATATATACTGAAAAATGAAATCTAATAATAAATATTAAATTATTATATTGATAATTGAAAATGGATATTTTATTGATAGAAAATAATTCGTTAATAAATAATTTTGTTGATAGATTTTTAGCTTTATGGTTAAAATTTTGGTATATGGCAATACCATGCATACTTGACTATATATACAGTGTCTTCGTTTAAAATTAACCTAAAAAATATTTCTTATCAATTACATTTATATATTCATATTATTGGAAAATTTAAATATTAAATGTTAAATAATTTTATTGAGATAATTTGTTGACAGAAGATATAACGTTAATAAATTATTTTGTTAATAGATTTTTAGCTTTATGATTAAAATTTTGGTATATGGCAATACCATGCATACTTGACTATATATACAGTGTCTTCGTTTGAAACTAACCTAAAAAATGTTTGTTATCAAGTAAAAGAAAAAAGTTTCTTTTAGTAATTTATATATATCCTGGATTGAAAAATTTAATATTAAATATTAAATGATTATATTGATAATTAAACACGAATAGTTTGTTGACAAAAAATACAATAATAACAAATTATTAATGTGTCATTTATTTTGATAATTGCTTAAGTCAACTTTATTATTTTTCTGTTGTCAACTGTAATTAACATCTACGAATGAAAGTTAATTGTGATAGAAAACATTTCGTGGAAAAAATAAAAAGTGAACTTAGGTCATTGTCAAAATAATTTGTTCTTTTTATTAATAGATTTTTAACATTATGGTTAAAATATTAGTATATGGTTATACCATAAATACTTTGCTATATATACGGTGATCTTTATTAAAATCATCTCAAAACATATTTATTATCAATTAAATTTATATATTCAAGTTTGGAAAACTTAATATTTAATGTTAAATAATTATATTATATTATGTTACAATAATTACATAATATAAATATTTTCTTGTCACAAGATACAACATTAACAAATTATTTTATTAATATAATTTTAAATTTATAGTTAAAATGCTATATATACAGTGATCTTTATGAAAATCATCTTAAAACATATTTATTATCAATTAAAAAATGTATCTAATATAAATTTATATATTCAACAATAGAATTTAATATTAAATATATTAAATAATTATATTGATAATTCAACACATCAACATAAATATTTTATTGTCAAAAGATATAACATTAACAAATTATTTTATTAATAAATATTTCAGTACTCTTATAAGTATCATAATTTGATTAAAAATGTATTAATCAATTAAATTAATTAAAAAATAAAAAAAAAAATCAAGTGAAGTTTCAATTGTAAGTTCTTTGTTATTTTGGAACACACAAAAAATGTTGAATTATAGTGAAGGGGGATGAATATCGTGATTGTGATAATCGATTGATGTTATATATGGACACCAGTCGGCAACAGTCACGATGAATAAAAGGCGGTCTCCTTTTCAATGAGCTTAATCGATCCAAGGCACACGCGACGTCTCGTGATGATGATTCACGTTAATATCTAACCCTAAGTTGCACTGACTTCCTACCATTCCCTCATTCGTCTGGAAATTTTCTTTCTCTACTTTTTTCTTTTTTTTATTCCTATTCCTTCCATCATCTCTAAATTCTTTTAATAATTCTTTTATAAATTTTTCATAAAATTAAACGTTAATATAACATAAATTTTACTTGCAATTTAGGTTTTATTTATTGTACAAGGTTTTTTTTTTAAGAGGTTATCAAAATATGTTTATGTTATGTTTATGGAATATTAACAATTAATAAGAAACATTCTTTTCGTTAATTTTTATTATCAAGAATATTACATTATTTTTTATTTATTTATAAAATTATTATATATATTTATTAGTAATAAATAATATCACTAATTGAAAAACATTTCTCTTTTGTTTTTATTTTTCATTTATTAAATTATTAATTCCTTTCTCTCATCCTAAATTCTTTTAATAATTTTTTTAATAATTCTTTCATAAAATTAAATGTTAATATAACACAAATTTTACTTGCAATTTAAGTTTTATTTATTGTACAAGGTTTTTTTTTTAAAAGATTATCAAAATATGTTTATGTTATGTTTATGGAATATTAACAATTAATAAGAAACATTCTTTTCGTTAATTTTTATTATCAAGAATATTACATTATTTTTTATTTATTTATAGAATTGTTATCTATATTTATTAGTAATAAATAATATCACTAATTAAGAAACATTCCTTTTTGTTTTTATTTTAATTATATCAAGAATATTGAATTATTTTTTTTTTTATTTTTCATTTATTAAATTATTAATTCCTTCCTTTCATCTCTAAATTCTTTTAATAATTCTTTTAATAATTCTTTCATAAAATTAAATGTTAATATAACATAAATTTTACTTGCAATTTAAGTTTTATTTATTGTACAAGGTTTTTTTCTTAAAAGATTATCAAAATATGTTTATGTTATGATTATAGAATATTATTAATTAATAAGAAACATTCTTTTCGTTAATTTTTATTATCAAGAATATTACATTATTTTTTATTTATTTATAGAATTGTTATCTATATTTATTAGTAATAAATAATATCACTAATTGAGAAACATTCCTTTTTGTTTTTATTTTAATTATATTAAGAATATTGAATTATTTTTATTTTTATTTTTCATTTATTAAATTATTATCTATATTTATTATACGATTAAATTCTTTCGGATAATAATTTTCCACGGAAAAATATGTTTTTTTTTTATTAGACTCGTTTCTTCTTTCTATTTTTGATATAATTTAATTAATTAAAATAATGAAGTATTTTGTATATTATATATATTATAATTTATATATTCAGTGATTTTATTTTTTTTTAAATAAATTATACAAAATTTTGAAATATTTTTTTATAAGATTCGATTCTTTTGTTTTTTTTTTTTTTATATAACTTAGTTAATAAAAATAATTAAGGAAAACTGTACAGTTTCTCGTACAAAAATTAATATCTTACGATCAAATAAGTTTTCCCAAATTATAGATAGTTATTTTAAACAAAAAGAAATAATATAAATAAAATTTTAAGATTATAAATTACGTTAATTGTTGATACAATAATCAATGACTTTAAATATCGAAATATTCCCCCCCCCCCAAAAAAAAAAAATTCTAAAGTATCTTAACAATTTGAATAAAACCCCGAATATTATTTTTTTAATTATTTATTATAAATAATAAATCTCGTATATATTTCAGGAACGTACAAACAAACAGACAGACAGTTTCGTTATTATTAAACTAAAAAATTAATTATTAAACTAAATATTATTAAATATAAATTATAAAATATTATTAAATCTAACTCTTTATATTTTTATATATATTTTTTTTTTTTTTAATAAAAGATAGGCAAAAATAAATGATAATAATTAAAAACACCGTTTTAATTATTAAATTATTAATTATTAAATTATAATGTCGATGTAAATTATAATTTCATCGAACACGACATACTAGATAAATTTTCCAAAAATACAACTACTTCCAGGATAAATATTTTTTTTATCGGATAAAAAACGACGTAAACATTTATCTCACGGATATTCGTGCATACGATGTTTCATCAAATCGTATCGTAAATTTGAAATTATGAATTATCTAAAGTTTGATAATATAAGCAAACGAAAAGTAAGATAATTATAATAAACTCCCATAGAAAATTTACGATAATATTGAAAATACGAAAAAATGAAGTTGTATTTGATCTAAAAAAAAAAAAAAAAAAAAAATTCAGAAAAAATAATTTACGCGAACACATTCAAAGACATTGATATGATGATAATACGTGTACAGTAAATATTATGTGTTTAATTTTCGTTTAATTTAATAAAAGAAAAAAAATGTATACGAGTATCAGAAATTAAAAAAAGAAAACCAATAATTATTAAAAATAATATTACCGTTCGCATAATAGTAGCAATTAATATAAACGTAAACCCACACCACCACAATCTAGATTACGATATTGCTGCCAGCTGTTAATTATTGAAGCATGATTCACGTCCGTTGTGATACGAGTAATACACAAAAAGAATATTCAACGTTCGACCTAATTCAAATTACGAATTCTTTTTTTACTAACAAAGAAGAGAACTAAATTGATATGACACCGATTTGTTTAATTTCAATTTTTATACACTTTTAGGGGCCCATCAAGATTATACACTGTGTAAGCAATAAGACCCAATATTCAATCGCTTCCAAGAAAACAAAATGTACAGTTTTACCTGCATTTTTTTATACCAGTTAGTGTAATATTCGATAGAAAAATACATTATTTATTGTTTAACTTAAAAATACAAAAATTGTAGACAATATATACAGTAGAGGGGAGACTGGAAAGTTTTGGGCCTAATAAACGACGATTGGTCGAAAAGTTATGAGTCTACCAATAGGAGGACTGAAAAGTTCTAAGGCTACCAATAGGAGGGCTGAAAAGTTATGAGTCTACCAATAGGAGGGCTGAAAAGTTTTAAGCCTACCAATAGGAGGGCTGAAAAGTTTTGGGCCTAATAAACGCATTGCGATGGGTTGAAAAGTTTTGTTAGGGTTTTTTTCCTTATATTGAATAATTAATAATATTATTTATTTATCGTTCGACGCTTATTGCAGATAATAAACTATCCTAGGTTATACTTTTGTCATTGGCAAAAAGAATACTAAATTATTCAAGATGAAAGACTATATTAATGAATACGTATCTACTAAAAGTTTGATCGACGTGTGTATTGTGTACTTTTCTTATATTCTATTATCTTATCGATATGTACAGAATAGGTCAAAAGTTGCTACGTCATTTAAAAAAAAATCAATAATTTTTTGTTTAAATTGTTTGCCCGATTTAAAAGGCTAATTATTATGATTATGATTATTATTATTATTTTCTTTTCTTTTTCTTTTTATATTGATCGACAAAAGTTAATATATATATTTGAATGAAATAATAAATGTAAGATTATTTTTCGTTACACGTAACTTAAATTTTACCTCCTAATTCGTATAAAAAAATATCCTATAAAAATTCGTGAAATACAAAAAAAAAAAAGAAAAAAATATTAGTTATAGCTGATTCGTACAAAAATGTCACGTTTTGTCAGAGTAATACATTGCTGACTATTTACTATTTATTGTCGACTATAACCGGTGAGTTTTATTTCTTTATTTCCATTTTCTCTGCTCTGTTCGCGTCGATATTATGTTCTCCACGAGCATAAGTATTTAATCCTATTATTATTTAGAAAGGATTACCAACGTCGTAATATTGATTAGTCCGTCTAACATTCTATCCGTTAAATGAAAAATAAATGAATTTTAGTTTTCCGTGGAAAATTATTATCCGAAAGAATTTAATCGTATAATTAATATGGATAATAATTTAATAAATGAAAAATAAAAATAAATAATTCAATATTCTTGATATAATTAAAATGAAAACAAAAAGAATGTTTTTTTAATTAATGATATTATTCGTAAACCTTTCATTTTATTCAACATTATTTATTATCAATTATTCAACATTTTATTATTAATTATTCTTTGTAAAAAAAATTAATTGTCTGATTAATATAAATAATAATTTTATAAATAAATAAAAAATAATATAATATTCTTGATAATAAAAATTAACGAAAAGAATGTTTCTTAATTATTGTTAATATTTTATACTCATTCATTTTATTTGAAAATTATTTCCAAATAAATTTAATCGTCTAATATAACTATAAATAATTTAATTAACTATAAATAATAATTTTATAAATTAATAATAATTTTATAATTAACTGTAAATAATAATTTTATAAATAAACAAAAAAAATAATTTAATATTCTTGATATAATTAAAATAAAAACAAAAAGAATGTTTCATAATTAGTGAAACTACTCGTAAACCTTTTGATTTTATTTAAACAATTATTATTTGTAAAAGTAAATGTGATTATATTCGTGCGACCAAGTATTCATAATCATCGTCATCGTTAACTCGAACATAATTGAGAATATAAGATATTTCGACATCAAAGTGCCGTAGTTACGAAATTGTCACGTGTGTGAACCCGATGAAATTCATAAAGTCAATGTGAAACAAAACGAAACTAAATGAAACGAAATGAAATGAAATGAAATGAAATGAAATGTAATGAAATGCTTGTCGTCGTAAGAGCCAAATAATAATAATAATAATATTAATAATAATATTAATATTAATAATAATAATAATAATAATAATAATAATAATATTAATAATAATAAAGAGTAAAAAAATGAGACTAGGGGCCAAAAAAAAATGCAAAACCCTTTACAAAAATCAATTATACCTCCTCAACGATTTTCGTATAAAAAAGAAAAGAAAAATGTTTGTCAATTAATCTCGTCGAAAGATAAATGTTAAAGAAAAACAAAAATGTTAAACCAATCATTTCCAACGATTATCGTAATGTTCTCATCAATTTAACATTTTTACGAAATACAAAAATGTATAACACTTTTGAACACGTTCACGCCGGGTGACCCACCGGTGGGTCACACACCTGACTGTTCCGTGGGGCGGGGCGTGACCCACCGGTAAGTCACACTTGACTATTCCGTATATATTTTTTTATTATATAAAAATAATATTATTAAAAGTGTATAACACTTTTTAATTTATTTCAACGTATAATACACGTTCTTTTTGTTTTTTTTTTAATACAATAGACAAAGAAATATTTTATATATATTTTTTTTATATTTTTCTTTTTTATTATTATTTTTTTTTTATAAAAATAATATTGTTAAAAATGTATAACACTTTAATTTATTTCAACGTATAATATACGTTGTTTTTTTTTTTTTTTTTAATACAATAGAGAAAGAAATATTGACACAATGTGAAATTTTATGAAATACGAAATGATAATATATATAAAAAAAAAAAAAAGAAAAAAAAAGAATCAAAGATTATTTATAAATAGTTAAAAATCGAATATGATATGCGATATTGATGATGTATTATTATTCTCAAGGAAAATGTGTACATATACACTTCCTATTCCAACAAGAAGATATCGATTAAACATAGTTGAACTTGTTCGCCTTTCTTTTCTTTACCTGTGTCAATGTTAAGAGGGTAAAAGTGTCATTTTGAAAGCTTGTCAGAAGACTAACAAAATGAGGACGTTTTATAAAGGATAAAAAGGAAAGCCTTGAAAGATATATCAAATACACATCTAACGTTAATTGTTTTTTTTTTCTTTTTTCCATTGTATTTCTTTTCTGAAAAGCTTGAATCATTTTTTTAATTATTATACTAATAATAATTAATTCCTAATATTGTTAACTCTAGTTTTGTTAATGTTTTTTTACATTTAACATAATATTAATAATATTTTACAATTTTCATAAAAACATTTTAATACAATTTTAATAAAAAAAATTGTATTAAACGTAAAAAATTTTATTATTACAATTAAATTATCAATTTAATTTATTATTTATTACAATTAAATTAAATAAATAAATTATAATAAATGAATATTAATTAAATAAAATAATAAATTAAATAAAATTTATAATATTTTTTTAACTTTAGTTTTGATTAAAATACGTGAAATTTGTCAAATATTTATCTAATAATAAAAGGTAAGAAATAATAGTTTAATTAATTTAATGATAAAAATATTAATAAACATTTTACGTTAGTAAATGACGATACAAATATAATATTTCGATCAAATGTGCAAATAATTAATATCGTCTAAAGTAAAAGACAATTTTTCAATAATTAAACTAACAATAATTAATTCCTAATATTGTTAACTCTAGTTTTGTTAATGTTTTTATCGATTACAAATAAATTAAATAAATAAATTATAATAAATAAATATTAATTAAATAAAATAATAAATTAAATAAAATTTGTAATATTTTTTTCAACTCTAGTTTCGAAAAATTAATTATAAAAAAATAATAAATAAAAAATATATAATAAAAAAATATTGAAATAACACGCACAATAATAAGCATTTAATTATTTTACAAACGAGTTGTTTATGTGAATGGAATGATGTGGTGGTGAGAGGAGGTGGGGTGGGTGGAAGGGGGAGGGGAGGAGGGGGGGGTATAAGAAAAATCAATCTTTTAAATAGTGTGACTTGTCTATTAAAATAGTATAAATTACTTTCTCCGGTTTTAAAAGATAATGTCCAATGTTCCAAACGAGTTTCCCCCCCCTTCCCCCGCACCCTCCCACTCGACCATCCAAAAAAAAAAATAAAAGAAAATAACCTAATACACTTCATACGACAAACGAAAAAATTTCATTGAACAAATAACACATATACAAATAATATAATATAACATAATAATAATAATAAAAAATATTAATAATAAAATAAATAATAAATAATATAATAAATAATATAATAAATAAAAAATAAATAATAAAATAATATTGAAATAACACGCACAATAATAAGCATTTAATTATTTTACAAACCAGTTATTTATGCGAATCGAATGATGTGTTGGTGAGAGGAGGTGGGGTGGGTGGAAGGGGGGGGAGGAGGTGGGTATAAGAAAAATCAACCTTTTAAATAGTGTGATTTGTCTATTAAAATAGTATAAATTACTTTCTCCGGTTTTAAAAGATAATGTCCAATGTTCCAAACGAGTTTTCCCCCCTCCCTTTTCCCCCTCCCACTCCCTCATCCACCGTAATAGTTGTTGTTGACTCGTAAGATCGGGTCTATCTTCTTTTGGTACGATTGGTGGTGGTTGTAACATGTTATTATGCCGTTATAATACGACATATAACCAATGCATCGGTTATTTCATCTTTCATAACTGTCCAACTCGTTTCACGTAATGTCAACGAGATACGTATGTGTATGTATATGACGTTAGGTGTACGTATAGGTGTGTATACACGTGTTTACATTGATACGCACGTGCGATGATAATTTTTATGTTTAAAAAAAAACAAACAAATGTAAAAAGGAAACGATTAAAAACTTAATTACTTAGTTTTTGTTTTTCTTTTTTTTCTTTTTTTTTCTTGTTTGCAAATCAATTTCGCGAATAAAAACGAATAAATATTATTTAAACAAAATTGTAAGAATTTAAATGAGAGTAAGAAATTTATATTAATAATAAAAAAAATATAATTATATAAAGATATAAAAAATTGTAATTTTTATGATATATTTAGAGGTAATATATATATTCGTTTATATAATGATTTATATAATTATAAATAATATACAAATTATATATAAACGTATATAATTTTTAATGAATATTTTAATGTTCATTATATAAATTATATGTATTATCAAACAAACAAAAATTATATTGTATAAAAAAAATATGTATTAATTAATTATATATAAAAAAAAATGTATTACTAAAAAAAAATTATATTGTAAAAATTATATTGTATAAATAATAAATCCGATAGTTAAATGTTCTCAAAAATCTTACGATACGTACGAATGGGTTTAAATTATCACAAAAAAAAAAAAAGAAGTTTTGATCTAATCGCAAGAATGAAAAATATCACAATGTTATATATTATAATTAATTTATATATCGTTAAAAGAGGAGGATTAATTATAATTAATATATCATTCGTCAAAATTTCTATTAAAACAAAATTAATAATTTGTTTTCTCATCTAACGTTTTTAATGGCAATAGATTTAAATCTTCTTCTAGATGAATAACAGGAGGACGACGACGAAGAGGCAGATTTTAAAATAGAATTTCGTGCGTGCGATATTGACGATTTAAAAGCGATTTATGTGTTACGCGTTTTTGTGTGTTTGTGTGAATGTATATACGAGCAAAAGATATTTCTATTTCAACGAAAAAGCATATTCATATTTCTATAATGAAGAAAATATTTAGATTATCGCAATTAATAAAAAAATAAAATCATACGAAAATATATTCTACGAAAAAATCTATAAATAAATGATGATCTTAAATAAAAAGTGAGGTTAAACGATTGATTTTATGATCGCGGATATTTTTACTTTTCTGCACAAATAAAATATTACACGTTCAAACTTATACGTAAATAAATATACACACACACACATACACATACACACAAGAATATATATATATATATTATCGTTCAAAAAAAATATTACGAAAGTAGATTGTTAAATAAAACAAACTAACCAAAAAACCGGCGAGTCATTGCTATTCAAATATCCCGCGCAATAATTAATTACTATTTTTTTTTTCCACCTATAGGTATATATATATCTTTTCCACTAAATAAACCAAAAAAAAATCACTAGGAATATATATCTATATATGTATTTATAAGTATACATGCGTTCAACATATTGTTCTTCTTATCGTTCGCATAAATTCGAGATAAATAATTATCTAGTTCCGTTGAATACTCGGAAAAAGTCGACCACATTGCACATGCACATAATACACGCGCTTACACACACCTACATATATACGACACTAACACAAGAGAAGAAAAAAATTTTTTTTTTCCTTTGTCCATCCAACACATTATTTCACACGAGGATGACGAAGTAATTTGACACGCGGTTCTTTCTACCTAACACAATAATAACCCAAGAAAGTATATACTACATATAAATGCTATGCACGCATACGCACACACACACAGATTGAATGAAAAATATATTAAACCTTACGAACAAACAATTTTCTCTCTTCGAAATTAAATTCAATTTATTATTTATACAAAAAGTAAAAAATAATACGAGGTATTTTATATTTGTCGAGGTTCGATACTTTTCAACCCACCCACAAAAACACGTACACATACACATATTAAACACGTATATATATATACACACCTTTTCTTAAAAAAGAAAGGTCTCTAACCGTATCAACAAGTAGCTTTTATAACTATATTGGCTAAACACACACACACTCACACAAATGCACACATATCTAACAACGTGACACTTAAACAACATAACACACCTACTTAAATCTAACAAACACACACACACAAATATACATATATATTAAGAAATACAAGGGCGCATGTGTCACGTTCGTATAAAACGTTTCGCGGTAAAGAGGATTCTAGTACCGGTCAAGAAATACTTGCGAAACAATTGGAATACAAATTGATCGATTGTGATTGGTCGGAACTGAATATGATTTCTAATCATACAATCAATTTCCCGCCAAATCTCATTATTTCCCGCCAAATCTCATTATTTCAAAATAAACAAAGGAATTGACGTTTTATATCTATATCTACATCTACATCTGTAATCTCAACATACACACACACACATACACATTCTTTTACTATCCCACTTCTTCCAATCTAATTCTTTCTCTCTCTTTCTTTTTATCTTTCTCTTTTCAATCTGACTCTTTCTCTTCCACACATGCATATACATTTATATATATGTGTGTGTGTGTGTATATATATATATGTATAAACATAATATAGAAAGAAAGGTTAAGTAATTTCGTTCAAACGTTTACTCACCTTTGTTCCAAATCGATTCCTCGTTGCGAGCCGTTCCTCTAGACAGCGTGTTTCAATGAAATGAAAAGAGATAGATGCAATGTAGTGTGTGTGACTAAGGATAATTTGATTCTTCCTTCTTCTCTTTCTTTTGTTTCTTCCCTCTTTCTTTCTCTTTCTCTCTCTCTCTCTCCCTTTCTATCTTTATCTTCTGTTCTTTCTTCTCTTCTTCTTTCTCACTTTTTAATGCGAGAAATCATTTTTAATTTTATTCAATTCTTACGAATTATTTCCCCCTTATTTCTTTTTCTTTTCTTTTCTTTTTTTTTGTTTTTTCTATTTCTAAACAATAAAAATCAGAGTTCTACGAGGGAAGCTTTTTATTTCGTAGCTTTGTCTGTTCTTTTTTTTAAATTAAATATTAATTAGTGCGATAAATAAATAAAAACGAGGGGTAGGGTGGGGAGTGGGGGTTAATAAAAATGACTTTTTCTACGAACGCGTGTTGTACACACTACTACCATCGTCAACAGACCGGTCTGAACTGGTCGGCTTAAAGAAGAAGCGTTGGTCGCCGGGCGCGACTTCCCTTGGGAAACATTCTCTCTCTCTCTCTTTCTTTCTCTCTTTCTCTCTCTTACACGCTGACATTCTCTCGTTCTCTCACTTGATTCTTTCTCTTCATCTGACTATTACTCTCTCTCTCTTTCTCTTTCTTCCTCTCTAACTTGATTCTTTCTCTTCATCTCACTTTTACTCTCCCCCCTCTCTCTCTCTCTCCCCCATTTTCTCTTTTTCTCTCCCTTTCTCTATTTCTTTTTCTTTTTCTTTTTCTACCTTTCTTACACTATTTCGCATACTATCTCTATCTTTCTCTTTCTTTCTCTCTCATTCTCTCAATTTCTTTCTCTTCTTCTCTCCTTTTCTCTCTTTCTTTTTTTATTTCTATCTTTCTTACACTATTTCGCATACTATCTTTCTCTCTTTCTTTCTTTCTTTTTCTATTTCTACCTTTCTTACACTATTTCGCATACTATCTTTCTCTCTTTTTCTCTTCTTCTTCTTCTTCTTCTTCTTCTTCCTCTTCGTCTTCGTCTTCTTATTTTTCTTCTTATTTTTCTTCTCATCTTTCTCTGTAACTTCCGTCAGGATTGGCACTCGTAAAAGAAAATTACTCGTACAGAAAAAATAGAAAGAAATAATATATATATATGTGTGTGTGTGTGTGTGTATATATATATATATATGTATATATATTCGATTAATTAACAAGAACATTAATTTATAATACAAAGTATCTCGTTGCGGTCTCATTAAATTATTCAAAATTAATTATTAATTTGTATAGCTTTTTTTTTTGTTTCTTTTGTTTAAGAAAGAATGCGCGGTAAATTCAAAAACAAAAATTGGTTTTCTATTCTCGTTAGATAGTTGCGCGCGTATGTGTTCATGCGTGCGTGTATGCGTATGTGTGTGTATGTCAGTGTATGTGTCATGTGCGTCGCATGTGTATAGAATGTAACCGTTGAAAAGGGCATTGAAATTCTAAACTCCTTTTATCTGATTGGTTAGATCGTCCCAGTCACTTTGGAATGTGAACATATATTTTCACGTGGTGCTCTTTTTTCTTTCTTTTTTCTCTTTTTCTTCTTCTTATATTTTTTTTTTGTTTTTCCCCACCTACCCTCCTAACCGATAAATTTTATTTATTTTGTTAACAATAGATATTTAAAAAAAAATGAATAAAAATTTGAATATAAATTTATTTTATTGTCGTATAATAATTAATATTATAATTAATGTTAATAAATATCTATTATTAACTTAATAATATTTAATAATATTAAATTTAAATAAATAAAATTAAATTAAATAAATAAAAATTAAAATTAATTTAATAATATTAAAATTATATATTATTATTATTATTATAGATATTAAATTGTTAATAAATAGATATTTAAAAGAAATGAATAAAAATTTGAATATAAATTTATTTTATCTTCGTATAATACGTTAATATTAATATTATAATTAATTTATTATGTTTATTTTAATTTATTATGTATTAATAAAATTTGTAATGTAAATGTATTAGTAATATTTATTATATAATTAATTTATTATATATTAATGTTCTTTCGTTTGATGTTTCATTTTCTTTTTCTTTTTTTTTTTCCTTTCTTTATTTAGATTCTAAATATTTCCAATGATTCTTACGAATATTAAATCTTTTTTGATTTTTTTTTTTAAGTTAGTAGACATGTGTTAATTTTTTACACGAAATATTTTTCTTTTCAACACACGTGTGTAAGTAATAAATACATCGTATTCAATCATGCGTCTCGAAATATTTTTTACGAGTGAAAATACGATCGTGAAATTGCCATAAACGAAGAATTCACGAGTAGTATTACTACGAGTTCACGTACACATACATATATGTGTATATATGTGTATATATGTGTACATCTATATAAATAAATACGTATATTATTTTGTAACTGTTAATAAGTATGCGAAGTGCCTAGAAATAATTTGTTTTTTTTGCTTTCTAATTAAATAATCATTACATATAATTATTAATTTAATTATAATTTAATTAATAATTAAACTAAATAATAATTTGTAAATAATTATAATTTATTATAATTATATTTTTTTAATATTTATATATTTAATATTATAATTTATTATATTAATTATAATTTATAAATAATTATATTTATTATAATTTATTAATTATAATTTATAAATAATTATAACTTATTAAATAATAATTCAATTATAATTTAATTAATAATCTCATTAAAATTTAAATCTTTCGAAGCGGTGACCTGATCAATTTTATTTCTTTTTTCTTTGTTTTTCAATATAATATTTATAATATTTAATATTTTATACATTTCATTCCAAATGAAATCCAATTCAAATACCGTTTACCATAAATTATTATAATTATAAATTATTTCTTTCATTGATTTAACAATAATATTAATTAATTTAATAATCATATTCGTATTTTATTCTAATTATCCTTTCTTTCCTGGTATTCAATAATACTCGATTTACTTTTTGAAGAATTCTAATCGAAAATATTCTTTCAACTACTATTAACGTGCAATGAAATAACAATAAAAAAAAAAAACTTGCTTATAGTTTTTTTTTATTATTATTATTTACATAATAATTTATTCATCTGTGTTTTACGGATAAGAAAACTAATCGTTGCGGTCGTCATTAAAAATTTCAACTAAATTCATTTTCATTTTCAAACAATTGTTTCAAACAATAATTCTAACGATTTTTAATTATTGCAAAGATATTAATAATATTTTTTTTTCTATTTATTTATTTATCTTTCCAAACGTTATTGCCATCGTGCGCGTGAAACGTGTTTTATCGTTGAATTAAACTAAGAAAACGAAAACAAAATCGCGAAATAAAGTCAGTGTTGTTAATCAGTGTAAATTGAATTGAATGTAATTGAAATGAATGTACAGTGTTGTTAGTCAGTGTTGCTGTAAAAAATTCGTTTTTTTTTCGAACAAAAAAACTCGTTTATAATTTTTTATTTCGATTTTAAATGTATACTCATCGTCATCTTAAGGGTATGAAATCAATATTCGTGTATTATTTATTTAAAATAAAAAGATTACTTCATTTTTTTATATTAATTATTTATTTAATAATTTGGTATATGATTTTTAAACGATAACAATGATTCTAATCGTTCTTATTTTGTTTTTTATTTTCAAAAGATCACTTCAATAGTACGAAAAGTAAAAAGGGGGCTTTTGGGTGAATAAATTTAATAAATTTTGCAATCGTAATTGAAGCTCTGAAAATCAAAGTTTAGCTAAAGCAAGTCTTAGTGTACTTCTGTTTATTTATTATGTTACTAATAAAAAATATATTATATAATCATTTTAAAAATTTAATTATTTAAACTACGTATTCTAAAAATTCTGAAATCGTGCTACTATTTTTATATGCTTTAATTATTAATAAAAAAAAAATTATTCAAATAATGTAACCACAAACTTGTAAACTATATGAAAAATAAGATAAAATGCAAACGAACAAATATCGCATTGCATTCTATTTTTGAAAAAATACATTTCATTATTATTCATACATTTATGGATTATTTTTACAGAAGTATACTAATTGCGTTAATACCTATAAAAAAGAATATATATATATAGCATTAATGTAAAACTAAACAAGAGGTACAATATTTATAAATAATCATTTGAACAATTAATTAGAATTGATTAAACGTGTCTTCAATTATTTATATGAATTTAATACTACAATAAATAAAATCAATTTAAATGAATAAAATTTAAACCACAACAACTGCAACACGTAATTAAATAATTAATTCAATAAATCATTTCATTCATATTACAATTAATTATAACAAAACAAGAAGTTAAAATTTTCTAATACATCAAACGTCAGCCATTGGCCTGACAGTGCATACGTTGTACCATACAAATTCTATGGACACCGTAAGCAATATCGGTTACCAGATCTCACCACGGGGAGGTTGCTGCGTCGGAGATCCATTTAAATATTAATAAATTCCTAAAATTAAAGCAAAGAAAGAAAGAAATACTTGAATGTAAGTATATAGTTGTATCTTCTACCATTAATTAATATAATTTCAATGGTAAACGTTTTTCTAAAATGATGGAAACAATGGGATGATGGTAAACGTCTTTCTGAAACCATAAAAAGTATGAAATTATGGTAAAAATTGTTCTGAAACCATAGAAAAGTATATGATCTTGTAATTTTAGTTATAAATCTTCTTATTTAATTTCAATGCATACACACCATCGAATATGACTGCATAAATCTGTAAATCAAATGAGAAATTAATTAGATATCAAATTTTGTAATGAAATATTATTTAATTATTCAGTATTAAATGTTTAGATGGAGAGTGAAATCGTTACGTCTAACTTGTATCGTGTTCAAAATCAAATACCATTAATTAGTATAATTTCAATGGTGAACGTTTTTCTAAAATGATGGAAACAATGGGATGATGGTAAACGTCTTTCTGAAACCATAAAAAGTATGAAATTATGGTAAAAATTGTTCTGAAACCATAGAAAAGTATATGATCTTGTAATTTTAGTTATAAATCTTCTTATTTAATTTCAATGCATACACACCATCGAATATGACTGCATGAATCTGTAAATCAAATGAGATTTAATTAGATATCAAATTTCGTAATGAAATATTATTTAATTATTCAGTATTAAATGTTTAGATGGAAAGTGAAATCGTTACGTTTAACTTGTATCGTGTTCAAAATTAAAATAAGATGTATTGTATCAATGAGTCACCTCTTCCTTCCTAGAAAGCATAGCCAGTTGTTTGAGATGTTTTTCTAGGTGTACTTGGATAAAAAACTTTCCCAGAATTCGTCGAGGAATATAAACACAGTCAACGTTTAACCACGTTTGACTTTGACCTTGATCTTCTCGTATTTTTCTTTTTCTTCATATACATTCAATCGTATGGATCGTTCCTACACATAAAAATAAAAAGTAAATACGCATGTTAGAAAATAAACTCCTACAAATAAAAAATCATAGTATGAGAATGTATTGAGTGTTACTTTTTTGTTGATATGTATTGTTTTGTATATTTTTAAAGATAGATTTTTCTTTATTTCTATGTGTCTTTATATCGATTATTTGATTGAAATTATTTTAGAATATAATTATCAAATATAACCTAGAATTTTTTATAAGCATAATAGAAATGTATATGCATATTAAAATATATATTAAATGTATTAGATTGCTAAGAAATTTAGATAATAAGTATATTTATGTATATATCGATTATTAGATTAAAATTATCCAAAATAATTGTTAAATTTATCTCAAATTTTGAATAAACTAATTACAATGCATATATATATTGAAACATTATTAAGACATCATACTATTCCTAAGAATACGTCGAGCATAAAAATACTTTTTATAAATCATTTCTGGTAGTAATATAAATTATATTTTATCTTAGGGCTATGTTCTTCATGCATTGCATCATATCTAGTTGCATCGAGTACATCCAAGAGTAAAGAGAAGTCTAATGAGATGATTAATATAACCTAAAAAATTTAAAAATATAATTAAAATATAATAGATTGTTTAATTATATATATATGAATATTAAAATCAAATATGAAATAAATAATAGTTTGAATGCATCTTAAATGAAATAAATAAAGCTGATAACTAATCATATTTAATAATGTAAATTAAAAGTTAGGTTAAGAGAAAAATGTCACACCTGTCATGCTTGGTAATTATTCAATTTTTTATGTGTGCATATGCATGTATGTACTTACATTATTATAATAATCATTGTTTTTCATCTGTATCCATTAGCAAAGCTGTAATATATTGAATCTTAATTAGAATTATATTCAATTTATTATACGTATATAAATGTAACAAATGCAAAGAATTATTTTCTATGCAAATATTTTTTATTCTCGATATTATCGTAATCTTTTGATTATGTCACTTGGAAATCATTTGTTAGAAGAATCGTTTGAGATATAACAGAAAGCTGTAAGGTAAAATATATCTTTGAATTACCTGAAATTAAAAGAAACGGCGATAATACGCTGCACCAAACACATTGCTGTCAGATTCAAAATGGCCGTCAAAACGGGACCAAATATCGACCGTTGTTAATGGCAGTTTCTACTTTAATAATATTGACCGTCAGTAACCTTAATATAAAGAATTACCGACGTAGAGTAAAATAAATTAGAAATCTACTATTACCGACGGTCGGTGATGTAAAGTAGAAAACTACAATTACCGACTGTTGTTATTTTTAATGTAGAAAACTACCCTTACCGACAATAGATAAGATAAAGGTAGATCACTACTATTATTGATATGGAGGGATAAAAAATATTTAACGAAACTTTTCAAAAAAACGAGCATTAAAAAGTTGGTACAATTTACAGCATTGCATTCTCTGACATTTTATGAACTTTTACAGATTGATTTATAACTCGACAAGGTATTCTAAACGTAGGTAAAAGAGTGTACTTTAATTTAGTATAAAAATCATTAAAATCTATTCACTCTTAGTATAAAAAATATTTACCCGAACTTTTCAAAGAAATGACAAAGATGCACAATTTACAGTATTGCATTCTCTGACATTTTCTGCACTTTACATTTGAATCTCATAATTCTACAAATAATTCTACGCGTAGAAAAAATGAGTGAACTTTAATTTAATCTTAAACTAACTTTAATCTTAAATTTTATTGATTAAGTAAATTATTTTCTTTATACACATGCGCAACGTTCGGAAAGTCATGTAAACAATATTTAATAAAAGTATTTACATAGAAGACAAAAGCCCATTTCAACGGTATATTTCGAAAAGGACAGTGCATATATCATATATTCTAAGCTTTTTAACAACAATAGACATTTCTATCGATTAATTAACAATAATTTTAATATTTTAATACACTCTCTTTATGTTTCAGATTATTTAAACACATATTAGTTTAAACATTACATATTTATTAACATACTTTAAATATTAAATAATTTCGATGAGATATTCTTTTCGATGAAAATTTCCCCCTCCGAAGTCACCGCTACGCAGGAACGTTACAACAAATGTCCATTAGTTTAAACAATTATATAAAAATTAAATGAATATTAAAATGAGAACGTTATAATCTTAAATTTTATTGATTAAGTAAATTATTTTCTTTTATACGCATGCTTAACGTTCGGAAGGTCCTGTAAACAACTTTCACCAAAAGAACTTTAACAGAGAACAATGACTCAGATCAACGGTGGATTTCGAGGAGGAAGGATCATAGAACAAATACTCCGAGCTTTTAGACAACAATAGACGCTTGCATCAATTAATTAACAATTATTTTAATATTTAAATGAATTCTTATTATATTTAAGATTGTTTAAACGCATATATATTTATTTAAATATTACCTAACTTTTGACGTACTTTGAATATTAATTAATTTCGATTTTATGTTTTAACAGATGAAAATTTTACCCCTTCCCTCCGAAATCATCACTGCGCAAGAACATTACAACAAATGTACATTTGTTTAAACAATTACATAAAAATTGAAATAATGTTAAAATCAGAACTTTATATAATTTTTATTTCTATTTATTACAATTAATTTTCTCGTTACATACATAAGAAACTTTCGGAAAGTCATGTATATAACATTCATTAAAAAGAAACTTTTTTATACGACAATGTTTCAGTCTTACAGTAGATTTCGAAGAGGAAGGTTCATCAAAAGGTACAACCATATTTTTAGATTACAATATACATTTCTATCGTTTAATTAACAATTATTTAAGGTGTATTGAACAAAGTATTATTCTCTACTAATACTTATATATATAATTGCTTAATCATATACATACATTATTTTAAATATTACATACTCTCCCATTAACGTATTTTGAATACAAAATAATTTTAATATGAATTTATTTTTATGATTTTAGATGACTGTGTCTTCAGCTTGGTTGCGTTCTTGGATTGTAACATAATTATAAACTTCTCCAATTACTTAGATTGTTTTTCAATCATTGTTACATAAAATTTAATATCAAACGTTTATTACAATTTTTTAATTTTTTTAGAAACAATTCAATGGGTAGCGGGTGGATTTCTTCTTCGCAAAGGGCGCCATTTGTTAAGAAGGAATTTACTTCAGGAATGCGTCCCTGCCCACGCGAGCCTTAATTCTATCTTTCTCCCAAGGATAGAATCATGTCCTTCCCTCAGCTTTTTAAAGTGAAACGCCCTATCCTTTCTTTTTTATTTTTTTTTATTTTACTTTGCTTTTTTTAACTCGCGATTTTGCAAGCATAGATGTGCACGTAGCATAGGAACCGAAACTGCATTAGAAGGAATGTCTACCACCGCTATTAGTAAGACGGGCCCAGGGATTCAGTTCCTCAAGCTTGCAGTAAATATAGCACCGGTGGGCAAACTGTACGTGCAGCGTAAGTTCCTCGTAATATAGATTAGAGTCAGTGGATTAGTCCAACCGGTGGGATACCACTTAAAAAAAAAAACGTAAAAAGTTTCACTTTAAAAAGCCTACTTTTCCACTTCTTCCCTATCCCTTTGTTTTTTTTGTTGCAGATTACATAGGAGGAGGACCACACCAGGACAGCACGAAGACTTAGTTATAATAAAGGATAGTGTAAGATAATTATTTGTATAATTAAATGTATAATTAAATTTATAATTACATGTGTAATTTTAATCTATTTATTCTTCTCCCCTTAGCACATTACACGCGTGTGACATTTACATTTAATGTATTTTATTTGTTCACGGGTTACATGTTACTTCGATTCCATTCATGTTTTACTCCTCTTTTATCATTTTTTTATTTGGTTTTCCATTTTTCTCTTCATTATCGATAGTAATTGTAAAGATATTTTCCGAATAAAACTCTTAGGGTGGGACATAAGAGTGGGACTCATTAAAAATCATTCACAGGGTGATCATTTTCATTTCATTTTCTTTGGTTTCAATTTAATTCGGATGGGGACATCTTCAGGATGCACATCCCGGGTCTTCAGAAGCGGTTACCTCCTCGTGGTTAGACCTGGGCAATGGTATTTTACTTTCAGTATAATGTTTAACATATTTTATATGTTAAACATTCCATTGCAAGTAAAATCTAGCCAAAGACCGCTTACCATAAACATTATAATTGTAATTAGTTTCTTTGAAATCCCTAATTAATACCATATTATTTTACCCCTTTCCTTGGTTTCTTTCATCCATTTAATATAGAGAAACTAATTACTTTATAATGTTTTTTTAATAATTTTCGTATGTTTTACAGATACCACACGGAACGATCAATAATGATTGTGATTTAAATGATTGAATTTTAACTGGACATTGTATAGATTTATCAAATTTTTATAATTAATTTTTTAACAATTTTTTATATTTAATAATTATTTATCACACACACACACACACACACACACACGCGCGCGCGCGCGTAAATAGATTATATTTATTTTAAAAAACATTTTTGTTGCTGTATACTCTTAAGAATTGTTTGTTTGAAATAATTAAAATTATTCGATTAACTTTTAACGTAAAGACCCCAAATAGTTTTGTGATTAATTAACATGGGCCTTGCAATAGGACTGAATAAAAATTTATTAATTTTGATTTTATCCGGCACTGATTTTAATTCGATATTAAATATATCCAAATATTCGAAATACGGCATCAAATCCAAATTCAATTTCGATAATGATTTTATGTTGATGCAACGACTCAACGACAAATGTACTAAATCTTGCAAATTTGTTAATTTCGAAAGTATATTTTCGGTAAGCGATGTATTATCGCTTAAATCTAATTCCATCATATCCGGGCAAGATAATATCAATTCTGAAAGATCTGAAAAATATATTTCTCGTGTGTTAGTCATCAAAAAACAAAAAAATAAATAAAACATAAACCTATCAACGTGAATCACTTTTTTGATCAAATAAATTTCATGTGAAATATGTTTTTTTTTATCCCATCACCAATAACAATCGATTTATTCGTATGAACTGTTTTAATTGGTTCTGCTAGTATTATAAAAAATTAACGATAGAACAAAAAAGAGTGCACTTACTAAGATCGTTCATATTTTCTTTACATCCGGAAATATTTAAACGGGTTATAGTAGATGGAAGCATTTTACAAATAACATCAACTTGTTGCTTATTAAATGAACACCAGCCTACATTAAGTTCGATTAAACTAGAAAAATAAATTGTAATATATATATAAGAATTTGTTATTAATTTATTTATGATATTTTATCAAAAATAAAATATATATATATATATAAATTTTTATTATATATTTTTTATTTATTTTTTATATTATTATTTATTATTATTATTTTTTATATATTATTATATTATTATTTTATATTATATTTATTATTATATTATTTTTTTTAATTTTTATTATATTATTATATTTATTATATTTATATATATATATTATATTAAAAAAAGAACATTAATGATAAATTTACCTTCTAAGTTTAAGTATGAATAAAATACCTTTAAGATTTAATCCTTCGCACATACATAAATTTAATACCGATAAATCAATACAATTACTTATTTCCTTACAACATGCCGTATCCAAAGTACAACTTTCCAATGATAATTTTTTCAAAAATTTACATCTCGATAATAATTGTGATAAATTATTAACAGAGATCATTGCCATAGATAAATCCAAATAGTTTATATTATACGTATAAATGTTATCTAGATTATTATTATTATTTATTTCTTTAATCACTAATGGTTTGTAAATCTTTGCTTGTGAAAGAGTTAAAATTTGAACACCTTTAGATAATATTTTATGTAAACTGGTTTCGTATAAAGGCTTCCGAAATAAATTCAAATTCTTCCATAAATTTTCATTGTGTGTTAATTCGTGCCATTTTTTACATACCATCGTACATTGTACCTGAAATATTATTTTTTTTTCTTTTTATTTTATTTTATTTTATTAATAATAATTTTTCATTCTCTCCTGAGTAAATTTAAATAAATTTATCTCGACCATTCGCGATGAGAATTATTTATTTATTTATTTATTTTATTTATTTACAAGACAATATTTAAATTTATTCATTTACCAAATCTTTTATAGACAGGAATTGAAATATCATTAAAATTAATTTATTCTTTAATTTAGTATTAAAATAATCCTCTCCCGTGCAAGATGGTATTCGTTTCTTCCTATAATAAATTAAATTCTCAATATCACAGATATTACGATTTAAATTTAATGTATTCTTGCTAATATCACTTTTGTTATTATCCTTTTTCAAAAAATTCGATTCTTTCTGCGAAATATTTATTTGTTGTATAACATAATCATTACTAGACATCTTTTTTAAACAAATCTCGCAAATATTTCAACTTCTTTAACAAATATTTGTTTTCTATTATTAATAACACAAAAAAATATCAACAACAATTATTCTAACAATTTATTCTAATCAAATAAATATTATTACACTTGTGTGTTAAATATACACGTTTTCAAGACGTTATATCTTATTCGAATTTCAATTTAAAACTAATACGAAATTCGGTTAATACTAATTCCAATGTTATAATAACCTTGTATATAATAATATAAGAAAAAGAAATATTTACAATTAAGTCAATGAGAGAAAAGTATTATTGTACTTATAAATTAATCTCGAAAAAGACATTATTTTATGAATCATTTTTCTTCACAGAAAGTAAAGCTTTTTTTAAGAAATTTCGAAAGTCTATTTCCTACTTTTAATTTTCATCTTTAAAATAAAATCTCGTTCATCAAAATCGGTTAAGAATTATGCTTTATACGTTCAAGGACGTAATTAGTATTTTCTACATTTTCATATCTTTGAAAAATAATTTCAAATAGAAAATAATTTGTCGAATTTATTTTTAACGATAAGAAAAAAAGCAATATTTGCAATTATCTAAATCTTTTATTCTTTGACAATACAATAATTATTAGTTAAATACAATCACACTTGATGAACACGTGCATGCAGCATATATATATATGTATGCATACAAATATGAGAATACAGTAAGACCTCTTTTTGTGCGGTCCTTTTTTATACGATTTTATTTTTGTGCGATTTGTTTTGTGCGATTTATTTTTATGCGGTATCTAAATCTCAGCAGCGTTGCTACCAGTTTTATGTTTTCTTTCAATGTACATATACATGTGTGGACGAACTGATTACATGGTCTCCTTGACGACGATGTTCATCTGATTTAAACAATCTCCTAACAATTATTTAATTTGATTGAAAGCATTTGCACATCTATATTTCGCAAATAATTGATGTATTTTCTAAGTACGACTTTTTTTATGCGGTCCCTATCCACCGCACAAAAAGAGGTTTTACTGTATAGTAAATTATTGATCGTTATGTACAATATCCTCTAATATATAAAATATTTAATCTAACTTCTTTAATAATACTACCAAAAATGCAAATCACCCTTAAAAAAGGGACATCAGTAAAATAGATCTGAATTAAAGGTTAAATTAATGAAAAATCAAATAGATCTTTGAGCAGATTGTGTTAGTTGGTTATTACATTTTTTTCTCTTTTATTTTTACGATATTATCAGTCTCACAACGAAAACTAGTATAATCATAGAAATGAAACATTCCATTCAATTATTTTCTGCTACAATTATATATAAGTATCACTATTTATTGATCTCAGTCTCGAACTCGAAGGCCCCAAATACTTGTTCTTCGAACACCAACCGTCGGTCTTGCAATAGCACTAAATCGATACTTATTAATAATGGTATCACCACAATTAGATTGTACAGACTTAGACATTTGGTCTGACATTAAACCAAATATATTCAAAAACTTTAGGCATGGCATATAAGCTAATCTAACAAATGTTGACGGTGGTATACTATAGCAACGACTTAACGATAAGTGTTCTAATAAAGAAAGATTTAAAATATATGGAGCTGAATTCATGGTAAGCAGTGTACAATCGCTTAAGTCTAATTCTATTAGCTTCGGACAAGACTTGACCAAATCTTTGATATCTAAAAAAATCAAATAATTAATCATTATATATAATCGCTATATATATAAATAAGTTAAATATATAATATTAATAAGTAGAGAGAAGACAAATTTTGAAAATCTTTCACTTACTATCATCCGTCATAGTTTTTCGGCATCCAGAAATATTAAAGCGATCAAGGATAGGCGGAAGTGATTTACACAATAGAGAGACAGATTCAGCGTCCAGTGAACACCATGCCACATTGAGAGCAGTTAAGCTATGACAATTAAATGTAAATTTTTCCGATAATTTACATCATACATTATAGTACATGTCTAAAATAAACATAATTGTTGGCTACTTAAAGTCCTCAAAATAACACATTTCGCCAAGGATAATACTCACCTTTTAAGTTTAATTAAATCTCTAATGCATTCTAGGTCTAGTCCTTCGCACATAGCTAAATTCAACACAGATAGTTCCGTATTTAAGCTCATGGCATTACAACATGCGTTATTCAAAATGCAACTTTCCAATGACAAATTTTTTAAAAGTTTGCATTTAAATAGTAAAGTTGCTAAGCCATTCGCTGATATTACTGCCATCGAGAGATCCAGATATTGTAGCTTACATACATAATTACTACTTAAAACTTCAGGATTTTCCATAAATATTGGGTCTGCGATCTCTGCTTGAGCAAGCCTTAAAATTTGAACACCACGTGGCAATATATGTTCCAATGTTCCTTCAGTTAAAACTTTACTACTTAAATCAAGTCTACTCCATAATGCTTCGTCTCGTGCTATTCGACACCATCTTTTACAAACTAACATGCAACGTACCTAAATTTTAACAAATATTATAATAAAGCGTAAACATTCTAACTTCTAATTTTTATTGATATATATATGCAAAATATAAATATTCCTTACCAAACATTTTTTGGGTAACCATCTAAATATCATTAAAATCATTTCATCTGATAATTTTTTGAATTCATCATTTCCCGTATAAGACAATTTTCTTTTTCTTCTACTTAAACAAAAATGATCTAAACTATCTTTATTGTTGGACATATCTAATTTTTCTTTATTGTATTCATCTTTCACATCACCTAACGGCTCGTTCTCTACTTTCGAACTATAACCAGATTCTTTTAGATGTTTATATTTGCATAGATTATGGAATATGTATTGTTCCTCTCCTAATCTTTAATAGAAATAAATATATAATTAAATAAATTAATGAATTTATGAATATGATACTGATATATATTATACAGATTTATATATATATATATATAAAATAATAATAATTATATTAATTATATTACAAACCTTAAAAGATTGTCGGAATGAAAATTAGAATCTATATACAAAGAGTTTGGTTCCGATTCATAACTCTCATTATCATTTAAAGGTAACCGTTCATTATTCGCTGTATTATTTAAAGAAATAGTATAATCCAAAGATTGTACTTTAGTATCACAGTTGATTACATCGTCCTCTATGATGCTAACGCCCATATCTTCTAATATTTCTGGTTCAGCGAAACTATTATCGGCAGAGTAAGGCCACCTAGTATTAATCTTCGACGTACTATTAAATGTACTATTTAAATTATTACACTCATCCTCTGTGCGCATTCGTTTACTGCAAAATAATATTTATTATTCCAATCGAATACTTTTATGAACACGATAGAAGAATTGATGAAGAAGAAATGATTTATAAGTTAAAATTCAAACTAAATTAAAAAAATATAGAACAGAACCTGTTCCACCAAGGTGAACTGGATGATTGTCGACTCATCTTATACCTTTTTGATTTTCACACTAGATAATAACAAATAAGCTGTTTGGAAATCAAGCAGAACTAAAAGCAAGACTTCAATACAAGTGAGCAACAAATTAAATTGTAGCAAATAATTTCTTACACTTTAGACGCATTCTATGACATAAATAAACTATGTTCCAATACAAAAAGTTAAAATAACAAAAAAAAATAAAAACATCAATACAAATTTGAGCTAACTTACTAGACACCAAAAAAAAAATCCACGAAATATCACAGTACAACGGGAATCTTTAAGATTTAGAAATCAAACCAATTTCGAATATCTTATCAAACGAATAAATAAGATAATTTAAAGCATGACTTCATAGAAAATATATTTTCCAAATAAGGTAACGCCACGTCTAATCCTATAATCAAATAATTAAAGGATAACGATTAAACGTTTTCCAAAAATATGCGATACTCAATAATATTTTCTATGGAAGTTCCTAATTACTTGGAAAATATACAAACTTGTAAGAAAGATTATTGACCTAACTTGATTCGCGTTAATACGGGTCGTACACTTGTATCCCGTCCTCCCCCTGCCTCTCCACCCCTCTCACCCTTAAAAGCAACAGGTAAGAAAATAGGGATATCTTGCAAATGTCTCACGATGTCACAAATTTCATCGATATTCTAATAATAATTTAATAGTATTTATTTAAAGAAAGTGATCAAAATAAACGGAAGAAAATGATTAAAATACATTAACTAACCTCTGAGAAGAACATCCTTCAGAATTCGCAATATCCTCTTGATCAAGTCTCATTCTTTCCACCATGCCGGAATTCATTTTTGGCGGAATATTCTTGCTACATGTTATTTTTAATCTACGAGAACTAGTCTGATATTAGAAGAGTATGCCGATTGGTCGAAATCTTTCGAGCTATTTCGATAGTTGAACTTGTGCTCGACGCTGATTGGTTAATAGATGAATAAATCGAATTTACCTTTCGATACGATTAGTTGTAGTATTTTCGATTGATGCAATTTCGATATCGTTTCGAGAAAATAATTTTGGCGGCAAAACACGGCAGCAAGTGCATTGCACTCAACCATTTGAAGAAAAAAAATATCCCAGTGCAAAAATTATCGATGATTATGTGGAAATGTAATAAGTTTGTGTGTCCTATTTTTAATGATTTGTCATGATGTGATAACGAATGTATTTATATAAGATAGATTATATAAGGATGAATTCGGCGGGAATAGAAATTGTATTAGTGTTGTTGCGCGGGAGAAATTATTTCGTTCGTTTATTCGTTCCGTATTCCTTTGTTAAAATATAGGTTAGAAATAGCGCGCGCGTAAAATCCTTGAAAAAATGCAATAAGACACTTCTAATGTAGAAACCAGTTCAACGACCTTATTCTTTAATAATTTATTTATTTCGTTAAATATTAATTAATATTTTTTTATACGTACTTAAGATATCTTTGCACGCGCGTACAACGTACAGTTATTATATTATTATTTTTTGCTTAATTTTTCTTAGAATGCACGTGGACAATATTACTTTTATGTTAGGAGGTTAGAATTCATTCACAGTTAAGTCTGTCCTTGGATAATCGATTTCGTTTATCGTAAAAATTATCCTTGGAATATCCGTCCCGAAAAATGGATGTACGAGAACTTAAATTAGGATTAGGGATCTTCGTTTTTTTATCTTCCGCATATATCTTCATTTGGAAGCTTACTAAATCCGAAGTTTTCTTGTGAAATTGAAATCTTTGATCCTTCGGTTCTATTCCTTTTTCGTGCCACCAACCATAACTATAAAAATTTAATTAAACAATATAGCATCGTTTTGCTCGAATTTATGTAAAAAAAAAAAATATATATATTTTTCTTTTCTTATAATAATAATAATTATTATTATCATTATTATTATTACGTGTGACTGGTCAACAATGGCCACCGATAAATTCCCTTTGGAATTTTTTCATCCTCTTTTGTTATACGCTTAATTGTATCCTCCAAATCGAGATTTTGCAAATTCTCGTTTTCTCTCGAATAAAATTTTGGTGTTACAAAGTTAGCTAGAAAATTTACAAATTTCAATATTAAAACGAAAGTATTCTTTTTTTTTCTAACTTCAATTTGATTAATCATTAGTAAAAATAGCGAAATAAATATCAGAATTACGTAATACGTTTGAAAGATTGTAAATAATTAAAACAGCTGCAATATTAAATGTAATTTTTTTTATTTGTTTTATCCTATTTCTTTTTTTTTCTTTTATAAAATAAAATATTACCCTTGTTAAATGAATTTAATTACATTGGTGTATTTAATTGATATTTTCGATTTTTACGAATACCTACTTTGATAATAACATTTCTCACAGAATAATTTCAATTATATTCGACTTTTTTAACGTTCGAGTAAAAATGATATACGAAAAGAAAGATTGTGACGATTAAAATTAAAAATCGAAATAAAAGTGGATAGATAATTAAAGGATACCATTGATCTTAGAAATGTAAGCATCCGATCGTCCAATTGGTCGTTGTTTAGAGAAACAAAGTTTGAAGGGTGGTTTGTCCGTTGTATTTTTCAAAATTCTTTTTAAATCCGTTTGTGAACTCACCGACATATTCTTCCACTATACGTTTAAAATTAAATCAAAATTATTTCCTTTTCTTCTTTTTTATTCTTTCCGCGTCGAGTTACAAAGTATTACTTTTATTTCCTGCGTACCGTTTGTTCAAAGAAAATAACAGACGATGTCAACGACACCAAGGGGACTCTCCTTTATTTGATCGATATTTCGTAAGATTGTTAGAAACGTTTAAGAAACTGATCTGAACTCTTATCCTATTTAAATTATCAACAAGATTTTGTATTTCTTAAATAAGAAATGCGAAATCGATAAAACAACAAAATTGAACACAATGCATCCAACGATTGAATTTTCACTTTACTCATTTTATTTTCAATTATTCCCATTATTAATAAATATAAAAGTATACGATTTAATAATAATTATTATTCTTAATGTTTTAATAATATGATTTTACATTTATAGATTTTCAAGAATTTCAAACTTGAAAAAGTAAAGGAACCGATTGGACACATTAATTATTTAACCAATTTTTCATATACATTTTTTCTATACACATTTTGCTAATATATGTAATACGTACTGATTTCTTTAATTGGCTGCCAAGTCTAGTAATTATTGCATAACTGACCAATTGTCAGTTCATTCTGGCGACGCCATTTTAAAACGGTGTCGGAACGCCATTAATACGCTGTTGGAACGCCATTGATACGCTAGTGAAATGCCAATAATTCGCTAGTGAAGCGCCAATGATACGCTAATAGACCGCCATTGATACGCCAGTGAAGCGCCATTGATACGCTATTAGATTTCATTAAAACGTATTCTAATATCCCGTAAAAAGAAAAAGAAAACAAAACGTAATATTACAAACGTAATTACATTGTCTTAATATGTACTATATAAAGAAATATTATGGAAAAAAAATACTACGGCGATGACAGTAAATGATCAAAATCAAAACCTTTTAAAAAATAAAGATAACAATCTTGTATAAGTAAGAGAAAGAAAAACAAATATTATATTATTTTAAAGATATATTTATTCATAGTATTGATAAATTAATGCTTTTATCGTAGGTGTTAAATTGTTACGCTGAAAAAATGAATAAACAATCGAATTCAACTAGACATCAAAGTATTTCCCACATGTTTTTTATGATTTAATTTTACTTCTATCATCATTTCTAATAAAGATCATTTTTCACTATATTGAAGGTACGTTGATAGAAAAGAAATATTTAAAGCATTTTTGGTATCTTTCTGAAAATACACTACGGAAAATACACTATAAGTTTCTAAGCTTTGCAAAATTCACTTTTTTTTTTTTATTAGCCTATTGTGTAATTTCGAAGAAAAGAGAGATTAAAAAATGAATATTCTAATTGCACAAGATCAGGGAAGAACCGACTACTAAGGATTATTATCCTAAGGACTTACTGACAATCGAGTGGTAGTTTACCATCCGAAGGTAAGTTAATCATTTTATCGCGTGTGTTTTTAATTTTTAATGCATAAACATGTGTGTGTGCCTTTAGAAATGCATTTATATATATGTAGGAGACGGTAAGCGTCGCCGTCTTATCTTTTGGGTTTATTGACAAAGACGCTAGTTTGTTAGCATAGGGCGATAGGCATCGGTTAGATTTTAAGTAACCTGATACAACGGACGAAAGGGACTCGAGTCAAGTACGGTTGAGGGGCGGTTGACTACTCGAGTCGAAGGACGGTGTGAATGCGACGAATGAATGCACGAGCGACAAAGGCAGTGAGTGTTGAGCGTTGTAAGAGAGAGGATCTGCGTTTTGTAATAATGATTAGAAATTGTAATAAAACTGTTTTTCCCATTAAAAATCCTACAAAATTGGGGGCTCAGCCGGGATTGAAGAGCTACAGCGTGCGAAGAGTAGGATTGCGGAAAAACAACAGCGAATACTGCGATAGCGAAATTGTGTGAACTTTTGCGATAGTGAATTGGTGTGAACCTTTGTGATAGTGAAGAATTAGCGTTGAACAGCGTGACAGAGAGTCGTGTGTGCGAAACAGTATGGAAGAAGAAAAAATCATGAGCGACGTACGTAAAGCGCCTTCGGAATTTTTGGTATCGGAATTGAAGGAGAAGTTGGCAGCTTTGGGACTTGCCACGACAGGTGTTAAAAGCGAGTTGATAGCCCGCCTTATGGAAGCTGATCCATCGGGAAATTGGGTAATAGGAGACAGTATTGCGAGGAGGGATGTCGAAGAAACGCGGAACACAACCGTAGCCGCGGTGAGTGAGAGTATAGATGAGCTTGCGCTTTTAAGACGAGAGATGGAAATCTTTCGAAAAGAGAAAGAGATAGCGGAACGAGAAGTAGAACTAGCGCGGAAGGAAATAGAGATCCTGCGAAGGACACAAAGTCCTGCTGTTGGCCAGTCGTACGGGTTGGAAGAGGCGAACCGGCCACCTGCGCAAACGGAGATAAATAAATTATCTTTAAAAGCTGTTACTGAATTGATTGGATACTTTGAAGGGGAGGCAGATGAGTTTACAATATGGGAAGACCACGTAAACTACCTGCGTGACATGTATCATTTGACCGAAGACCAGGCGAAAGTGATGATCGTACAGCGTTTAAAGGGGCGAGCGTTAGAGTGGTTTAGATCGCGGAGAGAATACCTGCATCTCACAGTGGATGAACTTTTAGTTGAGTTGCGAAAAATGTTCCATCAGCGAATCAGCAAGATGACCTTGCGAACGAGGTTCCAGGAACGTGTTTGGAAGCGTGACGAGTCTTTTAGCGATTACTTCCATGAGAAGATCATATTAGCGAACCGGATAGAGATCGACGAGGAAGAAATGATCGAATTCGTCATCGCTGGGATACCAGATCAATCGCTACGAGATCAAGCAAGGGTGCATGGTCATAAAAGGAAGGAGTCCCTTCTGAGCGCGTTCGAGCATATATCGCTACAAGGACGCCCGCAACAGGCGAAGATGGATAACTCGACGACACGTCGAAGCAACATAGACGCTAGTGTTAGAAGAAAGATAAATAACGTATCAGATAACCGTTTGAGGTGCAAAAATTGCGGTGCGATGAGTCATCTTAGCGAGGAATGCCCATATAAGAGTAGAGGTACGAAGTGCTTCGAATGTAGGGAATTTGGTCATATCGCGGTTAATTGCCCTAGAAACCGTATTACTAACAAAGATTCATGTAATATCTCGCGATCGGTGCGTGGTAAGTATTACAAAGAAGTAGTAATCAATGGTCAGAAAATCGACGCGCTAATCGATACCGGAAGCGATATATCTCTAATGCGAGCCGCGCAATACATACAAATAGGATCGCCTAGATTGAAACCGAATGAGATCAGATTTCGTGGAATAGGCTCGGAGGACAATAAAACGTTAGGGGAAATGCGATTAATTGTACCGAAATCAATGATCACCGAAATAATTAGGCGTGTTCACGAAAATGGGCATTTCTCAGCGGCAAAAACGGAAACGTTAGTGAAACGGAATTATTGGTTCCAGAATATGCGCTCAAAAATTGAAAAGGTTGTACGTACTTGTGTAAGTTGTATTTTAGCGGAACGAAAACAGGGTAAACAGGAAGGATTCCTTAATCCTATTGAAAAGGGCAGCATACCGCTGGACGTATATCACATAGATCATCTGGGACCGCTAAATTCGACGAAGAAAAATTATAGACATATCTTAGTGGTAGTAGATGCTTTTTCTAAGTTTGTGTGGTTGTACGCGGTTCGGTCAACAAATACAGCCGAAACTCTAGATAGGCTTCGAAAGCAGGCGGCGATATTCGGAAACCCGAGAAGGATCATATCGGACCGCGGCACCGCCTTTACTGCGCGTGAGTTTGAGGAGTATTGTAAAGAAGAAGGTATTGAGCACGTAAAAATTACAACCGGTGTGCCTAGGGGAAATGGGCAAGTTGAAAGGATAAACAGAACCCTTATTCCTGTTCTTACCAAGTTAGCGGCGCCAAAACCCCAAGACTGGTATAAATATTTGGGAAGGGCACAACAGTGCTTAAATGCCGTTCCAAATCGCAGCACAGGGACGTCCGCTTTCAACGTCCTTTTTGGAGTGCATATGAGAGTAAGAAATGATCCACAAATTCAAGAAATTATAGAGACCGAGTGGCTACGGGAGTTTCAAAAAGATCGCGATGAACTCAGAGATGCTGTTCGAGACCAGTTGCAGAAAGTGCAGCGGGAAAATATAAAAACATATAACAAACGACGAAAGGAAGCAAAACGATATAACGAGGATGACTTGGTGGCAATCAAGCGAACGCAATTGGCACCAGGCTTGAAGCTGGCATCGAAATACTTGGGTCCGTATCAGATAATAAAAGCCTTGCGTAATGATCGATATGTGGTGCGTAAGGTAGGCGAATCGGAGGGCCCTTTACAAACTTCTACATCGGCGGATCACATGAAACCGTGGGTCGAAAGTATAAACGTCGGATTGAGTGATAGTGAGTCGAGTGACGATTAGTGATTATTGTGGCAGACGTGTAAATGGATATGAGTAAATGGAATTGATGCGAATGAATGAATGTGAAACGAAACGGTATCTGAGGACAGATACCGCTGCAGAATGGCCGAGTGTAGGAGACGGTAAGCGTCGCCGTCTTATCTTTTGGGTTTATTGACAAAGACGCTAGTTTGTTAGCATAGGGCGATAGGCATCGGTTAGATTTTAAGTAACCTGATACAACGGACGAAAGGGACTCGAGTCAAGTACGGTTGAGGGGCGGTTGACTACTCGAGTCGAAGGACGGTGTGAATGCGACGAATGAATGCACGAGCGACAAAGGCAGTGAGTGTTGAGCGTTGTAAGAGAGAGGATCTGCGTTTTGTAATAACGATTAGAAATTGTAATAAAACTGTTTTTCCCATTAAAAATCCTACATATATATATATATATATATTAAAATGAAGCAATTTAAGACACTCAAATAAAAAAGTATCCAGAAGGTTTGATGATAAATCCAACGATGATCACCTGTAACAAAAAGAAAACCATATTAATCATACAATCAAGTGATACAATAGCCTGACATATAAGTGGTCCAATTCGCAGATGCACTTTTCAATTGAATCCTTTATTTACTTTTTATCAAAACTCTAACTACCGTTGCAATAAAATTAAATTTAAACGCGTGATTTTACATTTATATAAAATAAATAAAAATAAAGAAATAGGAAAAATAAGAATACTAAGTTACTAAAAAAATAATATCTATTAATTATTATGAAATACTTTTAAATTGCATAATATAGAAAAAAAAATTGCAAATTTAATAAAATACGATCACAATAAAAAATTTTAAAGACGAAACAAAAAAAGAGAAATTACTGTAATATTTACGGAACGTTATTTAAGCTTCAAAATTAAATAATACAAAAATTGTAATATTTCTGACTCTAACTAAACACATATGCATCTTTTGGACAATATGGCACACAGATTTGATGTGCCAAGGAGATGGAATGGTCCATCATCTCCAATTACAATTACAAATTAATGACGAGCAAATAAATAATACAATAGAATATGAAATATGACTAAAGAGCTATTTTCGAAAAGTTCGAACTTATTGTGGAACCTTTGAAAATAACTCAATAGTCTATGTAGTTGCCCTCTTCAGCCACAATTAAGTGGGGGCCTCTTCGGCATAATGCCTCTTCTTTCTTCATGCCCTAAACGCTGCTGTGCGATATTTGTTCTAATCGATGAACCTATTATTAACACTTTGCATTTAAACAATTAAATAATATCAAACAAAAGCAGAAACTTTGTCATACATCTTATGGTCTTACTTTTTTACTCGACCATTTTTATCATTTATTTTTACTCTACTTTGAATTTACTATACATATATAACAAATGAAGTATTCATAAAGAATTATTAAAGAGCAAAGCGTTAATATACTTAATACTAAGTAAGCATCCAACGTATTCAGCTATCTTCACATTTTCGAAAAAAAATTAATTTTTAAGAAAACGCAAAGACTTTTGAATCGTTCGATACTGATTTATATCTCGCGGTACAGAGCATCAGCAATATATGGAAAAAGTAAAAGAAATATTTAAATGATAAATGAATCTAAAGGTTGCTGAAACTTTGTATAATATCCGGAGAAGAAATTACAATAGCGTGACTTCTCCGGTCTCTACCTACTTACAAATTAAATAAACATTCACACCTAAGTATGCTACCTGCCTGTTAATTACCCATACTTAAAAAGAGCAAACATATGATACATACCCACCCACTCACTCCACGATTCTCACACATACCACCAGGGTGCAAAAGACTAAACTAGAGAGCATGCCCCGGGGCACCTCCGACACCCTAGTTCAAACGCGTGTTTTCTAAACTTACGAGAGTACGTACCAATGCTGTAATCGACTGCCAAGGCTAATGATTATTGCAAATATGACTAGATTAAAAATACTAGTATATACTAGTATATATGCATACTAGTAATATACGAGTATATCAAAGTTTCCACAAATAAATGCGGTAACTCTACTATTCAAAACGATTTTATATATTACAAAAAAAAGTAGAAAAATTTAATATAAATAATAAAAGTACAAATATTCGTGTATTTTTCATACCATAAATGATTCTACAAGTTGTACTCCGAGTATTGAAAGATGCATTAATTAGAAAGTATCACGAAACGATGTACAGAACACACTACCTAATACGCACATACAGGTGTAAAGTATTAGGTGTACAAATAAGTTTCCGCCGTTTTTTTATTAAAAATTAAGTATTTATTCTAGAAGAATGGTAATTTTAAGGTTATTTAAAATACTGTCCATCACTTGCAATGACTTTTTCCCATCTCTCAGGCAACATTCGGATCCCACGTCGGAAGAACTCCTTGTCTTTTGAGGCTATCCACGAATCAACCCAATTTTTGGTATCTTCATATGATTTGAACCGCTGCTCCGACAGAGCATGTGCCATGGACCGAAATAGGTGATAATCGGACGGTGCAATGTCTGGTGAATACGGCGGGTTGGGTAACACTTCCCAATCAAGTGTTTCCAAATACTTTTTCACGGGAGCCGCTACATGTGGACGAGCATTGTCATGCAGGAGAATAATTTTTTCGTGTCTAGAATAGTATTGAGGGCGTTTTTCCTTCAGTGCTCGACTCAATCTCATTAATTGTGTTCGATAGAGAGCTCCGGTGATTGTTTCGCTCGGATTAAGCAACTCATAATACACTACACCCAGCTGATCCCACCAAATACACAGCATGAGTTTTTTTCCGTGAATATTCGGTTTTGCTGTTGATGTTGACACATGGCTTGGTAATCCCCATGATTTTCTTCATTTTGGATTATCATAATGTATCCATTTCTCGTCACCAGTGATGATACGATGTAAAAAAACCCTTTTTTTTATGTCTAGCAAGCAGTATTTCACTTAAGCATAATCGGCGTTCAATATCTCTCGGCTTTAATTCGTACGGAACCCAATTTCCTTGTTGATTAATCATTCCTAATGATTTTAAACGATGTGAGACTGCTTGCTGAGTGACTTCTAATGTTACAGCAAGTTCTTTTTGTGTTTGAGATGAATCTTCCTCCAATATTTCCTCCAATTCTGCATCCTCGTAAATTTTTGGCCTTCCACTGCGATCTTTGTCTTCTACGTCGAAATCACCGTTTTTAAACTTTTGAAACCACTCACGACACGTTCTCTCACTCAAAGCAGTCTCACCATATGCTTCTACGAGCAATTGATGCGCCTCAGCAGCAGATTTCTTTATATTAAAGAAGTAAACTAATATTTCCCGCAAATGACGCTTATTTGGCTCAAATTTGGGCATTTTCAACTAAAAAAAATTATATTTTACCAATATGAAATCAATAATATTATAGGTTATGTTGTTCTTAAACGTCCAAACTAATTTTTAAGCAGGATATCATCTGCGAAAGTTAACGGAAACTCCGCGCCGCGCTATCTACATTAAAACGGCGGAAACTTATTTGTACACCTAATACATCGTGCAACCACTAGCCAATGACAGCCGCCAAAAGGGGAAAAACTTAAAACTAAACCTATACTAATCGTTTCTCACCCATACGAGTAGCACCTGGGCACAAGCATAGATGAGAACGCAGAAAGTATAGGGGGGAGAAACGGGAGATTAGTATATTAGAAGCTGAAAATCCTGATCTAAAAAATATGATTAAACACACATATATACATAAGACATAAATACATTTTTATAGAAATTTATCTAAGCGGCTACGGACTCTACAATTTATTTAATAAATAATTACTTTGAATATCTTTTAATATATATTTTAATATATTTTAATATATTTCAAAACCTCAGACGACTCCTTTCATTAAGTTGGCTGTTCTAATAAAAGAACTGGGCTTTGAGCCACCACTTAACTGCTAGAATCTATCCGTCGCGAATGAGTTTGTTTTCTTGCTCATTTATTTGTAATATCGAAGTATCGATATGTTAAAATTAATCGCGATTAGATAAACTAAGTACGAAGCAATACATGTAAGACATTTATTACATGCTTTTCTGGACGAAAACGAGTAAATTAATGCTCGGTTTCACCACTACTAACCATGAACAAAACACGTAATAAAAAAGAAAGTGCATTAATTAATTGCATTATTAATTAAATGAATTTAACCGATGAGACAAGAAAACCTATTCTGAACTAATATAAAATATACAATACAATAAACAATTTTCATGAGTAACTCCTAGAAAGGAATTACTCATGTGCTCGTCACTAATTTATTGGAATAATTACAACCAGTAACTCGTGCCGATTAGGACCTTTCATCCTCGACATGATTGAGCACCGGAGGGACTTTAAATTTTAACTCACGTCATAAGAAGTTCTACGATGGCTCCAAAACACTCCTACTTCGCAGCAAGTATTGTAGAATGGGAGTATCGAAGATCCATCGAAGATCCATCGAAGATCCATCGAAGATCCATCGAAGATCCATCGAAGATCCATCGAAGATCCATCGAAGATCCATCGAAGAATTCATTCCACATCTTTGATAAGGTAGAAAGTCCGTCGTCATATCTGTAAAATAAAATAGAACAAAACGATAAGTTATTTGCAATATAATCCAAAATCATATAAAATAAAATCGAATAAAATGTAAATAAAAATAGATCCTTACAATGCATTTCAATGGGATGAAATTCAATTGCACCATGGCGATGCACCTCGCGTGAATCTAAAAACGCGGTATAAACGAAAATAAGAAACTATGGATGAGTTTCTTATCGCGAAACCGAAATTTTATTATACGTCGAACAACACTGATTCTAATTCGCGTATGATTTTTATTTACTATACGCCCGATCACTGATTCTACACAACTAATTCAAAGACTGCTTTGCACACAGTCAATTCAAGTAGAAAAATCTTCATTGATGCACTGATTCTAATACGCGAACAGTCTGTGCGACTGTTTAAAGATAAAAATACAACTTTACTCGAACAAACTCTAATGCAATTACTGCATTGGTCGCAGTTTATTTAATATATAAATTTCAAAAATAGTTCGCGAACGCGACGGAATTGAAATTAACGGACGAACGTGCTTTTAATCCGTGATTTTAATTTTATTTAAACGATACAACACTCCCGTATATTGCTTCGCGCACGATTGCAATGAACGAACACTTGCAACACTTTACAAACACAATTCACAAACACTTCCAACACTGCAATATTCCCATGATGATCTAAAACAGAAATAAAAACAAAATTATAAATATCATTGATGTAAGAAAAAATTATTATAATTATTGAGAAAGTGTTTAAAATAAAAATTGACTTACGTTTATTCTTCAGTGATGAATGCACGATGGGTATCCTACCCTTAGGATGACGATGAGCACACGTTTAAACCGAATAAAAGAAACTTACGGAGTTTCTTAACCGAGCAAACGAAACTTTAACATGCGACGATCAACACTGACTTTACTTTCCGATTCTTTTGTATTTTATTTTTACGATGCAACACACGAGTACCTCATTGCCTACGCGCTCGATTGCAATGATGTTCTGAAACAGAAAAAGAAAAAGACACCACAAATTCAAGGCGCATGCTCACTTTGAAAAAAATCTCCCACTCATGACGTTTCCACATTTGTAATTATTAATAACTAATTAAATACTTAATTAATAAAGTTAGAAGTTATGGATTTTAAATAAACATTTTGTTAGCAATTTAGCGCACTTATTAATTTTTTTCTGCTGTGGTCAACTACGTTGCTTTACTGAGAAATGAAAAAAAATTTTCACATTTTCAGTTATGAATAACTAATTAAATAATTAATTAAAAGAGTTAGCAATTATGGATTTTGAATTAGCAAATAGCTAGCAATTAAATGCATATATTTATTTTTTTCAATTTTTGAGATTCTATGCCAACTTTTTTGTGCTAGTTCTTCTTTACCATACTCGACATGTGGCATACATACTTTATCTAAGTTACTAAACCGTACGTGTAATTTACAGATAACTTTTACATATGTTGAATTATTATATGTGCATTTTGTTGCATTTATTGTTTATTAACAGTTAACATAGTACGTTATAGTTTTCTAATATCAAAAAACAATCATTAATCTTTAAATATATATTTTAACCTAAAATTAAATTAAAAAGATAAAATCGTTAATTTGTCAAGATTTTATATAATTTTAATCAATGTGCAATGTTTTATTACGCACGTACACAATATTATATTTAAAAATAACAAAATAATAGTGATAATAATATTGAAGAAATAATATTTTTCTAAAAACAAAAAGAAAATGGCTAAGATTAAAACTCAAGAAAGGGTAATGAAGCCCAGAAGCAAATTAAACAGCAATCCATTTAATACTAAAAAAGATGCTAAAACCAAATTACCAATATTTAATTCAGTCATTACCGCAGTATGCATTGCCATTGCTGCGTGGTTCAGTTTTAAAGGGTATCTTGAAACTAGGGTAAATACACCGTATGAAATAGAAAAGGTATGGAATATTTTATGATAGATATTTAAAACGTTTAAATAGTTAATTATCTTAATTAAAATTAATTTTGTATAATATTTAGTTGGTAACTATGAACGGATTGGATGTACCTGATAGGTATTGGGGTACATATAGACCTAATGTTTACTTCGGAATGAAAACAAGAGATCCACATTCTTTGGTAACTGGACTAATGTGGTATTCTCCGCAACATCTACGACAAGATGGTACTGGTCTTAGGCATTGGTGCGAACAGGGTGACAAATTAGATAGGTAATTGAATCTTATGTTTTGACATTTTTCATTTATTATGAAATATATTGATTAAGTTTAATCGTAGATACGGTTGGTTGGAACACGATGGAAGAACATTTGGAGTCCAAGAAATAGTTGATTCGTCTGTAATTTTAACAACAACATTTGTAAAAAGACTAAGTGGTCAATACGGCGGTGATTGGACAACAAAAATTAGTGTCAATTCTAAAGATTCTAAAAAACTTGAGCAGGAAATCTCTTTACTATTTTATATCGCTATTGAAGAAAATACCAAAGGATGGATTGAAGTGAATTCCGATAATGATGATAATTTAACAGGAATGACTGGAAATACGCAGGGATTAGGCTCCTTTAATATTAATATACATGCCACTAAAGGTACTATAGAAGAACATTCATTCTTATCAACAACGTCACCAAGTTTAACTGCGCTAACGGAGACTGTTTTTAAAAATTTGAGAAGAGCATCGTATAAAAAAAGTAGCAAGAAACATATAGTATTGTCTGGTGAACAACTTTCGTTATTGGCAGATGGAACTAAGGAGAAACCTAATTTTATTGTTACACAAGTGACAGGAAAAGTTCCTTTTGAAATAGAAATTAATTATGAATCGGAAAGTTTCACCAATAGATTAAATAAATTGAGTAACGATATATATGATCAAGAATTACAAAAGCAGCGTAAATTATTTGATGAAAAATTTGAAAACATTTTCAAATTAAAATCTAAAGGTTATTCTAACGAAGAAATATCTTTTGCTAAAATGGCATTTTCCAACATGATTGGTTCCATCGGATACTTCTATGGAAGTTCTCAAGTTCAAAGTACTTACACCAAAGGTCCTGTGCCTTATTGGAAAGCACCTTTATATACTGCAGTACCTAGTAGAAGCTTTTTCCCTCGTGGTTTTTTATGGGATGAAGGATTTCATGGCTTACTTATTTCAACATGGGATTTAGAAATTGAATTAGATATCATAAGTCATTGGTTTGATTTAATGAACATTGAAGGTTGGATACCGAGAGAAATGATTTTAGGTCCTGAAGCATTAGCTAAAGTACCAGATGAATTTGTAACGCAGATGAATACTAATGCAAATCCTCCAACATTCTTTTTGACTTTACATTATATTCTTGAACATAAACAACAAGAATTGTTAGATAAACATTATCATCTCCTCGACAAATTATATCCTCGTCTTCAAGCTTGGTTCAATTGGTTTAATACAACACAAATTGGTGAATTTCCAAGTACATATAGATGGCGTGGTAGAGATCCCAATACTAATAGAGAATTAAATCCAAAAACACTTACATCAGGATTGGATGATTATCCTAGAGCTTCGCATCCAAATATTAATGAACGACATGTAGATTTGCGTTGTTGGATTGCATTTGCTGCTAATGTTATGTCCAGAATTACAGAGTTCTTGAATCATTCCAATAATAAATACCAAGAGACCTTTGATTATTTGTCCGATAATAATTTGTTGAATAAACTACATTGGTCATTTAATACGCAAACTTATTCAGATTTTGGTCTTCATACGGATAAAGTTGTCTTAACGAGACCGCATTCGCAATCAAATGCAAAACCTTCAGAAATGGTTAGAGTTGTCTTAGACGATCCAACTTTAAGATACGTTGATTCCTCTTTTGGTTACGTATCCTTATTTCCGTTCATTTTACAAATTATTGATCCTAATTCGTTACAACTAGAAAAAGTTTTACAAGATCTAACAGATCCTGATTTACTCTGGACAAAATATGGATTAAGATCGCTTGCAAAAACATCACCGCTTTATATGAAATATAATACAGAACATGATCCACCTTATTGGCGTGGTACTATTTGGATAAATTTAAATTACTTAACAGTTCGAGCTGCTCATTATTATTCCAAAATTGAAGGACCTTTTCAATCAAAAGCAAAGAAAGTTTATGACGATCTGAGACACAATATAATACAAAATGTTATACAACAATACAAATATAGTGGCTATGTATGGGAAAATTATAGAGATACGTTAGGTAGTGGAAAAGGCAGTCATCCATTTACGGGTTGGACATCATTGGTAGTTTTACTTATGGCAGAAATCTATTGAAGAATATTTTATTACTCGTGAAATATATAACATACTCTTAGATATAGAGTAATATAATTAAGATAAGAAGAAGAAACCAGAGGAGATTCCTTCAAATTTATAAAGATTTTTAAATCTTGAAGGAACAACACAAACACAAAAAGATTTAAAATAATAATAATAATAATAAATTGATACAAATGATTATATAAAAATCAACTATTAAATATATTATCAAAATATTCAGGATGTCTGAGGTTTTTCCTCGCTAAACGGTGTCAGTGTATTCTATGCACGAAAATAAGGAAAACAATTACACCCTGTATATCATAAAACTTTATATATATATAGTTCTATTTGTTAAGTAATATATAAGTAATATGTACAGCACAATGCATTTAATGATCATAAAATATTTTATATATGCATTATTCTCTATTTATATAGCGAGGCCAAAAATAACAAGTAACAAGTAGAAGAATCAGTCTACATTATAATATATTGATCTCTATGCACATTTTACAAGGCAAATATATATCTTCATTATCATTATATTAGTTACGTATAGTACCGTAATCTATGTAGAATAATGTGAATGTGGCATGAACGACAGTGACACAACCATTAATCAATTTAATAGGCAAAACCTGTTCCACAAATATTTTCGATATTATAATAACCCACTTAATATGTTATCTTATTAGAAACATATATATTTTCATTCTTTTCTAACAGCCAATTTAAAAATGTATATATCAATGTTTTTTTCCTTATTACATTATTTTAATACTTCTAAAGTATGAATATTTTTCAAATCAAAATGAAGAAAATATTTAATTTTTTTTATTACAAAATGGATTATTCAAGTAATTTATAGAAAATTATATTGTTAAAAGAATAATTAAAATTACGATTTATTTTATTTGAAAGATAATGAGAAAGTATCTTGCCACTTTCAGAGACACTGGCTGTGAATTGTTAAAAAAATTTACTTTGTAATTTACTTTAAATAAATCTATTTACTATTATACTTCAAAATTCTAATATAATACAATTTTGTTTAATAATTAATACAGTATATATATATATATATCTTTTTTTTCGATTAAGTTTTTCTTTATTTTAAAAATATTTCTTCAAACTATCTAAAAACGTAATTGTGCAAGTGGATAATACGACAGTAGACTTATTATTATTAAACAAAATTAAAAGAAAAATAGATTTAATGAATTATAATATATACGCGAGAATGAATTGAAAAGTTTTCAGTCTTAATAAACAAACAAATTTTATCTTTATTCAAATTAAAATTGAATTTAATAAAAAAAAAAAGTGATCTCTATATTAGGCTCAAAACTTATCAACCCATTATTAACGTAATATTAAAACAATTTGTATAATAAAATAATACAATAATTTTATATAAAATTACGAATAATATAAATAATTACTATATATATACAAAAAAAATATAAATCTCGTAAAATTGATTATTTAAAAATTTGAAAATTTACAATGAATTTATTTGAATAATTGTTATAGAGCCGGCAAAATTGAATTTCGAGCGGTTGATATCTCGAATCGAATGCGATATTCGATATTTGATTTCTCTCTCGCGGAATAATCGATAATTTCTTTCAGAGCTCGCCAGAGCTCGTCTAAAGAATAGGTGTGTGACTGCAGTGAAACAGTCTTCAATTAAACAAGTTTATTTTAGATTAAAACTGTATTTTTAATAATAATGGAGCCCTATGACATGATTGTCAATCAACCTGTGGTAATCGACAATGTGAGTGTTTGTTAGTGTTCAAATTAAATGGAATACAAATGTTCGTTGTCCTTCGGCAAATGTGTCAAACTCTGAGTAAGGCCATATTGTCGGCCGTAAACTTTGCCGACATTTATTCATATTTGGATATATAATATGACATCATAAGTATATTACAGAGTTTAATTAACAATCATTGATTATTTATTTCTATTATTTTATCTTAATATATTGTTTAAAATTATATAAAAAAATTGTTAGAAAATTTGTATTCAATGCTATTGCATTATACTATTTTAAAATCGATAATGGCTTTATGAACAAATATTTCTCTTATTTAGGGTTCTGGTGTTATCAAGGCTGGTTTCGCGGGTGACCAATTACCAAAATGCAGGTTTTCAAATTAGTAAGTACAGTAAATTGGTTCTGGTTCATTAAAATTCATAACGAATATTCTCTCTTTCTTTCTCTCTCTCTATCTCTCTATCTCTCTCTCTCTCTCACACACACTCTTTCTCTCTTTTACTCTTTGTTTTAGAGGTTAAAGACAGGTGGCGACTTTAAATTTGTCATTTGGGGAATAGTTAATTTTGACAGTCTTATATTATTCATTATATTATTAGATTTTTCTTTTAGATATTTTTTAGACTGCTATAAAAATGATATTCTATCATTTTAATATATATATTGATGTTAGTATTTGAATATTTGATTATTTCAATTTTTGACAGTATTGGAAGACCGAAGCATGTACGCGTTATGGCTGGAGCTTTGGAAGGAGATCTTTTCGTGGGTCCAATAGCAGAGGAACATCGTGGTCTATTATCAATACGTTATCCGATGGAACACGGTGTTGTCACAGATTGGAACGATATGGAAAGAATTTGGACTTATGTTTATAGTAAAGATCAATTAGCTACTTGTTGCGAAGAACATCCAGTTTTATTAACAGAAGCACCGCTTAATCCAAGAAAAAATCGTGAAAAAGCTGCTGAAATATTTTTTGAATCGTTTAACGCTCCAGCTCTATTTGTCTCTATGCAAGCCGTACTTAGTTTGTAAGTTATAGAAATGTATGACATCATGGTTGTATAATTTTGAAAATTGTTTTATTATTTTGTTTTGTTTATCTATTTTATTTAAACGTGCAATAGATATGCCACAGGAAGAACTACGGGAGTAGTTTTAGATGCTGGAGATGGCGTAACACATGCAGTACCTATCTACGAAGGTTTCGCTATGCCTCACAGTATAATGAGGGTAGATATAGCAGGTCGAGATGTTACAAGACATTTACGACTGTTATTACGCAAGGAAGGTATTAATTTTAAAACCACAGCTGAATTTGAAATCGTTAGAACAATTAAGGAACGATCTTGCTACTTGGCAAGTAATCCACAAAAGGAAGAAACTATTGAAACTGAGAAATTTCAATATGTTTTACCGGATGGAAGTCACTTGGAGGTAAGAAAATTATTGACTCGCTTTATTTTTAACATTATACATTATTAATATATTGTTTTAAAATAGATCGGCCCAGCCAGATTTAGAGCTCCAGAAGTGCTTTTCAGACCAGATCTAATCGGAGAAGAGTGCGAAGGAATTCACGAAGTATTAATGTTCTCCATTCAAAAATCAGATTTGGATTTGAGAAAAGTATTGTTACAAAATATTGTATTGTCTGGAGGATCCACACTCTTCCGCGTATGTACAAATATAATCTTTATATATATTTAAATAAATAGTATCATTATATACATATATTTATGTGTATATTATAATACATTGCATATTTTGTTCAGGGTTTTGGTGATAGACTATTATCAGAAATTCGTAAAATGGCATCGAAGGATATAAAGATCAGGGTAAGTTATTTAAATGTTATTACTATTATATATATAATATTATTTTTTATTTTAATTACTATATTTTATATACGACAGATATCAGCTCCTCAAGAACGTTTATACAGTACTTGGATTGGAGGATCCATTTTGGCCTCTTTAGATACATTTAAGAAAATGTGGGTTAGTAAAAGAGAATATGATGAAGACGGTATTAGAGCAATTCATCGTAAAACATTCTGAACATAATTTAGAAAACTTTCAGGTAATATATGAAATAATTTTAAGTAAAACACAAATAATGGCACACTCGAAACAAACAACCATATTTATCATGTTATTCATACTTTCGCAAACTTAGGTTGTCCTTAGGTTTTCCTTTCTTTCTTTCTTTCTTTTCTTTTTTTATTCTCGTTTTTTATTTTATTTTTTTGCGCACACAATTTACGCGCAAAATATATTTCGAGGGATTAAGAAATGTGTACGGATATAAAATGTAGAACATCGTAAAAAGTGGTAATGTTTTTTTTTTAAAATGCATCTTGATACATCTTATGTGAAATATGAATTTTTAATAGAGTATTCTGAATGAGAAAGAAAAAATACAACCTCGTCTTTAATGTCAAAATATAATATTTTCTGATCCCTTAGAAATGTAAATAAGGCCATTTATTGACCACATATTATTAAACACACTAATATAAAAACAGGATATTAAAATAACATTTGTTTTAAATGTTATGTCTCAATTTTTATAACTTATATATATATATATATATATTTATGTTTTCTATTATACTTTTTATCACTAGTTTTCTCAACGCAGTAGTAAAAAAAAGTGCTTTAACCGATCTATTTCGTAGATCAACTTATGTATTTTCATGTGCAGTAAAAAGTTTTGCAGTAAAATATTTGTAAATATGTATGCTTTCATAAAATAAATCTACAGTCTTTACAAATATATATATATTTCTCTTTATCAATACATTTTGTAATCATGTATTATTATTATTATTATTATTATTATCTGGTGTGCTGCTTCGTACAAAAAAAAAAAAAGAAAAAAGAAAAGAACAAGTAATTTTTATTAATATGGTATCACTTCACAATGGTAATATATTGTTTAAGAAAAGTAATCATTAATTTCAATTTTATGCGTGAAAAACTATGATGTACATTGTATCGTATGCTTCGACTGTGATACAAGTATAAATAATCAGAATTGATTTAAATTTCTTACGATAAAAATATATATATACATCGTATATATTAATTAAAAGCATGTTATTAATTTAGAAAATGAATTTTAATTTATCTAGTCTTTATTTACAGCAATGTTAAGATGTATCAATGGTATACGTAATATGATCTTTATCGGCATATTATTATTATATCATTGTATGTGATCTTATAAATGATATTAAAATGAATAATATAATGTAAAGCCTAAAATAAAACTACTAAAATGACATTCCATTTAATTGATTGAACATTGTGATGTGTTGTACTAACAGTATTGTTTATAATTAATATTTATAATATTTATACTATTTTGTTTTTTTTTATCAAAAAAAAAAAATTTTCAAATATTTAACATATGTACTTTTATTTAAAATAAATATAATTAAAAGAAGAATGGATAATATTGCATAATTAACAATAAAATATAATATGAAATACCTTTAATTATATTTTCAATAAGTTTATTCGTAACAATTATTGTGTGTATAAAAATAAATATATTTTGCAATATGTAGAATTTAATATAAAAGTATATTCACATTAGAGTACACAAGAGAAAATTCAATATATATTTTCTTTTCTTATTTGTATTTTTAGTGAATTTTTATTTTAAATAATTTCTTAAAAATTGTAATAAATAAGTACTACAAAAGAAAATATATATTATATTGTCAAACATAATATTAAATTATAAAATATTAAATCTTTGGATAGATTATAATCTGATTATAATCACATTATCTGAAACTTAGAATACGTTGTCTATAAAATTGTTCTTCGTGTATAATAGGAACTCCGGTTATCATATATATTAAATTATCAATTAATTCGCCAACAGATGTATAGCAATATAAACAACCAACTAATATACCTCCAAGATGACCAATAAATGAAGAATTTGGTACTAATAGATATATCAATACTAGTTCGACCCAAATAGATATTTTACTCGGTACCCTTAAACCACCAACATCATGAATTCTATTACTTTCTTCGCATATAGTTATAACTTTTAATGCGAATAGCACAGAAGAAAAACCAATAGCACACATCGTGTAGTATCCGTAATCTGCTGTTAATTGCATGAGAATGTATGCGAGAGATACAAACATAGAACTGCATCCGATTGACAATAATGCGACCAATAATACAAAATTAGGAGTTCCATACATAGTTTCCAAATATGAACCCTTCAGGATAAAAGATACCATGTTGTAATAAAGATGCATATCGGATCCATGCTCAAAATTTGATACTATAAAAGAACGCCAATCACGGTACTTAAATATTTTAACTGCTGATATACACGCATCTTCTGCATTCCATGGAACTTTGATTAGGCCCGTATAAAGTAACGCCTAAAAATGTTAAATATAAATTAATACTCGAATGCATTATTTACAGTACTATACTCAAGATGTTAATATATGTAATGTATATATCAAAATGAATTTTATTTCACCTGTAATATCACTCCGATTAAAGTAGCCGGTGGTATTTTATCAACTCCAATATTTACAGCCTGCATAAATAATAAATACAGGCCATATTGTAGGCCTTGTTGACGTCTTTGAACAGGCCTCATAATCGTTGACCATCCAAAATCACACTGTCAAATGATATTATATCTCCGAAAATTAACCTTTAGAGATTTGTATATTTTATAACGTGTTGTAACATTTTGAAGCATCAATTATACATATATTTACATCATAAGTAATACAGTAGTACCAATATATAAAACATTTTCTTTCTAACGCGTTTGAATATTCCAGTTTTTTCCCGCCTTTTAAAAATAATTTGAAATTTCTGGTCATAAGATATTTTCTTTTTATATTATCATCGATTAACGAAAGCATTCAAATTAATTGACATATTTTCATAAATGAAGTATATATTATATAAAATTAATATTATATAACATGAAAATTACATAAAGCTGATAACATTGATGTTATTGGGTATTATACATGTAAACAACGTAAAAAAGTATTGTGTAATCCATTTGATTCATTTAATGTACTTATATAATAGTCATATTATTTGTGTTTTATTTAAAATTATTTAGATTGAATATATTCTATAAAAGAATATTGTATATTTATAAAAAAAAAAAAAATTGATATTTGTAAAATGCATCACTGGTGATTACAACGCCATCATCTGGACACTTTGATAAAAAAATGTTTAATTTTTAGTGTAAAGAATGATGTTACGTTTGACCGGTTTATGAATAATTAATTGTTTAAAAAATGGCTATAACATTGTGCAAAATGTCACGATTTTCCAGATGTTATAAATATTTAAAAAATTATGACAACTTAATAACAAATAATCGTTCTTTGTTGTTTTGTACAATAGCACAGCAACCAAAGTCAAGAAATTTATTAAAAATCAGCATTATTGGTGCATCTATCGGTATTATTGCTGGAGCAGGTTATTCTTTTTATAAAATTAGCGAACAAAGAAAAAATGTAACATTAGAGGGAACACCTGTAAATCCAATCCAATTATTGAAACATAAACCACCTATTACACCATCTAGAAAGGTATTTTTAATACTTTAAGACAATTTCATTTTGAAAGCACGATAAATGATTATACAATGTTACAAAAATATAAATTGTAATTTATTTATCTGTAACTTCATTTTATTTGTAGGTTATTTTTCCTGTTAATACGACTGGACTTAAACTTACGTTGTATCAATACCAAACGTGTCCCTTTTGCTGTAAAGTAAGTAATCGTATACACTTAAAGCGTATATCATATTAACACGTTCCATGCCAAACCATTTTTGCCTGACTTGTCGTTCAGGCCATTGGATGTTTTGACTAAAAATTGGTACGTTATCGCATAATATTTCATTATATCATCAGTGGATAAGTATTTAGCTTGTTTGGAGTAGTTATCACATCGTGTACCATTTATGGTACCGAACCAACCGTTTTTATGCAGCTCTTGTTTTAAAAAAGTCAAACATTATATATTACTATTAGTTATTGTATATATGACGATTAAACAAATTTATGTGCTTTGTTTTATACTGCATTTTTTACAATGCCTCATCTATTTGGTGAAAATATATTTTATAGAATCTTTAATGAATATGCCTGCATGTACCATTTGTGGTACACGTGGCCTGATAGTCAAGTTTAACGTGTACCATAAATGGTACACGTTGCATGGAACGTGTTAATCAATAATTTTTAAGCCAAATATATGCATCATATTTATTACATTGATATAATTCTAATAAAAATAAAAAAAATACAATTGGGTCTTTAGGTCAGGACTTTTCTAGATTATTATGGAATATCTTACGATGTCGTTGAGGTTGATCCAGTATTGCGGCGAGAAATTTCTTGGTCTTCTTATAGAAAAGTACCGATACTTCTTGTTCAAATGAAAGACGGTTATCAACCTTTGAACGACAGTTCGATGATAATATCATTGATTTCGTCTTTTATGCGAGATAAATCTCAAAATATTTCTGAATTGGTTGAATATTATCCAAACATTGGTATGCACGACGATAATGGAAAATTTAAATATGAAATAATGAACAAATATTTCTTAATGTATAATCAAATCCCTAAAGATGTCACGATGAACGCTATAGTGTAAGTTTAATTTTGGATTATGTGTTTTATATGAAATAATTTTTGGTAAATTTCTTATACGCAAAATTGTCCGTATTACCAAAGATCATTTATACAAAATATCTCTCTCTAGTTCTCTTTTTTTTATTATTTATATATATTTAATTACTTTATTAGAGAAGAACGTAAATGGAGACAGTGGGCAGACGATGTGTTAGTTCATACTCTTTCGCCTAATGTATATAGAACGTTGAACGAATCGTATGAAACTTTTGAATGGTTTTCTGAGGTAAGCGTATTTATCTACTTCAAAATACATGCTAAAGTAATAAGTATTTATTTAAAGTGTACACAAATTATATATTTCATTCAGGTCGGTCAATGGAAAGAATATTTTCCAGCATGGGAGAGAATATTAATAGTTAATGTAGGAGCATGCGCTATGTGGATGATTGGAAAACGCTTGAAAAAAAGGCACAGACTAAAGGAAGATGTTCGTCAATCATTGTACGATGAAGTAAATAAGTGGTTAAGAGAAATTCATGTTAATAGAACTCCGTTTAAGGGTGGTGACAATCCAGATCTTTCTGATCTTGCAGTATACGGTATTTTAAAAAGTATTGAAGGATGTTCCGCTTTTAAAGATTTACTAGATAATACAAAATTGTCTACGTGGTATAATGCTATGAAAGAAAGAGTTGACTCATACGCTGGACATGAGCTTGTAAATGGTTAATTTATATATAGAAAGAGAGAGAAAGAGAGTCTTGTGTTATTTGAATCTATTTTCTTGAGAAAGAAAATGTAGTATTGCATTAAAAATGAAATTACTTATACGAATTTATACAAATTAAATTTATTTTATTTCTTGCATATATATATACATATATATATGTATATATATATGTATAATATTATAACAGTTTTAAATAATACATTTAATTAAACCTGTTCATATTTATGAAATATTTATTTTTTACACAGCACACGGCAATTGACGATACCTTAATTTAAAGCCCTTATTCTGTGTGTCATTAACGTCATTGTCATTTGTAACAACATAAAGTACGAATGGTTTTAATGTAGCTGAAATAATAATCAAATTAACACAATAACATTGTCTTAATATTATATATAATGCAGATATATCAAAAAACGTATGTTTAATAGTTAATATATTTAAATGAGATTTAAATTTATAAATACATACATGTTTTGGTTGTAAAAGCATTTCCACAGAAACGTTCTGTATTAAGAGGAATACCGTTTTCACTTGGATTTGGTATAATAACAAAATCATCAGTACAGTTTAATCCAGATTCCGCTACCGCAGAAGTTCCTACAATAACAATTCGTTATAATTTATGTTTTATTATGTTTTATTATGTTACACTCGTATTTATTTTACCTATTAGAGTTGGATCTATTCCACCCGTATCTCCAGAAATAGAAAATGAATTTGTATCGCTTTGCGACCACTCGATGCTACAGTAGCCTAATGCCATTCTAACGCAAACACCATAATTTAAATTAACCATTTCTCTAGTACCTACAGAAGGTTCTGAAATATATTTCATATTTTTTTATTTATAGTATATAATAAAATATGCATTGAAAAATTATTCATTTCTATGCTTACCTCTTGAATTCACAGTTGTACCGTAATTGAAACTTGTTACCGTGTCTGATATTGATTTGTAATATTGTAAACATCCATTAGGAACTAAAATATAACGTAGAATATTTTTTTCTAATATTTTCTTTAAATATTTTAATAGGAAATAATATTAAATTTATATCTTTATCACCTCTCCATAAAGAATCGCATGCTATTTGTTGTATTCTTATATTCCAACGACGATCAAACGGATAATCTGCATTTGTTCCTATAGAAATGGTAATTGGGGATGCTCCATTAAAATCTGCATATACTGTAAAATATATGAAATATGGATAATTATTTATTATTACTTTTTTTATAATTTTAAATTATACAAATAATAGTTATGTACCATGCTGATTAGAATTTTCTCCACATATACGTGGAACCAACGAAGATGATCCGGATACCAAAAACAAATCAAAATCACACGTTCCATTTGCATTAGGTTGGGCTAAACTAAAATCTATGAAATCTAAACGTATCTGCGAATATAAAAATAGGGTTTTAATAACGATGCACATATTACTACGGTTACATGAAAAATTAATTTTATCCGTGTCAATACCTGACATATATCAGAGTTACATTTATTTATTGTTATCGTACATCGTTCTCCTCCTTTATAAGTGGTAGGATAGCCTGGATTAATAAAGTATGTGTTATTTATATTCGTGGTAGATCCGCATGTCTTTTGAACTGTAAGATGATAAAAATGAAATATAATTAATATTTATATATTTGTATTTTTATAATTTATAATACATTGTATATAATATACTAACAGATGCAACAAATACCAAGACCGTTCGCACATGTACCGGACGGTGTACCACCATAGCTATTACATTCTCTTCGTGTAAAACATGTGCCATTAAGCGAATTACTTGCTAGACATTGAGAGTTAGCAAATCGTATGACACTGAAGAATGGAAAAACTGTACAAAAGTTTATAGTTATATGCAAATGTTATATTTTTAGAATATTATCAAATTATAATATAACTATCAATTTTGATTTCGCAATAATCTTATTACGAATAAGAAAATGCAGAATGAAACTTACATTTTTTCTGTCGTATTATGTAAGGATTATATGACACGTTATCCAAATTTTCATTATTCGTTATTGCGTTATTGTGATCAAAAAATTGACCACTTACAAAAGAGAATACAAGAAATAATACAGTTAACATTATACTGAACATCTTTAAAAGAATATCTGGCCTCTTCGCATTCTGTAGGACTAGTAACGGTCTCTGTTTGTTCGGGCCGTAGGAATAATTAGCAAGTTCTCGAAAAAACTCCAACTGGGTATACTGTACAATATAATATAACTGTAAAATGAAAATGCATCACGTGCAGCTCTAATACTGCTTTTATCTCAACGTTTTTTACTTAACAATATGTACTAATCGAATACATAATTTTTTATAATTAAAATAATCATTTACATTTTTTCATATTAATATTTAGACTTACTTTATATGATTGATTTTCGAAGTTGTTCCATTTATACAAAGTGAATATATGTATATACAATTATATGTTTTACTGGTAAAATTTTTTTTTTTTTTTTTTTATATATATATATATATATATATACATCTTAAAAAACAGTCTTAAAAGTAATAAAATCGATAGTTTATCTAACATATCATTAAATGATATAGATTTGTAAAATATTTTCTCATATACAAATAAGAATGCACGATTGTAATATTTCATGCTTTCGTTTAATTTCATATTTTTTTAACTTTTTGACGTATGCGAAGTTCTACAAAATGGACAATGACCATATCTTAGCAATGCCAATTCATAATCGTCCGAATGAAATAGCTGAAAAAAAGATGATGATTATTATTTATAAAAATGTTATACGCGTTAAAAAAACATGCGTTAAATAATTTCTAATATGTGTTACTTACTTTCAAACAGGATTTACATAATACTACTTGAAGATCAGGCAAAAGATTTCTAAAATATTTTGTTTTAAATGGTTTTGGCCATTTGACTATTAAAACCGATGAAGGATCCATACTTTTTAATACGCTTCGTCCAACAATAACTGTGGAATCATCTGTTTTCTCCTTAAAAAAAAAAAAAAAACATTTTTTTCAGTAACAAAAAACCGGATTAGTAAATGTTTTCTGAAAATGACTGATTATACCTCGTATTTTATTAAACGTGCAGTAAAAAGATCTGTTTCGTTAGAAAATACAGTAAGTTGATCTTCAGTAGTTGATGTACTCGATAACGACAATGATTCTTCTATTAATTTTTCTGCTTCTTGATCGGTAATACCTTCCTCTAATTCAAATTCAACTAACGGTAGAATTTCTATAACAATAAAATATTATTTTGATATTATTGATGATATATCACAGGATTAATTAAAATATATAAACTTCATTTTTACCAAACATAACGAACGAATGTTGAAATTTAAGGCCACATTGTATACATTTGCTACCAATATTGTTATCTATCGGTAAAAGTGGATTAAACGTTGAACACTTATAACATAATGGTAATAATTCTTCAGGATCTCTATACGGATAAGCTCTTGCAGCTAAAGTAGAAGTTTCAATTTCTGCAAGAAGGTTTTTAGAAATTTTCATTGAACGCAATTGTTCGAGTAATTGCATAACTAATTTGTTGGCACCTAACAAACGAGCTTGCTTGATTAAAGTGTACATTATTTTTAATTTTGATACACCTTCTAATTGAATGCCTTGTGTTTTTAATAATAAATATCTTGAAATGTTAAATAATGCTTCTGGCATTAAAGACGTGAATGGTTCCTCCTGACAGAGAGAGAAAGAGAAATAAAAGTAATATTTTATTATAAAATCATATTAAAATTCATCGCAAATTCATTAAAACAAAACAAAAAAATCGATCTTACCAAATATTTATGTATCTCATGATACGCATAATAAATGTCAGCTTTGTTGTAATAAGACAAATACATAGATTTTATTTCTTCTGTACTTTTTAACAAATTAAGACTAAGCTGAGATAAAAGCCAATAAAAATAACATGCATCACGGTATCTTTTTTCAGCTATGGCATTGTCAGCCAAGCTCGTTAGTACACTGACCGATTCTTCGGGTTGGCCAGCCATTTGAAAAGCTAAAAAACAAAATTAAAATTAAATATATAGACATATTACACAATTAAACTAATAAATTAATGAAAAGTATAAATAACCTTCTTGTGCTTCCGAAAAACGACCAGTTTCTGCTAACCATCTAGCATACGGTCCATATACTCGTGACTTTAATTTTGGATTTCTTTCCGCAAGTTCGAAAGCTTCAGGCCAAGCTTGTGCATCGACAAGTACATCAGCTACGTCAGGATCGTCCCCCAATCTACTAAAAATCTCAGCTGCCCCATGAGTAGCTCCTAACTGTTTCAATATCTTAGCGATCAAAGATAAATTATCTCTATCCGATTTGTCCAATTGTCTGCCAACTTTTATGAGCATATCAATCCAACCATATTCGGCAATAATATTAATAGCACGTTGTGTATCACCAGCGGAAAAGAACATTTCCGCAGCTGCACGTGGTTCGCCTAAACTTTTAGCCCATTCTGCACGTCGACGTAATAAAATAGTACGATCCTGAAAATATTGAAGTTAAATTAAGTAAATTATATATATTTGTAATTATAATTATATATTTGTAATTATAATATTTGTATTAGAGATCCATACAGTAATGAAATATAATTTTTAATTACCTGAGTATTACCACTTGCTATAAATTCTTGAGCAATATCAAACATACGTAAATCGGAATACATATCTCTAGCATACTGTTGTAAGCCTGCTTTTTGATACAATTTAGCTGCGTCTTTTAGTCTACCCATTGCTGCGGCAGCTATAGCCATACACGCTTCTTGACCCCATTCACCAGATTTTAACTTTTCTTCTACCTCCGATACAACTTCAATATATCGTAGATTTTTAATACGAGCGAAAGCAGAATAGGCTATATTTAATTCTAGATTGTCTAATGCAGCAATTCCTAATGCTCGCCAATCTGATTCGGCAACACCAAGACACGCTACTTCATAAGCTTCTTTAAATGATCCGATGTCTAAGTACTGGTACATGAACAATGAAAGAGGTACCTGAATAAAATATTAAATGAACATTTTAATATTAACAGAGTTATGTAAACATATAAATAAAAGAAATATTTTATCTATTATATACCTCTAAGATAATAACAGCAGAACCGTTTAAACAATATAATTTAGATCCATTGTGACCAACAACGAATCCTGAGAATTTCTGTCGATATTCAGAAAAATTAGCAACTTTGATCGCAAGATAATTGCTACCAGAAAAACACATTATATCTTCGGAAGCACTATTATACGCAACACTTGTGACATCTTGAAAATCTTGTAATTTTTCTTCCGTGTATAAATCGAATATGGAAAGAACACCGTTTTCACTGACAACTGCCATTTTTTCTTTTAGAGAACTGATATCCAGACATCTTACTGATCCTTCCACTTTTGCCAAATGTGCAGGAAATGGATTATCCAAATAGATCTTAATTACGTGTCCTGTTTTTAAACCTGGTAATGGAATAATATTTTGTTAATAGTTATATTAATATATAACATTTTTGTTTTTTTTACTTTTTTTATTTTTAAACTTACCTATAATTAAACATTCCTGTCCAGCAGGACCTCCTACTACTTTAATATAAGTTATAAGATCATCGAGAATCCATTCCCTTTCAACGATACCAGTGAAAGATAAACATTGTAATCGTTTTTCTAAACATAATACCAAATGATTTGTTGTAATAACTAATAAATTACAATTAATTGTTTGATTAAGTTTTTCCCGTATACGATAATGCATTCCTTCGCTGTTTCCGGACGGTTCATAAATTATTACTCGTTCTGGTAATTGAACGGCAAGTCTGTTTCTATATACAGCAATACGACATACCTGTGTGAAAAAATATTTGTAAGAAATTTGATTAATCATAAAATATAAACAATATTAAAACATTAGAATATATTATACAGATACGTACCAAGTCTTTGCACTTGATACGAACTTTTTGATTCGTTACTAAATGTTGAATTATGACATCAGTCATATTTTCTCTATAAGCATATCTATCTTTGTACAATCCGTGTACAACATTCCACGATAATTGTAAATAAGTTATTGTTCCATCTTGACAACCGAGTGCCTACAAAAAATTCATTTAAATATTAAATATTAAGATACATGTGCTGAATATACAGCTATAAGATACAGCTGATAAATTTATTATTCTTTTTTAGAAAAATGATAAAAGATATCCTACAACATGCGAAGAAGATGGATGGACAGCGCAACTCCAAACCCATGAAGAAAATGTATTACCGACAACAGCGAGTTGTATACCATCATGAGTCATCAAAAGACATTGCTTGTTACTACCAGAAACAAGAATATATTGACCATCAGGAAAGTATGTAATTTTTAAGGGAGTAAAGTGTACTGTTCGTTCTCTTCCAATAGGCTTTCCATTGATCGTGTAAAATGAAATAATTCCATTCCATTCTGCAATACATAAAATGTCTGCTGCATCATCTCTGTAAAATAGAGAGAATAGATATTATTTCAATTTTATATCGCATATTTCATTTGTACATACAATTATATAATACAATCATACCGCAAAGGATTCCATGCTAAACTCCAGATGGGTACACCTGTTTGTCTTTCAATGCGTATCTTTTCTTCGCCGTTCTAAATATATTATTGCAAAATTAGATAATTTATCTGATAAATCTATTAAAAAAAAAAAAGCTATAACGATAATAATAGAAAATGATAAACCTTATTTCTGATAGAAACGTATCCAGCTGCTAGACCAATAGCTAAATACTGGCCATCCAATGTCCACGCGCAACAATTAACTCTTCCTCCAGATTTATGTTTTTGTACTGCTTTTTGTTCGGCTGACCAAAATGCGATATCAGAAAGGGAACAACTGAGTAACTGATGTGATACAGGATTAAATTGCATCGCTTGAACAGCTTCATTATGTCTATACATTTAATATCCAAGATTATATTATCAATTTTGTTAGTTTTTATTTGATTATAAGAAATATGACTTACGAGTACTTCAATATTCCTTCTAATTTGGAAGTCCATATAATGACGCTTTTATCTGCGCTACCCGATGCAAATCTTCTACCATCTTTTGCGTAACATACACAGTAAACAGTATCTTTGTGACCTATAGCAATTATAGTTTATATTTTATTAAATTCATATAAATAATATAAAATATATAAAATTATATATTTTATTATTAGCAATAAATGCTATTACCTTTTAGCGGTTGTACCAAAGCACCACCGGTAGTTTCATAAACTAAAACTTGATGTCCTGCGGCAACAACTAATTGTGTGCCATCAGGATTAAAACATAAATCATATATACTGAAAAAAATTATTTCATTCATATTAAAACTATATATATATATATATATATATATATATATATTCATAAAATATTTGATAAAATATATATTATAGTAATATCATTTGAAAAAATATCTACCATTGTTCTAATTTATCTTGAACTTTATCAACCCATGCTGGATGTGCCCTCATTATATATAAATCTATAGAATATATATTTCTCAATTAAACAATTCTAACAATGTTCATTATCATTAATTATTAATTTTTCTTCAACAATATAAATTAACGTAGGATTTGTTTTGAAATTGTTTGGTTACCAGGGTAACACAAGTTTCAATATGGAAGAATATGCATTAAATGAATATTTCTAAGATTTGTAATCTTTAAATTTAAATATGATTTATTCCAAATATTTAATATAAACATTTAATATGAACAGATATATACATATAATACAATTTTGTTAATAGTTTAACAACATATTTAGCGTGAGTGAAATGTAATATTTGTTTGAAAATGAATATTTAAATTAGAATTTAAATTTCGCGGGGAAAAAAGTATTAATCGATAATAACAACTCTGTCGGTAAAATCGTAATATCTATTCTTAAATTTTATTGGCTAATATTATAAAAAAAAATTTGCTTGGTATCATTCTTCGCACTAAGGAAAGACAGAAAGAGTGAAAGAGATAGTAATATATAGTCTTCTTCGCTTAACTTCATGCGAATCGAGGTAAACGTTGTACGCCGTGAATTTAGCAAAGTCATAAATATCTGTCCATGTGACATTAGTCGGGAGAACGTCTCCGAATGCGGTAAATCGTGTTGTCAAAGAATCGCAAGTTAATGTAGATTTGATTTGCCCGTTTTCTTTCGATTGTGACCAAATTAGAATAATTAATTATCTTTGTATGTATTCTTTTTATCGCAGTCAAAGGTCTAGTTTAACATGATCAAATTATTTTCGTTGAAACAAGCGAAAAAAGATGGCGAGTCACCAAAGGCTGGGACCCAGAAAAAGGCATCAGCAGCTCAGCTGAGAATAACGAAAGGTGTCCGATTCGGCGCAATGCAATAATAAATTATCTTTCGTATGAAATTATATTGCAATTTATATATATATATATATTAAATATTAATTATGGTTTTTATAATTTTTTTTTTATAGATATTAACGAACTTAATTTACCAAAAACATGCGGTACGGAGTTTCCCGATCCCGATGATTTATTGAGTTTTAAATTAATTATTTGTCCAGATGAGGTAGGTTCAATTTGATAACAAAAATAGATTCTTTTTCGTTTCTAATATATCCTATAATATAACTATAGTTATATCAATACTACTGACAATAACAATAACAATAACAATAGATGATAAAAGAGAGATATAGTATTTATATGTAATTTCATTTTATTCAAAGTATTATTATTATAGAGATCTATTCCACCTTCTTGGTTATAATCCACATTGAATTATTTTCCAGGGTTTTTATAGAGGCGGTAGATTTGTATTCAGTTTTAAAGTTGGACCAAATTACCCTCACGAACCACCTAAAGTTAAATGTGAAACTCAAGTATATCATCCCAATATTGACTTGGAAGGGAACGTGTGCTTGAATATTTTAAGAGAAGACTGGAAACCTGTTCTAACTATTAATTCTATTGTTTATGGACTTCAGTACCTTTTTCTAGTATGGGCTAATCATGTTTTCTCATTTTTGATTAACCCCTTGCATTATAACAATACGTGAGACTTGTGATAAACTTTACGATCCAAACATCAGAAATGTTGGTCTTACTCGTGGTGAATCTTACGTGCTAAAAAGCACCGACTTTGATATGCAGCTTTGCGCATTAAATTATAATGCAAGGAGTTAATTTAATTGTATATATGTGGAATCGAACATCTTCATTCCAAATAATAAAGTAGGCATTCGTGAGGAAGTTGACCGGAGAGCCATGGATAGGTTAGAAATAAATCAAAGGTTAGAATAATCACCTGGAAAGCAGAATATCAGGATTCAAGTCTCGATTCAGTCAATCCAATGGCCAAATTTTTGTCACGAATCCTACATATGTATATATGGCACGATATGCAGCGAAACAAATAGTACTGAAATTGTAGACGTGCTCCGAACGTCAAGATGCATCTCATCATAACACAAATCTAATTACATTTGATACAGCATATGTTCAAAATGCATTCATTGTTGGTTACAGTAGCAGATTTTTGGTACGACATTCAGTACTATTTGTTTTGTCACATACTGTATACTAAATAGTAAAGAAATTTTTGATTGATTTATAAAGTAAATGAAATTACTAAGAATAATATTATTTTAGGAACCCAATCCGGAAGATCCTCTCAATAAGGATGCTGCAGAAGTATTACAAAATAACAGAAGAGTATTCGAACAAAATGTAGCAAAAGCTATGAGAGGCGGTTATGTAGGAACACTTTGTTTCGAACGGTGTCTCAAGTGATACAGTATTCCATCATTGTTACTGTACACATTTCTTTAGGGACTCACTTTGGGAAAAAATATCCTAACACACATACAGGGCATAGATAGGAGGACTATGAATCCTGTTAATTGCGTGATTACCACCTTATACACATTTATTTTTTTTATATTTTGCCAGGCCTATATACGTCAATTTCATTTAAAAAAAAAAAAAACAAAAAATACACTTTATATTTTTCAATTCTAAACCTATCCAAATGTTGAATATATGTAAACATATATGTATATATACATATACATATATTTATATATATATATATATAGTTTCATTATTTATGTTAACAAAATTATATAAAATTATGAAGATACGTTTTGGCCCTGGCACATTGATTTAGTGTGAATTTTGTGGAATGCAATTGAAGAACGATAGATCAATTATAGTGAGCATTCCTCTCATTAAAATAGGTGTTGCTGACTAATTCATGATATTTAACTCAGAGTGGACCTTAGTCATTAGGATATATTTAACTTTTTAGCTAGATTTTTGTTGTTTTTCTTTTTTTTTTTTTTTATTTTTTTCCTCTTTTTTCTACCCCCATCATCATAATTTTTTTCAATTAAATGTATCATAATATTTTCACGTATCATTATTATTAATCTATTAAAAAAAAAAATTACCGGCAGCACCTATCATCGCGAGTTTATCTTCAGTTTATAATTATATATGTGCATTTATACGCATATATATGTAATATTTATTATACACATATATGCGTATACATACACATATATAATTCAATATAAACAATGACTGAGGTGGACTGTAAGGAGGCTGTTATAGAATAACAGATATTTTATTTGATTTGGCAAAGATTGCACATATATTAAAATATATATATATATAAAGAAAAAAAAAAAAGTAATAAAAAAAGAAAAAAAAAACAAAACAAAAGACATCAATCGCCACTTTTTGCCAACGGAGGACGTAAGAAGAAATTGTAACATTTGTAATGCATAAACGCGTTCCATTTCTATGCAATAAGAAATAATAGATGAAAGAATTTTCAATTATTATTATTATATATATATATAAGTAGACAATTGTAATTTTCATAAAAAAAAAAAAAAAAAAAATATTAACAATCGTAAGGGGCATGATCTTTTACATTAAATTGTTTGTTCTATAATGCCAAAAAAGCTTTTTAAGACGAAAATTATATATATATATATACATACATATATATGTGTATATATATATATATATATTTATTCTATAATTTCAAAAATATGTACATAAAAATGAATAAACGAAATAAAAAGAAACAAACAAATAAATAAATAAATAATGTTATACGCATTTTGGAAAAAATTTCGGAAAAATCTATTATAAAATGAGATAATTTCAATAAATAAATTATCTTTATATAATTGTCTCACATATATATATATACACATATATTATATATATATGTATAAAAAAAAAATATCATGCCGTAACAATCTGTATTTACAATCTGTATGGTCATAAAAAAAAAAAATGTGTTTTACGTCCTCGAAATTGCGATCTTGTTTAAATTTCATATACCAAACCATTTATTAAATATTTTTTGGTTTTAATGAATTCATTTTATTTGTAGATTCTCGTTTAAAAAATTCTCTTTTTAAAAAATGATTATATTCGTTCTTTTCTAGACACGATATATTATTAAAAAGAAAAATGTGTTATATATAAAAAAAAAAATATTAAACAATCTTTTTATTTGTAATTATAAAATAATAATAATAATAATAAAATGAACAAAAATTTATTTAGAAATTGACTAATAATTTACTTTATGCGAAATAAAAAAAAAGAAAGTAATTTAAATTCTAATTCTCTAATATTATAAGTGAATGTGTGTGTGTGTGTGCGTGCGTGCGCGCGCGCGCGCGAATGTGGTGGTTCTGTAAGATAATGTTAACAAACAAAAAATCGAAATATTCGTAATGGAGAAGATAAAGAATGATTAAATTGATAAACGAAGATATAAATAGATGAAAGATAATTACGTAAGCATTAAATTTATAATCGAATAATAAATTTTTTTTCTTTTCTTCTTACCTTTAGTTACTATAATATTCAAGAATTTATATATCTTTTTACTACTGGTTTTTTTTACATATATTTCTATACAATATTTATATATATATATATATATATATACATATATATGTATATATGTATGTATGTATGTATAAATATGTCATTTGGGCATTCATTTAGAAACTACAAATTTTATATTATATATAAAAAATGGAATGATATTTCTTTTATAAAAGATTATTAATATCTCCTTGTATTGATTACTATAATTTGTTAATATTCCAGTTACAATATGGTGTCAAACTTATTAACTAAAAAAAATAACACTTGGCTGTCTTTCTTTATTATTTTCTTTTTCATTTTTTTTTTTATTTAGTCCGACTTTTTTGTTATATTCTTTGCTACATCTTTCAATAAACATTTCACGTATATTATTATTATTGTTTCGAGGCACACTTTACTTTTGAATACTTTCCTTTAATCAATTAAAACCAATAGTCAAATTTTTATAATATTGTGTTCAACTTTTGTTAGAATGTGGTAATTAGAAATATTTAATTACATTAATTTAATTTAATCGGGAATAAATTGTTACTTGAAATATATAAACCAAGAAAAAAAAGGGAAACAAAAACAATATTAAAAGAAAATATGTTCCTTTTAACTTTGATATATTTATGTATCAAGAAAACAATTTTTAAAATAGCATAGAGCAGTGGGGTTTCTCAAAATATGAACTCGTTACCTCGTAATTTAATTTCAAAATTGCGGAAATTTTAACAAATTAATCAAATATATTTCTCGACGCGTAAAATTAATTGAAAAAACAATTTTAACAATATTACGAAGTATAATATTTCTGTGTTAGAGTGAAATAAGAAGAGATATTTAAATGTAATAGAAAACAAAATTTGTTCATTTATTATCTTCAATATAATAAATATTTTTTTATATATATATATATATGATAAAAAATAAATATTTGAATTAAACGTAGAAACTTTATTTTTGAAAGTTATACGAAATTAATCGTTTTGTTGCAAGTATAAAAAACGATTAGAACAATGAATAATCTCTATTTTTCTCTCTTTTTCTCTCACCCCATCGTTCTATTTAAGATTTGGCATAATATATTAAAAATGTTAAATATTATTATTAACAATTAATAATTCATTTTTATTATGCTGACAAGAAATCAATTTAATTTATATATATATTTTTTTCAATTTGTCGAACGTATCGATCATTCTATTGATGTTACAAGTTTATTCGTTTATTACATGTGTTATATTTATTATTATTATTACTTTTTTTTATAAATGAAATTTGTATTTAAACGTGTTACGTTTATTTTTAATCGGAATATTTTGTTTATAGTTAGAAAAAAGGGTACAAGGATATTGTTGTAGTAACTTATGTATAATAAATCTGATTTATATTGTATTCGTTTTTAGTTAGTTAGTTAGTTAGTTAGTTAGAGAATTATAACTATAATGTTCGTTTTTTAATTTGTTGACTACTGGTTAATTAATATTATTTTTTTGTTTTTCTAATATTAAGTATAAGTGTTATCATTTAATCGAGTTTAAATGTGCATCTTATATGCTTGCTTGCTTGCTTGCTCGTTGCTATTTACTTTACAAAAGCTTATCTGGATTAATGTAAGTGTACTTTCTTAATGTGAGAGAATTGCATGCAAAGAATAAAACTATGATATTAATCTAAAGGATATTGGAATTATTAAGAATGTTACATGAAGTGCGAATATATGTTAATAATGTGTTTAATAAATAATAATAATAATAATTATAATAATAATAATTAGATAAAATAACACAATTATTTTGAAATGACTTCAAATGATCAATCAATAATTATAATTTTTACACGTTGTAGTATCAAAGATTTTGGTTGTATTATTTTCGAGATGTAGCATAAAGAAAGAGCTTTCCTTTACATTTAAATTTATTTACATGCAATGAAAGTACTTTAATAAATTTATATCAAGAAGTTATTAGTATAACTCGATCAAATTTAGAATATTTAAATTTTTGTTTTCTATTATATATATCTATCATTATATAATATTTTTGTTTTATTTTAATAAGTATTTACACTGATTAGACTTGTAATTTAATTTCGAAAGTTAAGAATAAATTCCTATGAGATATATATATATATATATATAATTTATTGTTAATATCTCTTTTTACAAGCAATTCAAAATAAACATTAATATAAATAGTAATGTATTTGTATCTCAATATTAACTGATGATTACTGTCATCAGTTAATAGGTTTAAAGGTTTATCATATTTAATAGCTTTGGAACCTTCTACTTTCTTTTTATTAAAGAACAGCATCTGTACAAGCAGAGCAATAGTGTGTACAATAAAAGCTTTTATAAAGTAAAGATATAATTATAAAATGACGTTTATACGCAATTTTGGTCATATAATTCAAAAACAGTCCTTTCCAATATTTGTAACCAACAATTTTTAACATAGTTTCATTTAACAAATATACAGACATAAAATTTTCGTAGAAATATAATGCGTAACTAACAATAAAAATTATCATTTCTAGCCAGCTATTATTTTTCAAATCAACTTTAAATTCAACATTTATAAATGAATTATAATATTATAAACGAATTTATAATAAAGTATGTACAAAAGCTCACTAGACAAATAGCAGCTTTTCCAATAATTAATCAATTAAATTTACTTTAATATTGAATGTCTATAAAAAGATAATACACTACCATTACTCATTAGGCAAATCAAATATCGTACTAATGTCTCGACTAATGAAACAATTGTTGTGTATACAATAATTTGAATGAAAATTTACTTTATAAGCATCATATCAGAATAAAATCTTGTCCAATTGTTATCGGTGTACATAAAAATAGTAGATAGGACATGCACAATTTTGTCTTCCAAATGGTCATGTGTTAATTATTTACTATTAGTATCCAATTCAGATGCCTTGTAATTTGTTTACTTATACAATACAAGTAGAAATAATTAAAAATACTTATCGACTTAAAGGTGTCCCACCAAAATTGAATGAAGTTGGTATAGTTTGAGAATGGAAAGCGTATCCTAGAAAATAATAAGAAAAAACAAATCATTCTTACAGAATTAAAAGTTTTACGATATTTCATTGAACTTATAAAAAATTAAAAATATATATAATTACCACCGCTTTGTTCGATTCTTTTGCTTTCCAAAGCTGCTTTACGCTGATCTGCTAAAACTATAATTTCTTGCAATGCTTTCCGTTCATCAGCATTTAAATGACCCGTTAATGCTCTATACCAAGCTGTGTCAGTTCTCTCAATATCTAGCAACATATAAAGTTATTATAATATTTATACAATCATAAGATATTATTATTAAGATTATTATTATATTATTATATTATATTTATCATATTATTTTTATTTTATTTTATTAATATTTTATTATATTATTATTATTATTAAGATATATATAATATTAAATGAAATCAATACTCACTCTGCATAACTTCTTTAAAGATAACATACTCGTCTTGGTTTGATTCGTCTGAATCCAAAGGTGTACTATAACTTTCAAGAGCAGTTTCTTCGTTCCCGTCATACTCAGAATCCTCTTCATCATCATCAGATCTATGATCTGCATGTCCATCTTGAATAGATGCGGTAACATTAAAACCATGCTGTCCCGAAGACCTTGTTACTTTTTCTTGTAATTTTTCAAGGTATTCTTGACTAGCATCATCAATCTCATCTTCGTCCGATGACAAAACTTCTGAAAATATAATTCATTTTAATAACATCCTACAAAAACTTTTATATATATATCTCAATACGAATAACAATGAAAACCTTCATCGATATCACTTTCTTCCTCTTCGTTATCTTCGTCTTCTCCATCCGTTACTTTAGCGGCATATGCTCTTTTGAGGCCATCGAATAATAAAATTAAGGATGGAATTATTTGCTGAACGCATTCGTTCACCGCTTTTGGCTTAGCAGGACCCATGCTAATTAATGTACATAATCCAAGAACACAGAGTTTTCTATCGTGCAACCTAAATACAGAAAATACAAATTTACTGTAATAATATTATATATGTAAATTTATTTGTTGCAAATAACATATATAATGTAAAATAATAAATAACGTACACTTATTAAAATAAAAAACTGTATAATGTAAATAATAATAAAAATTCTATACCCTAGGAAACAATCGGTATCATGAATCCATTGTTTAATAAAATGCGATGCAATTGGTTCTGTAGATTGTCCAAGATTTCCCTGTAATCTATCCATTGCATTAAGACATAAACCTGGATTATAATATAATGTTGCAATTACTACTTGAAGACACATAGTCCTTAATTCGGATGTTTTAACTTCTCTCAATAAACGTTCCAGGACCAATTGCACGAATGAAGGTATACACTGAAAGATAATAAATATGAGAATAATATTTCATATTTAATTAAAAATATATTATTACATAATAGCAACAAAATGCTAATTAAATAAATTCAATCGAATTAATAAATATACCTGATCGATGTGCCCTTTACATTGTAAAATAATAACTTCTAATAATTTTGCAGCATGACATTCGGGATCTTCACCGGCATCACCAGTTAATATCTATTATAAATGAAACAATTTATTATTAATAATATAATATTTGAAAAATATTTTTCACATGAGTTTCCAAATTATATAAAAAGAAGAAGAAGAAGAAATAAAGAATAACTTACAGCTTTGCACATGTTAAACATAGCAACTATATGATTTTCATTAGATAAAAATGCTGGTGTATCTACAATAATATAATTGTGTAACGCTGGCATCATGTCGGTGAAATAGTCAAAACCATCTTTTTGGAAAAGCTGATATATAAGTTCCAAAACCTTCCACATATCTCCAGAAATAGACCGGAGCGTTAAATCGTAGACTAATGAAAGCGCTTCTTCATAAAATTCTATATAAATAATATCATTGTATAAGTAATAGTTTCTTGTTTACATATATATCTATATATAAGCGAAAGATATATTTATTTAAAAAAAAAAAACTTACCCATGACGCTTTGACTGAATATATGGGCTACTACTTGTAAAACAGTTGGTTCTAATCGTGCCATAAGGACGGGTTGATTTTTCATAACGTTCAATAACGTTTCTATTGTATTCAAAATACCCATCGCAGTTATGGCTTTTTCATCGCTACCCTCATCGGTTTCCAAAACCTTACTAAATGTTGTTGCCTAAAAAGTATTATTATTATTTAGTTTTCTATTCATATTTTAATGATATAATTATATATATGTGAGAAAAGATATTTTATATATTTACCAAATGTTGACAAATTGATACAGCTATTGGCATAAGTTGTTGCGTATATGTACAAACAATTTTCTGCATAACACTAGTTAAATCATCATTCTCTGTATCTCTAATAATATCTAATAATTCAAGAGTAATTTGTTTTATAAGTGGTTCTATGTATTTCTGAGCTTTTTCTTGGGAGCACAGAAGCATTTGAAGTGCTATAGCAGCTTCAACTTTAACAGGCAAATCACAGTCATTTAAAAGAGCATGCGTTGTCAGTCTAACTGCTTCGACTAAGATTTCTTCTTGTTTAAACTTTATTTCAGAGAAATAATGTAAAACCCAACAAGCCTAAAATTATATGATCATATTATTTAACATTATTATCATCGCAACATATTTATAAAATGTAATTTAAATTATTAACTATTAAAAAATTAAATATTTATTTTACCCTCGCTCGCATATGGCCATGTGGACTATTAAATTCTGGAAACACGTGTTGTACTAACATCTTGTCCATTTGTTCCCTGTACACCTTCTTTTTAAGCAAGACATCTGCTAAACTTCCAACCTAAGATAAAACATAATTATATTGTTAAAAATGTATCTATTTGCATTGATTTTATAAATAAATTTACCATATGTAATGCGCCATCTTTTTGCCGTGGATCAGCGTTTGGACTTGTTAGAACTTCTGCGCATAGGTGCATTGTTTTTTGCAGCATATCTTTTCGTTTCTTACAAGCAGAATGTAATAATGTCTGCGCTGCAGTTACAGGTGAGACGAAATCTTCAAATATATCTGAAGTCAAACAAATATATATATATACATTTTATTATAATAAATATATATATTTTTATTTATTCCTTTGCGTCACAGGGTTGCTACTATACATTTAATACGAAATTAATTATACTACATATAATACTACATTTAATAATTCATTAATTATACTACATATAACACTACATTTAATATTACTACATCTGATACTCTATTATCTACTATCTATTATCATACTGATAATAACGTCAACATGTTATTAATAAAGAGGTAATAGTCTTTGTTTATGTTGGAAACTCTAAGTGTATAGATTCCTTACCTTCGTATGTACTTTCTTAGCAAGTGTGAAATGAGAAAATGAGAAAAAGAGAAAAAGAGAGAAAGAGAGAATAAGAAAACCAACAATCCCTCTCAGAAGATCAATAATAACTTATCACAGAGATACTAATTTAATTTTGAAGTGGAAAAACCAATTGACAATCATTTTATCAATGAATTAGGACAATCCAGAAATTACTTACGTCGAGGAACTAATAACACAGCATGATGTTCAGATTATTATCAGGAAAATCGATGGAACCAAGAATCATATATTTTAAAAAACAAAAAATAATGTTTTTATATATAAATTTGGATATAAAATTTGTGTATGATTGTGATCTTTTAAAGTAACTACTATTATTATTATTAATATTAATATTATTATTATAATCTAAAGTATTCTTACCAAATTTAACTCTTATATATTCGTAGGGATCGCTATTCCACAATTCTTGATCAGATTCGGAATAAGACAGAATGGGAAATAGTACATCACGAATGATCTCAAACATATGAGGCTTCAAAAACTTCCAAGAAAAAGCATGACTAACACTGCGATATTAAATAGAAAAAAAAACATAATATTTAATTAGACTATGCTAATTAAGTTTGTAAAAATAATGTTGTTATAAATTAATTTTCCATTTTTACCCTTGATTAATGTAATTGATCGATTGTTGTACAACTCGAGGCGAGACAAAAATTTTTCTTCTATATTGATCCAAAATTTTCAATAAAACTTCTAAAATACCTGCGCTAAATGTTTCAAGATACCATTCCGCAAATTCTTTATATTCTTTGGTTACGTTACCAGGACTACCATATCTAAAATATAAAATAATATAATGTAACATAAATAATAAGTGTGATATTTTTCTGATCTCAAATATAAGAATATTACCTTTCAAACATTCGATGAAGAATATGCAAAGACCATTTTTTACATTTCCACCAAGGAAGCTCTACACGTTCATCATCATCTAAATTAGGATTGTGCGTCTCCGGTGGGACTGGCCTATCTGCTACTTGTCGCACAATATCCATCCACTGAGAGAATACTTCTTTCGATATAAGATCCAGAGGCAGCGTATACTATATTAAAAAATAAAATTAACATCTCCGATAAAATATACCTCATGAATAATTTTATAGAAAATAATTTATTAAATGTTTTGTTCATATACCTGAGTAAGTGCAAAAAAGATTTTCAAAATTTGTGTCTGAAGTAAAACTGATTGTTCAGATGGATCTGGCAATAAACGTAATATCAATTGGTAAATCATAGGTAAAAGCAAATTCATTGCTTCATTCAATGGTCCTCTTTCTTCTGCTTTTTTGTATCTAAAAAGTATTATAATATTTATAATAATAAATCTTTTTGAGTAGAGACGTGATCTTCAAAATTTGTTTCACTTTATTTTATTAATATTATTAATTAAACTTACTCAAAATTTTTAACAAGTTGATATAAAGCGAGAAGGACACCGGGCCAGCAAGAAGCATCAGAATTTTGAAGATATATCGTAATTTTATCGACTATTTGAGTCCATCTTCCAGGAAAATCATGTTTAACTATATTGCTAATGCATACCGCTAATTGCACTCTAAACAAATATAAACAAATTTATAAATATAATATAAAATAACAATATTCTTCAAATAAAATTAATGTTATGCTGACCTTAAAATATCAGGTGCATGAACAACGGCATCTACTATTGCATCACGTAACATAGCACGGTCTTGTTCATGAATACTAAACTCTACGGTTCCATGATCACATTCTCTGTCTGCCCAATTTGTGGTAATTAAATTTTTCAAGTAAATAACACCTGTAAAATAAACACGTTTCATATCATGTACTACGATATTATATCTAATATATGTAACGCATAGATTACTTATTTTATATATTAATACGTTGAACCCCGTGCATTATGATAGCATGAGAAATTTGTGATACGCTTTACGATTCTAACAGAATGAACATAAGAAATACCAAATATAACATACACCTCTACGTATTAAATCGTAATGCAAGGGGTTGATACGTGCATACATTTATTTATAATTTTAAAATTATATTATACATTTTTACATATTTATTATACTTTAATAGTATCGTTCATCGATATCCTTCAAAGAGATTGTTACAAATTTTAGTTTAATACGTTTTAATAATACAAAAATATAAATTGTATAAAACAACATGTATTTTCATAGACATGTGTATCTAAATATAATAAATTAATTTTCTGCTTACCAGCTTGCCGAACAGGCATGTCAATTTCAGCTGACATAACTACTTGTAAAAGTGTTGGGGCAAAACCTATAATCTTGTGAATCTAAAAATATACATTTTAATATTTTTAAATATTCATTGTATATCGTAGTCTTGTTAACAAAAATTCATATATCATAAATAAACCTATAAAAACATATTTTATATATTAAAAAGCGTTAGCACTGGAGGACGCTCCTGAATCATTTTTATTTTAAAATAGAGATATAATTTTCAGTTTATTTATTCTTATAAGAAATTAATAGCTGGTAATATAATTAAAAACAAAAAAAAACCTTCCGGTGTGTAAAAGGCTACTATACGTTACAAGAGAAAATTATGTAATGTTTCAGATATAATATTCGCATAGGTCAAAATCCAAGAATATAAATTCATAAAAAACTTTATTAAGCTTTTAACAAGAATATGCGTGTAAGGTAAAGAAGTTGTAATTATTTATACATAATATTTTTATAATTACTAGAACAAAAAGGAATCATAGTCAATATGTTTAGTAATTTGCATGAAACATGAGAATAATTTTAATCTTGCAAATACTGGTTTTGTAACAACATATATATATATATAAATTTCTTTTTTAGAGGATCATATAGGTTAATTAAAAATTGATAAAAAAAAAAAAAAAATATTAATGGAGTATCTACATTTTACATCGTTTAATTATTTATTTAAAAAAAGAATGTATATTATTTAGTACATATTTGTAATTATATAAAATATATATAACATAAGGGGAATAGGAGAGAAGGAGGATGAGGAGGAGGGGTGAAAAAGTAAGAAAATGTAAAAGAGGTTAGTTTGAAGAAAAAAAAAAATTAAATAATTTTAATAATAAAAATAAGATATTAAAAAACAAATATTTTTGTAAATAATCGAAAATAGTTTCGACTATTGAAATGTTCGTTAAATGAAAAAAATTGTACATGCAGTGTTTAATGTAGCAAATCTATTAGCTGACAAAAAGTAACATTACAAGTTTTTTTTACCAATATGTATGCATAAGTTTTTTGTTTATCGAATATGCTCGATCATAAAATCGAAATATTCGTGAAAAACATGTGAAAGACGAAAGAAGGAAGGTTAAAGAAAAGAGAATTGAAGGAAGGAAAAAGATTAAAAAAAAAAAAAGAAAAAAGAAGAAGTAAAACGAATGTAAAACTAAAAGCCACATGTTTTTCCGTCCATGAAGTATCGGAGTAACGAAAGCACGTTTTTCAATATCATATACCTGATTTAATTGATCCTCAGCTTGCTTCTGCTGAGACGGGTCAATAGTAGCACGTAATAATTCCGTTAATTTACGAGGATCCATTTTCGTAAATATTTAAATAATTGTGTCGGTTAATACGCGTTAATTTTTTCCCCGTTCTTCATAAATTTGACTCGGCGCATTCACCTCTTTGCCACCTTGTCACGTGACAAAACAACATGGCGACTGAAAAGCCTTGAATTGTTGCGTTTGGTCAAGGATTACGTATACTTAAAAGGTTAGGAGATAGAAAGAGGTAATATTGTCCAATTTTTAAATTGTCCAAATTAGTTAATAATCAATTTGAACGAATATTTTTTAATATATAATAATATTTGATATATATATATATTTTTTTTTTATTTTTTTTATTAATTAATATATTCATTTATATATCGAAATCATTTCGATTATAATCGTTTGAAACATTTTTTTATATTCGTTAAAGATAAAAATGAAAACGAAGCATAATAATTTGCGCCAAATTCGAATTAGTTTTAGATCGATTTATAATATTGAATATATTTGCGATCTTCTTGTATTACATGAAAAACTCATAAATGAATATTTTTTATTATAATAATATTTGATATATATATTCATTTATATATCGAAATGATTTCGATTATAATCGTTTGAAACATTTTTTTATATTCGTTAAAGATAAAAATGAAAACGAAGCATAATAATTTGCGCCAAATTCGAATTAGTTTTGGATCGATTTACAATATCTAATGTATTTGCGATCTTCTTGTATTACATGAAAACTCATTCGATTTTTTAAGTGAATAAGAAAAACATTGAAGGGGAACAAAAATTCTCCTCATCAGTTATATATATATATATATATATATAAAAGTGAATTATTGACAAAAGGTAGACAATATTTTTCTACGCGTCGAGATGAAACTTATGTAAATGGAGCGTGCGATTATATAAATAGTTCATAGAATAAGAAGAAGTAAAAGAAAGGGAATAAAGAAAAAAAAAAAAGGAAAAAAAAGAAAAAACAAGAAAACCGAAAAAGAAGAATAAGAAGAAAAAGAAGAAGAAACTAATTCAGTGATTGGTTATTTCTAAATGTAACGTGCTTTGTGTGGTCAGTAAGGATAATTCAGATTTGTGCGTATATTCCAGACGTTCTCAGTTCTCAAGTAATACTGCCTATCCATATCAGGCAGCACCAGGGGTTTTAATCTCTGCTTTGCCAGAAACATGGCGTAAAGTGATTGTTTCACATGTGTCAGTGATTTGGTAAGAATTAAATAAAAACTCAGTTAATTATATATTCATTACTCGACAAGTAATTTAAGACATTATTACATTGTTCCGTGATTTGAAATAATCCAAATATTAAAGATATATTGTGCAGAGAGAGATAGTGATCAAATCGAGATATTTATTTCACCAAAGTGATATCCTCAAGATTTTGATCAGCCATTTCGTCGTAAGAGTTCTCAAATTATTTATATTGAAACATTGATCATTAAGTTAAGAAAACTTCAAATGCCGGTACTTCTTCAATACAGTTGTTTGCGGTTAATGACCCATCTGTGATATATCAATTTGCGTATTATAGGTGAAATCATTGTTCGTATCTTGGATTTTGAAAGATTTATATTAAAATATCTTTCTTAGGATATAGAAGTATTATTACATTCCATTCTTCTGACTCTTCTCTCTGCTAGTGCTACTCATGTTTCATTCATTTATATACAATTTGAAAATTTGTCATTAAATATTATGATTTAATCATGATTTATATTTTTAATCAATCTTAATTAGATTATTTTCATTTTAACTTTTATCTTATGTTGGAGTTCAATGTTAAACGTATAATATAACATTGTACCTTTTTTTTTTTTTTTCTTCTTTTTTTCTTTATATGTATAATTATTAATAGTTAGTATATATATATATATATATATGTATATATTGCATTCATTTTATGGTAACATCAAGATTGTGTGGAAATGATTGGATAGATACGTCTATTTATATATATAAATACATATACACATACATATATGAATATAAAATGATCTCTTATATACACAATTCTTTATATATATACATTTTTACTTTATCTCACACGTTATAGATAAATAATAATATGTTTTTTTAGATTTGAAGTTGTTTTTTTCTTTTTTTTTTTTTTTCTTGAAAGAATGAAACATAATTTTTCATTTAATAAAAAATATATAATTAATCTGATATAATACTTAAGTTAAAACTAAAAATGTAATCGATTAACATTGTTAATAACATTTTTACAGGTTGATTGATTTGGTATATATTCCTAGATTTCATATTGAGGTACATATCATTACAGCTATATTATTGATAACAAAATAACAGGAATGTAAGTTTGAAAAAGTTTCCTTACTTATTATGCATGCTAAATATTATCAATCTTTTTTTAATAATTGAAAGAAATGTGTATCGGGGAATTATAAAACAAAATGTAATATAAAATAAAATAATTGTTAATAGGAATATTTTTATATAAAATAACACATATTTTGTTGTAAATTGAATTTTATTGAATTTCATTTAAAGCGATAAATATTTATTATCAAAAATATGAAATTGCATTATTGTTATCGTTCGTGAAAATAAAAATTGTTAATAGGAATATTTTTATATAAAATAACACATATTTCATTGTAAATTGAATTTTATTGAATTTCATTTAAAGCGATAAATATTTATTCAAAAATATGAATTGCATTATTGTTATCGTTCGTAATGAGAATGATTTAAGATTTATTTGATATTTTTAGTAAAAATTATATTTTATAAAGCGTAAAATAAAGAATGAAAAAATGTCTATCTTGTTACGATGAAAAGAGAGAGAAAGAGAGAGAGGACAGTTGATGTTAGGGAAGAGCCATTTTCCAAGTCTTGGTTTAGACATTCTAAATATAACCGCAAGCTCTATAGGATATCTCTACTGTGTCATGCTACATAGAGCGGTGTTCTCCTGCATTACGTAGATTTTCAACATTTCCTATTTTCTTTATGGCTTCAAGCCAATTCTGACTCATTTAATATCGGCAATATGTGTGTACGATAATTTGTTAAACGAATAATATATATTTTATTGAGTATTAGTGCATTCCGATTCGCTAAGTGTTCTTTTTGTTATATTAAAGCGAAGTATGTAATAACTACCCTATTTTTAGAAAAAATATATTTTTTATGAATCTAACGCGCGCGCATTGGAAAGAATTATTTTTAAAAGAATTTTTTACGATGTTTATCATCTAGTATACATATTGGTGTTAGTATCGGTTTATATTAAATTAATATTTTTGTTATAGATTATATGTTGTATCTATTTTATATTTTATTTTTATTTTTATATTTATTTTGAGGTTCCTGAGCTTTATTTTGAGGTTAAGTTTTTTACTTTTTTAATACGTGTATGTTTGAATTGTGATATTCTGGGGTTTTGTTGTTTTGTTTTATATTAATTTCATTTACATTTTTCTTATATTTTTTAATTTTATTACAGATCATGGTTCATAGGACGAATGAAATTAATAAAAAATGTTTGATTCCATATATCATCAAAGAGTCTAAGGATAAACAAGATATAAGTGGAAAGCTTGAGCTGCATGAGTCTATGCAAGTTAAAGATTTGTATAGTCTTATCGAAGAACAACATCGATTACGTCCAGATTCATTTACAGTACATTTAAATACAGGACAAAGAACGATGGTGAATTGAATTTACTTATAACAATATTTGCAATTGTAATTATTAAGCGTATACAATAATGATAATATTTTAATTTTCTTCTTAGGTTAGCGTATCAGAAATGAAAAATAAAACAATGTTAGATTTGTTAGATAAGGGTTCTGAATCTAATTCTGAATCTAATTCTGAATCTAATGAAACGTCGAATACTCTTGTCGTCAATGTTCATAATAAAGTTATTAAATATTTAGAATCCGAGCCATCTTCATGCGATCCTACACCGCAGCATCAATTATCATCTAATTGGAATGAGAATAATATTAACTTGAAAGGTCCTCTCAAACCTGAAACAAGTATGTTAAACATAATATAAAAACTAATTATAGAAATAAAATATACATAAAGTGTAATGATTTAAACAAAAAAATATTGTTAATCTTATTATACTATAGGATAAATATGTAAAATGTTTTATTAATATTGACAGATTATGTTGGTTTGGTAAATCAAGCAATGACGTGTTATCTTAACAGTCTTCTTCAAGCATTATATATGACACCAGAATTTCGCAATGCTCTTTATAATTGGGAATATATTGAAGGTTCAGAAAAAGATGAAACCAAGAGTATTCCATATCAGTTGCAAAAATTGTTTCTCAACTTACAGGTATACTAATAAATTGATCGATAAGGAAAAATAGTTTAATAAACGATTGGTATAATATATTATCAGAGTTTACGCGAGAAATGATATTAATTTGTAAACAGACGTCTACAAAATCTGCAGTGGAGACTACATCGTTGACCAAAAGTTTTGGATGGAATTCTAACGAAGCTTGGCAACAGCACGATATTCAAGAACTCTGTAGAGTTATGTTCGATGCGTTGGAACTTAAATTCAGAAATACAGAACAAGCCGATCTTATTAATAGATTGTATGAAGGTATTTTAATTTTTCTAATTTTCATACTGGAAATTAAAATAATAGAAAATAATGGTAATAAATAAAAATGTTGTATAATTAAATTTTATAATTTCAGGAAAAATGCTTGATTATGTTAAATGTTTGGAGTGCGGAACAGAGAAATCAAGAGAAGACACTTTTCTTGATATTCCTTTACCAGTTAGGCCATTTGGTAGTAATATAGCATACAACAGTGTGGTAATATATCTTTTTTCTTTTTGGTCACTATATTTAATATTTCAATATTATTAAGTTATATTCGAAATAATGAAATAAAAAAAAATGTTTATAGGAAGAAGCGATGAAAGCATTTGTCCAATATGAAACATTAGAGGGAGCAAATCAGTATCATTGTGAAAAATGTAACAAAAAATGTAATGCACAGAAAGGATTAAAGTTCACTAAATTTCCCTATCTTTTAACATTACATTTAAAACGATTTGATTATGACAACAACAGCTGTCATAGAATTAAACTTAACGATAAGTAAGTTGTTCAAGCAATTAGATATAAAAATCTATTATATATATTATTTTAATATATAATTTATAATATCAAATTTAATACATTATAATATCTTTCATTGTAGAGTCACGTTTCCAGATACATTATTGTTAAATTCTTTTATTCCATCAACGAGTCAAGAATCACCTTCCGGAGAAGAAGATATCGGTGTTGGTATAAAATGCGATGATAGTTCAACTACGGATAGCGGTACATTAGACGATGATTGTCCACCGTGCGATAACAATCATACAAATTATAATTCATTGAACAATCATGATGCGGATGACGATGAAGGTATGTTCATTGATGAGAATTAGATTTGAGTAATAAGTATTGTATAACAATTTAAAGATTTAGTTTTTAGGGGGGAATTATTTGTAATATTACTTATAATATTACTTTTAGAATAAATAATAAAGAAAATAGCATATATAAAATATTATTTTCATTGGTGTGTATATAGGTATTGATATGAGTAACGGACCATCGACATCATCTAATTGTAACAAACACAATTATAAAAATGGAAAGCACCAAGGTAATTGCATAATAGAATCAGGTCCATACATATATGAATTATTTTCGATTATGATACATAGTGGAAGCGCCAGTGGTGGCCACTATTATGCTTACATTAAGGATTTTAGGACACGAGAATGGTGGTGCTTCAATGATCAAAGTGTTACTCAGGTAAGACGAAAGAAATTAAATAAACAAGTGGAAGAAGAGAAAGGAAATATGTGTAAATTACAAAAAATAAGAAAATATGAATAAGATTAATGATAACAAAATGATGTATTACGTTTCTCAGATAACTCAGGATGATATTCAAAAAACTTATGGTGGTGGTTCAACTAGAGCATATTATAGCGGAGCATATAGTAGTAGCACAAATGCTTATATGCTTATGTATAGGCAAATAGATCCAATTCGTAATGCTTTACCGATGCAAACACAAGATTTTCCTCGGCATATCCAGGTAGAAAAAACGTTTGAAAATATTAATATTAATATTTATTATTATTATTATTTCTAATCTATGATCAGAGCGTAGAGTTTTATATACTTTTTATATTTCAGGAATTGTTAAAAAAAATGAAAGAAAGCGAAGACAATGATAGAAGAAATAGAGAAAAACAAATAGCATGGCCTAAATTAAAAATTTATTGTCATCATCCAATAACCGGCAATCTGTGTCACACTAAATTAATAACAATGCCCGGATATAAATTAGCCGAAGTGACGGAAGAAGCTTATAACAAATTAGATCTTCGTGATGTAGTGAAATTAAATCAATGTCGTTTAGTAGCGTACAAACACAGCACAGATCTGATTGAATGCAGTTACGAAGGAAGAGAACAAGATGAAATTTCTAGTATTTGGTATAATAAAAGTTCCATTGAGCTTCTTTTAGAAATACGTAAGGAGGATGAAACGTTTGAAGTTTATAAACCTGGTGGTAAATATAAATCGCATTTAATTTAATTTTTAATAGAAAAAAAAAAGTTATGTATTATTCGATTTGATTTGATTTGATTTGATTTGATTTATCTAATTAATGTGTTCTTTATATTTTAGGTATTACAACTAAAGTATTTGTGATAGATATTCCCAAAGTAGATATTATAGATGGACCAATTAATGTACGGGGTTTGCTCACTCAAAGTGTCAAGGATTACAAGCAAATGTTAGGAAACATCATTAATATGGATCCTAAACAAATGAAACTAGTTTTAATGGTTTTAAGAAAACGTAAAGTAGATATTAAATTAATAGATAGAGACGATATTGATCTTCAAACAGCTGAATTTATGGATGCAAGTAACAAAGTATTCGTATCTACTATGCTCGATGTGGATAGTAATAAAGGTTTTGATGAGACAACAATGTATAAACTCATATTAAGGCTCGAAAGTTTTATCTCAATACAAGTACAGATACCTGATATAAGCAAAGGTAATAGATACAACATATTGTATCTTATAATAGTTAAATATATATATTTTTTGTTTAAATTTCACGTATTATTTTCATACAACAAATTTGTTCTTTTCTTCAGAAATATTGGAAGAATTAGACGTCGTATCTTTGGCTGACAAATATGAAAATAGAGAGAATCGTTTCACCAATGGATTGTCTAAATTATCGATTAACGATTTAAATAATTATAGCGACACACGATGTGAAATGTTGCGAGATGTTACTAAAATATCAGTGAAAAATGATGATTGCTCAATACCGGATTTGCCATCAGCAGAACCAGAAGAATGGAATATTTCTGAATTAAGTAACAGCGAAGACAGCAGTCTTAGTGATAGCGATAAAACTTTGGTGGGAGATACTCAAGAGGACGATGATTTTCCACCATCTTATCATCCACCTCTTTCGGATAATAGAAGATTCGATATAGGAAATCAATTAGACATACACAATTCTGATATCGATGATGAGTCTGAATATTACTTTAAAGCTACTTCTTGTACAAACACCAATCGAAAATGTATGTATTTATTTATTTATCTTTTTATTTTATAATATTTTAAATATATAAACTTTCTTCTCTCTCTTGAAAATTAATAATTATTTTCTGTCGTTTTAGTACTTAAGGTTTTAGTAGATAAAAGAATGCAATTGAGCACTCTGAAAAAAGATTTGGAGCCTTATGTGGGCGTACCTGTTGAATATTTCAAAGTTTTCCGACAATGTGGCGACGGCGAATCCGAATGTACTTGCCTGACGGATCAACTTTTTGCTTTCGATGATGGTGAACGTCTTAATATAAAATTAGGAAGAGCGCTGCGCAGCGGAGAATATAAAATAAAGCTATTTCAATTATGTATCGATTCAATTACAGAGGTTCGTTAATATCTTCTATAGCATCATTTTTATCATTTACATTAACGTCCTTCTAATAGTTATATATTTTTTATAATATAATATTTTGTTTGTTTGTTATAACAGCCTTACAAATTCTTATGCGAAACAATACTTTCTAAAGATATGACATTCGGTCAAGCAAAGAAGCAAATTTTAGCCGAATTAAAGAAAAAGCATAATATAGACATACCGTATGAAAAGTGTAGACTGAGAAAAAAATATCATAATATAGCTTCCAAGGTATTTTTAGATAAACAGAAATTTGATCAACTACTACTTACACAATACGAAATGATTGTCCAAGAGTTACCGGAGAAAGAACTCGTTACCGATAGCGACAATCAAGTAGTTTTGTTTGTTCGAAGATGGTTCCCCGCCAAAGTGCAACTTGATCAACTTCAAGAAGTTGTATTAGATGAAAAATCGATAGAGGAATTAAAAAGAAAGGTAATCAAACCTATAAATCTCTATCATTATTTAATTATTTAAGTATGTATGTGTGGATACAAAATTACAGATTATTAATCAAAATAATTTCTTTCTATTTTGTCCCTTTTAGATATCTTCTATATCAAATATACCTGAAAAATACATAGATATAGCAAAGGGAAAAGGTACTTTTCCGTGTGATATACATGTATTGAAAGTTCATACCGATCTTCAGTGGACCGAGCACTTAATCGGTAACGAAAATATATACGATGATTTTGAAGATGGTGCTGTCTTCCTTTACAGGTAAACAAAAATGTACAATTCAATATTTTTTATACGCGTTGAGATGGAAAATGGAAAATTATGAAAAATAAATATAATTATAATATTATAGGGATAGCCGGGAGGAGTTAAAAAAATTAAGTCCAGACGAAACGAAGGAGATTACTAATAAAGAAACTGCACGATTCATCCAACTATCATCCTCGACGGGTTACAATAGACGTAGTGAGAAAGCGCTTAAAATATATTTGGATACTAAATGATCCTGCATTAATTGTACATCTACTGAATGGCAGTAGTTAATCGAATACAATAAGGAACATGAAACATTGAGGTGCAAGGTACTTGAAGCGAAAGCAAAAAATGGTGATTGTATCCCATTTTCAAGAAACAACCAAATGTTTTATGCTCCAGTAAGTTTTTTCAATATCTCGAAGCTTCCATCTTAAATCTAAATGTTTCCGAATATCTATCATCATCAACTTTTGTGGCATATCTTTTTTTTTTGTTGGAGTATGTGAAATGCTGCCAATTAGTAAGAGAGACTTTGATTTTCAGTTTTTTTTTCACTTCTATTCTCTTCTTCTTGTTTTATTCTTTTTTTTTTTTTTTGTCATTGTCGTTATATTCGTTTTTTTGTTTTTTTAAATTCTGTAGTTGTTATAAAAAAAGAAATTTCCTTGATTCTTTACAATTATTAAATAAATCAATTCATCTAGAAGATGTTAAAACCGAGAATTCTGATATCACCTATCAAATTCGATAAATATATTTAAGATGCAATAAGACAAATATCATCAGTATTTGACATGTAAATGTATAGACCACAAATTGTCTATTTGTTATGTTTAATTATAACTTCGATTCATAATATATGAATGTGTTTTTCAACGTACAATATTCTTATTTGGTATAAAAAAATCTTAAAACTACGTTCTACGATTAAATAAAAATCATCAGGAGGATACTTGTACAATAAAAAAAAAAAGAAAAAAAAGGAAAAAAAAAGTTAAACAACACTTTAACGAAATTTAGAAAAGATAATTTCGATGTCGGAAGCACAACAATAATCTCATTCGAATTTACTTTATAAAAGTACGTCTATTTTAATGCAATTGTAATTAACCCTTTTAATGCCATTTTTGCGTGTGTGTAAGATTGATATATGGTTGCATTATTAATTGTTTCCTCTAGTTTTTGATTATTTAAATTTTATTATTTATATAAGTTGTCATTTTTTTTTATTATTATGTCCGCCTCTATATATTAGACGACATATATGTAAAAATAGTTTACGCTACTTAGGAAAATTTTTATCTAATTTTTTTATTTTCAGTTTATACAAATATAATTATATTTAAAGAGACCGAGAGAGAGAGAGAGAGAGATAAAAAAAAAAAATTATGTTTCAAATATTTATATGTATTAAGATATACTTATATATATATATACACGATTCGATAATAACTGGATGAGAAAAACTATACACGCTCCACAATAAAGTAATACCTTGTAAATAATAATTATTATTAAAAAAAAACGTTATATATGTTCGAATTGCGGAGCCAAATTTGTCAATATAATAAAATTATGAAGAATTATATAGAATTAAAAATTTAATATATATACACACACAACTGAAAATAAAGAAGATTTCCAGAATGTGATAATATATTTGATATTTAAAAAAAAAAAGGAAAAGAAAAAGAAAAAAAAGAAAAAAGAAAGAAAGAAAGAAAAAACCTATTATTGCGCATATCATTGTATACATGTCAGTTACTTCATTATATTATAAATATTGAAAAATTTATGTTCTTTCCTATGTTGTATTAATTTTTAATTGTTTTCCATGATGATATTATTTTGCTCAATTATATATTTACAATTGCATATATCATTAGGAAAACACGCTTTTTTAAGTAGAGGATTCTTTTGCATTTAACATTTAGCAGCAGCTTTCACATTTGATTAATTTAATCACGTTTTATTCCGTTCTTATGCAATATGGTGCTCTAAAAGGGTTAAATGCAAACTCGTTATCCTTCCCTTTTAATTTTATATTTCATTTAATAGTCTCATTTTCAGGTATCTATTGACTCTTTGTGCAAATGTCATACCAAAAGAGAGAAGTTTAATATTCGTAAGATAATATATCACAAATTGAACAATGATTTCCAATCGAACGGTCGCAGTTTATTAAAAAAGAAAAAAGAAAAGAAAAAACCCAGATTATAAAAAGATAAATTATTTTTAAAAACCCAAAATCCAAAATGTTATTTAATAAATAAAATAACACGATCGATTTTTATTGTTACTCATATATAGGCTTTTATTTATTGTATGTTGTGTAAAAAAATAAGTTTGGTGTGTGTTAATAAATTACATATATTAATGATGATTACTTTAATTATATGCGAAACTAATTATTCACATTGGCCAAGCAAGATAACGAGTGTAATTTACAAACATAATATGATAAGCGAATATTATATATATACACGGATATTAAAATTTGCTCCCCCCCCCAGGATTATATTAATTTTTTCTTATAATTCGGTATCACCTTTATATATATATCAATTCAATTACAAATCTGTTTTGCACAACAAACAAACAAACAAAGTAATAAAAAAAGAAAAGAAATGCAATAAACAAATGTACCAAGCGGAACAAATATTGTAATTAAATAAAAAAAAAGAAAATTATGTAAACTATTTATATATGAATGTAAGGAGATGATCACATCCGATTGTAAAATTAATTGATTTTTATTATTGATCAAAAAATATTGAATGATAGCCCATAAATTGTTGTAGCGTTAAATGAAACATACAAAAAAAAAAAGAAAAAACAATAAGATTATTGTCTAAATTTTGCTATTATTTAATTCTCTGTATACAACATGTGTATACAATCCAATGTATCAAATGATGCTGTAGATCAGAATAACAATTTGCATTTTTTGCATCTATAGTATATATAAAAATATTCAATACAATAATATCTTCATTACAATACATTATTCTTAATGACATAGACAAAAAGAATCATAAAAAATACAAGAAAGTGTGCACGCACATTACACATAAATGTTGTACATGTGGTGGTGGTACAACACGTGTATGTGTGTGAGAGAGTTCAATAACAAACAACAAAAATAATATTTTTATCCCTTTTGTGGATAAAATTGAATTTGAAGATTATGAAATATATCTCGTTTAGTAAAATATGTGTATACAGGTTGACACCTGAACTTTCCAATTAGCGATGATCGAACAATATTATGCCTTGTGTAATATATCTGACAATTATGTGAACCAAATGATATTTTTAATTATGAACAAATGAAATGATATGTGAAAGTGGAATAGACTATTCGGTTCAAAAACAGATAACTGTATGAAATTTGATCAATCATTATATAGTGTGATGTTTTTCTTATTTTTTGTCTTGCTGTGTTTGACATCATTAATCATTGTTATTGTTTTATTAAATATACAAACAAATAAATTTGTTCCTTGTGTATCTAAATATATATATATATATATATATACATAGGTATATATGTGTAGATATAAAAATAATAAATTATATACATTTTATAAAGTAATTCTCTATATGGAAAAAGAAATACGTCATAACTTTGTTTTCAAATGAATACAACGTGTTTTACAAGAAACATATCTTTATTGCATGTTAATTTTTATATTACATTAAAATCAATTATTATTATTAATATTAGATAACAAATATTTGTATAGATGTTCAGAATGTACGTAATATATATATATGTGGGATGCGAGCACTTCCAAGCCAAACTTAAATAGGCATTCGTGAGGAGATTGGACGGTGGACCCTGGATAGCTCAATGGTTAAAGAGCAGGCGCCCGGAAAGCGGAAATCCCGGGTTCGAATCCCGGTCCAGTCAGTCCAACGGCCCAATTTTTTCTCGAACCCTACACATATGTATATATTTATAAAAGAAAAAACATTAGAAAATTTGGAAAGTATTAAGCGTACGATACAATCGATGGTTAACATTTTTTATAATCATAAAGTATCATTGTATATTGGTAAAAAAAAAAATATTGATATAAATTATTTGAATGCATGAATCTTTCTATGAGTAACGTGTATAATTAATTATTCACTTTATTTGTGAATAAATTATAATTGTTTTTTCAAAGGACAAAGGTAGGGGTTCGATATTTTAAACGCTCGATGGTTGGTAGCACTTGTTACAAATTTAATCTACTGTTCGTTTGGTACAACGGTGTTTTATTACAATTATTATTCTGACTGTTGTTATAAGTAATATTACATGCAAAATATGGTTTACTTACATTTTACGTCTAATTTAACCGAGGAGGAGTCGATGTTGCAGATGAAATACGGCAAATTGAAGAGAAAGGTGTATTTAAAAATTCATTTAACAATTTCTTAAAAGTTGAGGTTAGGTTTATATTTGACTAATGATTGTACACTCTGACCATTTTCAAATATGTACATTTCAATATGTAATATCATTTTATTTAACAATGTTATATTAATAATGTATTATCCTCATCCAGTCAATTAATTATTTGATAAAAATAATGTTATAATTAATACGAAAATATATAATAACCATCATGATTTTTTCTTATATATAAAATGATTGCATATTTTGAGATAATTTGTATAAAAGTCATTTATTTGATCATTAATATAAAGTTCATTGTTTTCCTAGAAAAAAGCATTGCAAGATTTAAAAGCTCCTAAACAAGAAACAGAACGTGTGCCGCAAGCACCTAAACGTCCGACAGAAGCAAGAGATGCTAGAGAAGTTGCGAAAAAGCTTATTAAGTCTGGCGTCATTACAGCACCGAAAACACCTAAGAGACCGGAACAATCATTTAAAAGACCACGTGGACTAGAAAGAAAATTAAATAGTACAGAAAAGACAGTTAGTTCGTATCAACCATTTTCAGCAGCTCAAATGGAAGAAGAAGAAAGCGAAACTGTAAGACCTAGAGTTAAGGATTTATATGATTGTTTTGTCAGTGCTCAAGACAAAGAAGATAGAAGTACGGTCGATAAGCAAGCACAAGTAAAACAAGAAATGAAACCCAGAGCTGGCAATACGATATTTGTTTGCGGTTATAAAATATCTGAAGATTTCTTAAAAAAACATTTCCAAACATTTGGCAATGTTATTAACATATCGATGGAGGCTGAGAAAAAGTAAATATTATGATTATAATAATGAATTATTCTTATATATGATTTTTAACATATTTTATGCGTTAGAAAATTAATATATTTTCTTGTTCATACTATTATAGTAGAGGATTTGTGACCTTTGACAAACCCGAGGCAGCTGAGAGAGCGATCAGCGAGATGGATGGAAGCATGGTTTCTTCCATTCAGTTAAAGGTTTCCTTAGCAAGAAGACAACCAATAATAGAACCGATGAACGATGCTTCTTCTAGTTCAATGTGGACCTCGATAGCAGCTAATTATTCCTTGAAGAGCGTACATAAAGATAGGCGTGACTTAAAAGTATACGAGGAAGATCTTTTTCAATAATACGAAATACGATGATTTCATTTTTGGAGAAGGGTAAACTTTTCATTTTTATAGTCGTTCTATATGAGAGTCCACGTATATTTGCGATATTGGCCTATATGTGCGTATTTATGTTTTTTAAATGATCACAACTCATGATCACAAAAGTTAATTCGTTCTTTTATTTTAGTTTGTTAAAAAACAACATGAAATCAACTTTGGTTACAGTAAATCATAAATCTGGTTACTGATGACCGACTACGTGCAATGTCTAACATTTTTGTTATATCTCACTTAATATAGGGTAAAATTGATATTTTAGTTATTATATTTAATTATATATTTTTAATTTTACGAAATGAAAAATGGACTGTTAAGTTTAGGAGCCTACGCAAACCAAAGTTTGAGTTTTTCTGTTATAACATGATCGCCATTTTGTTGAAAATGTTTTTTTCTTTCTTTTATTTTTAATTTAAAGTTTTTTTTTATGTTTTTTACCGTCAAATGAGAACCTCTGACTCTGGGTTGCAGCTTATAAAGATTATATCTAAATTAGCACCTGTACAATATAGTATAAGACTATAATGCGTAAGCAAATAAAAATTATTCTCGTTCTAATAATTTATAGAAGCTTAGATATCTATTTTATAGAAACTTTAAAAATGTGATAAATCTAAACGTATTATATTTATATATATATGTAATGTGTATCCAAGAGAAAGAGAGTGAAGAAAAAGAACTCTGAAACTCTTATGTGTTGCACAATTATTTTTAATATTTTGTATATTTCTAAGGATAACACTACAAATATCGAAGAGGGTTTCAATAGATCTCTTTTTAACATTGCGGGTAAATTTGAATAAATAAAGTCATATATTTAATATAAATCCAATAATATAATTGATGTTTTGCATTATTGTAAAACTTTTCTTCGTAATCGTATAAAGTTATTATTTAATCACTATGATAATCGTCGTAGAACTTCGTCATCGTTGTTTTTTTCCTCATAGTAATAAAATATAACACAATATTATTATTATTAATATATATAAAATAAACTTAATTGTACAAAGTGATAGATTAGATCGAATCAGATTGTTGTTGTGCGCAATTGTACGTAAAATTGCAAACGCTTATTAGCTTGTCAAGAAATGACGAATTATGAAAAAGATCATCATACCACCATCATGATAGTTATCATAAAGTCATATTCACATTATTGCGGAGGATTGAAATAATCCCAATGATGGTAATGCATTATTGTTCGAGAATTACTGAAATATACTATCAATAAGATCGCGATCACAAGTAATAAGGCACACAATGCCAATTCAAGTTCTCGAATTTTCCCGGCCGCGTCTTCGGCACCAACCCTGGAGACCAAATGTGACGCGAAATCTCGAATAAGTTTGGCTCCAACAATGCGTATAGCTCTGAGAAGTTGTCGGGAGGATTCGCGAATGGTTAATTCGGGTTGAACCACCCTGCTGCTGGACGGGGATCTGACCAAGGACAAAAATTCCTCTGGAATTTGTGAAGTTGGAAAAGCGATGAAGTGCGTAACACCGGTCGATAAATTGGACGTGATCGGTGATTGCGAACATTCTCGCGGGGCTTCCTGATTATCAGAAGATCTTTCTGCATCCTCGGAATAAGAAATAACAGCATGTTGTGCTTGAGTTAGGTTAGAAACGTTATAAGGTGAACTGGTGGTGTCAGGTGTATCTGGGGTTACCGAAATAACAGGTGGCAATGATCGAATTGGCGAAGCCGTTTGACGTACTGGCCTAGTTCGTTCCGTTGTTGTTGTAGTTGGCGAGGACGAACGTGATCTAGATTTTCTTCGACTAATCCCGGTTATATCTTCTTCTTTACTTTGAACTTGTTTATCTTGGAAATCGACCACGTCTATTTCCGGCCTACGTTCTGACATTAAATCAAACTCAGCCGTTAAACTCGACTTTGAATCGGAATGACGAATCTGCGTCGATAATTGTTTACCTTCGAACATTTCTAAACGTTTCATCGACATCGAATCAACAGTTTCATGATCCTCAGGCATACTTTCGATCAATGATAACGTATTTAACGCGGATTCCGTCTCCGTACTTTCGATTTTTATTTTCTTTTTAGCATCTTTAATACTTTTCTCATCGTCCAAATTAGATTTAATTGATCGATCAGTAGTTGAAACCTTACCGTCGTAGCTTTTCATTTCTTCTTGATCCTGAATCACATCTTTTTTAGTAGTGTCCTTGAAAGTAGACTCCGTGTCACTTTCTCGATCGTGCAAACGTCTTTCTTCCCTTGCTTGCGAGCTAGCCACACTTTCCAAGTGACTTCTGATAGCTATCAATTCTTTGATAATCGCAGGAGAGAAAGAGTCCTCTTTGGGTTCCTGTAAATTTTTCAATTCGCTCGCTGATATCACTATTGCGTCAATTTCGGAAGCGAGTAATTTACTCGTTTCTAATTGGGCCACGCTAAGTCGATCAACTTTCAAATCGCTGACTTCCAAACTGCCTATTCTGAGAGTTTCATCAGTCATCAATGCGGATCGTATGATTGATTGTAAATGTGATTGCAAATCAGATCGATCGATTGCAATTGTATCGGGAATTGTAGATGGTGCTGGTGGTGGTGGTGGTTCCCCGGAAAATGGCGTACGCCTTTCCTGAAATCTTTCTTGACGATAATCAACGAATGGGGAAGGTTCTCTCGATGATCTCGGCGAATCAACGTGCCGATATTTGTCGTCGTCGTCGTCGTTAGGGGAAAATTCGGAACTTGGTAACATTTGAAAATGACTAGGACTAGGTATTCGTTCGGTAGATACCATTACTTGTGAACCCGATAACGATGGGGTTACTATCAATTTAGCTTGGGTTATTTCTTCTTCAATGATCATGTCATCGGGAAGGGGATCGGTTTGAGTAGCAGTCGTTGCTTCGTTTATAATCTCCGATAAAGATTCGTCGTAGTGATCTTGACTGTGTTCTTTTCTAGCTCTTGGTGGTCTCGGGGGTGCCGGTAATGGTCTTCCTTGGATTTTGCTCAAAACTCGATCGTCGCGTAATTCTTTGCGATCCTCCAAATCTATCTCGATGTATGGCATAGATTCTGATTGTTGTTGTTGTTGTTGTTGTTCGAGGATTCTTTCCTCCATCGATAAATCGTCTCTTAATTTGGTCGAAGAAGTAAGCGTACTATAAGTACGCTGTGGTCTTTTCGGAGGATTAGGTCTTGGCGTAGTGGCAAATTTTTCACGAATCTTTCGTCTACGAGGTGGCGGGGGCCTAGGTGGTTTGTCCCGTTTGTCGACTAACGCGTATCCCGACAAATCTCTCATGGAATCGTGAGTTGTCGTCTCGTCCGGCGGTATATCTTCTTGAACGTAGTCAACTTCTGGCAAAGATTCGGCCCCGTGGGACGTACGATCGTCGTCCTGAGCCAAGGAGATAGTTCTCGATCTGGAACGTCTCTTTGGTGGAACGGGAATCGGTGTGTCGGCGTGTTGATGACTTTTTCCTAATACTACTTTATCATCTTGCGCGTTAAGGATTATATCGTGAATCTCTTGAGATGATCGTATTGGTTCGATTCCCATTCTAGACGATGACAATAAATTCTCCTCCCATTTGTCGCTACGACCATTGCACATAGTCGTAGGAAACAGTTGTTCGTTCCTACCATTTGGAATCTTCGATCCGCGAGCACGTTTTCGTCTAATAGGTACGACAGGGGGTTGACGGGGCACGTCACCGTTTTGCACGATATTTCTCGACACGATGTCGGATTCGATCGGTACTTGGGATTGACTGCGAAGCGACGATCTAGATTTCCTTCTCGCCGGTTTAACTACAACTATATCGTCCAATGGTTCGTTAGTTGGTTTGGTCAATTCGTTAGGATCAAATTCGGTTTGATAAACGACGCGATGTCTCGAGCTACTGTCGGAACGTTCCTCGTAATATAAATCGTCGGAAATATCCTCGCTAGCTCGTTGAACCATGCGTTGTTCCCTTTTTGCTCTAACTGGTGGTACAACAACGTCGTAAGACTCAACCGAGTCTTCTTTTCTTTTTTTGCGTAACGATCTCCTGGCTGGTCTTTTCGGAGGTATACTTGGCATTATTACGTCATCGGCCAACGCGTTCACAGGTTGAAAATATTTATCGAATTCGGGGACATTGTCGCGGGGATAATATTCCTCGGAACCGGTGTCCTCGATTATGCCACGTCTACGACGATCGCACGAGCTACCGCTGGATTGTTGCTGTTCCCTATCCGAATGAGCCGAGGAAAGATCTCGATCTTCCAATTCCTCCAATTCCTCTTCCAATTCTTCCTCATCGTAACCCTCTTCCTCCTCTATTTCTATTTCTTCTTCAACTTCTTCTTCAACTTCAACTTCTTCTTCTTTTTGTTTCTTTTTGTCTTCTTTTTTCGAGGCTAGTTGAATTTGTTCAAATTGTCTTGGATCCACGGCAGCGAATGAGGTACCAACTTCAAATGGTGCTGTCGGGTCAGCCAACGATCTCGTACGTCGCACCGGCTTAAACATCTCATCCCCGATTACTGCTGCCTCTTCATCGGATTGTCTCCAATCAGACTCCCTGGGTTGTTGTTCAACATCTTCTCTCCTTTTTTCTTTCCCATTGATCTCTTCTCTACCTTCCGAGATCTCAACCGAGTCAGGATCGTAATCCATATATTGTATCTCTTCTTCCCCTTCTACCCTTTCTTCTTCTTCTTCTTCCTCCTCAACCTCCTCCTCCATATTTCTACCAGACTTTCGAGGTTTATCCTTTTTCTGAGATTTTTCCCACGAGATACGAGCTGCCAACGTGTCTTTCTCTACCAACATCAACGATCTTCTGGGTTCTTCCAACGAAGGATGACGCCACGGACGCATCCTTTCGATGGCACTCACATTTTCGTTTTGGTCCAGCTCGTCAAAAGTTGGCTCGCCGAATCTCAATGCCCAACTTGCCGTGGTCGACGGATAAGATTTTCTAACTCGTGGAAACGTCGCACTCTCCTGCGATTGTCCACGGGAATTTTTCGGCGACGAAGTTGCCGCGTAATCCTCCTCGTCCCCGTCCCCCTCCCTGTCCCTGCGTGTTTTAGACTTTTTCTCGAATATACGCGGATACGTTGAAAAATCGAAAATGTTTCGACGCGAGCCACCGATCGTTGAATCCGTCGAACGTTGTTGTTGCTGTTGTTCCTTTAACGAAGATTTTCTGGTTTTACGTTTCAGTGCTTTAGGCAAACTTATGTTGGGACGTTTCATACTGAATTTAGCTTTCTCAGGTAGACGAAATTTCGAACTATCGGGAAAATGAAACTTCGGTCGTTCCGGTAAACTGAAACGTGGCCGTTCCGAGAACGATGATCTTATCCTGTCCATCCTGCTAGGGACTTTTTTATCCGTTCTAGATTTGTCCGACTTCCCGCTACTCGTCGTCGTAGTCATCGATCGAGTCTTCTCAGATTTTGGTCGTTTTGTAAAAGAAAATTTTGGTCGTTGTATACCCCGCAACCGTGAGCTCAATTTACCCGCCTGACTCTTCAAACGTTGAGGTATAGTTCGTGAATCACGGCGTAGGGGTAACTCGTCCAACGCCGGTGAGTCCATCTGAAAAAAAGTTAAAAGGTTTCTTTAAACGTGGACACTCACGCACACACACACGCACATACACACACGTAGATTGGGTTTTAACAAGAGGGATCTGCCAAATCTTCGAAAATATATCGAACGTGTTATTTGATATCGTTTAACATATGGTTGGCTCACTTGTTAGATCCTACGTGAACGTCAAGCAGTCGTGGGTTTGACATTTGGAACAGTTACGAAATAAATCATCTTTCATTCGGTGTTATATTTGTATGAGATCGACGAAAATCATACTTCTGTTTAGAAATGTCGTCATCTAAATATATAAATATATAAAATAAATGACACACAGACACATGTGAGATAAATGAATTGATTTGGCATATTCCTCTGATATATAATATCATCGATATATTTTCAAACGATTTATTTCGATCAAAAAGCTAAAAGATTCGTTTAATAGAACGGGGGAGTCAGTTGGAAACTATGTTGCATAATATATCGACCCATTATACTATTGTTCGTCTAAATATAATCTTTAACAAGATGGTGGAACACGATGTGGAAAGAGAAGACACACACACACACACAGAAAAATCAAATAAAATGAAATAAAATGAAATGAAATATGAAGATGACCACCTGACTGGTGTTGACTTCGCCATCGGTCCTAGACTCGGCGCCAGGAGTTGTGGTGGCAGTGGTCGGGGCAGGGGGGGTCGGGGCAACAGCAACAGGACTGCTAGGGCTGCTCAAGTATCGTTCATCCAATCTTTCTTGAATTTGTTGCGGACTGTCTTGTTCCTCGGACGTATCACCGACAGTTTCACCAAGTTCCTGTCCTTCCATGGCGACATCTTCGATTCTACCGTCCAAGGGTAGAATGACATCTCCGCCTAGGATCAATCTGGATGGCAAGAGGCCTCTTTCGTCGATGCTGTCGTCGCTATCCGCGACGGGCACCACGTCCGTGTCGATGATCTGTACGACTGGTGCCGTCGTCAACGGATGATGTCCCAATGGTGCTGCGATTGGTTCATATTCATGCTCGCTGTTTGTGATAACATAATATTTCATTAGATATATATATATATTAATTAAGAGTTCACACAATTAAAATCGATTTTTTTTAAATTATATTATTCATTGAAATTAATAATATAATATTGATTAATATTAATAATAATTTAAAATATTAATATAAAAAAATTAATAATAAATAAATATTAATATTAATCAATATTATCAATATATATATATTATTAATTATATTTTCATTATCATTATTATTATATTGTTAATCATTAATATTGATCCGTTAAATTGAAATATTAGATTACATCAAAAATGACAAAAAAGAAAAATGAAAAACCAATTCCATTACGCAATTTAAAAAAAAAAAGGTAAAACTTCAACAGAGAACAAACTCACGAACTTTCGATTCACCCCGAATAATAACAATCATCGGAATGAAATCTTACCGATCGGGTTGCACATTTTTCCGCAGATCGCCGAAAAATCTAATTCCCTTAGTTTTATTGGGCAACATTTATATACATTAATATACCCAACATTTATAAAAAATATATCTCGATCTCGTTCGATCTCATTCGTTCGTTCGATTAACGACGAGTGGCGGTGAATCTCCTCGTGGGTACGCGCGCGCGCGCGCGCGCGTCTCGTAAAAAAGAAGGGCACCCACACACACACACGTACGTACGTCGTACCGCAAACCGGTAAAACAAATCCGCGCGATTTAGGCGCGATCTAGTTGTGTACGCGTTACGAGTCCTAACGCGCGCGTCAGACGGATGACTGGACTCGGACCGGACCGGACCGGACGGGACCGGACAGACACCCGTAGCGGAAACAAAACCCGGGAGCTGATCCGTGGATTCTAACTATAGCCAGCTGGCCGAACCTTAAATAGCCGCGGGAATTTGCAATGGCTCTCGAATGCTGTAACCAGCCCAGCCACCGCACACACGGTGGCTTGGGAGGAATCTCACGAGAGTTGATTTCGTTCCTCCTCGGTTGTACTGCTGCTGTTGCTGGTAGTGGTAGTGGTGGTGGTGGTGGTGGGTAGCAGTGGTGGTGGGCAGAAGTAGCCATGATGATGATGATGATGATGATGATGATGATGATGCTGGTGGATTCTGGATACAGGGAACGGGGAAAGGGGGAAATTATATAGGAAAAAATGAACTAACCTGCATGGGAGCCTGGAAGTTGGTAACTCTTGCATTCCTCCTGTCCTGGAAGATGGTCTCCCAATTCGAGCTTGACGTTCCGGTAATAGGGAATCACTTTGATAATATTGACAACCGCAACGAACCTCGCGTCCGAGGCTGGACGTCGATGACGCTCGCGAGGTGCGTCCTTTAAGTTGCTCTCCCTGCATCCTCCTCCTCCTCCTCCTCCTCTTACCCCCTCCCACCCCAACCCCACCTCACCCCTCGCGAGAGGCGTCGACGTCGCTAACGCCGACGCCGAAAAACCAATGAACCTACTCCAGTATTTTTCTTCTCTCTCTCTCTCTCTCTTCCTCCTTCTCCTCTCGTTTCACCTTCCTCGACTTCTCTGGGACGCAACAACCCCAGAGATTCGTGTTATTTCGTTAGTCGTGAATCCTAATAGCTTTTCCTCTCTTTTTTCCTCCTCTCCTGCAAAACTCCTGAAGAAATGTCGAGGTCGCTGTTTCGAGGGCTAACGTTCACGACATCAACGCCATATCACCTTTGCAATCATCACCATCACCCACCACCCACCACCCACCGACATCCACCACCACCACCACTACTACTACGATCTGCTTCACCCTCTGCTTGCTCTGGAAGAGAGGAGAAAAGAGAGAAAGATTGAGCGAGAGAGAGAGAGAAGAGAAATGCCAGTGCAAGAGCAGCAGTCTGCTGCAACGCCAACTTGATGACTCCTCTTCTTCTCTGCACTCTCTCTCTCTCGAGTATCCTACGTTACACGTACGCAACCGCGAAACCAAAGAGGACATTTGAATTATTTATAGAAATTTTCTATAACGCGTCAACGCATTAGATATAAGAAAACCTACGCTTACCTGTCTTCGTATTTTTGCATACAACCTGATAATATAATACCTGCTACTACGTTCTCAAATATTTCTACTTTTTTCTTTTCCTTCTCTCCGTTTACTTTTTCTATTAACCAATAGAAATTTTCATGGTGTATGTATGTATGTTTGTATGTTTGTATGTATGTATTAGGGTGAACCAAATATATAAATTCGTAAGGTTTTTTAATTATTAAATATTTCCAAAGTAAATTTTTACTTGTCAAAATATTTCCATTGTGCAGTTTATGACGCAATAAATTGACGAACTTTTGATTAACCGTAATATTTCGAGATATTTCGTATTTTCCCGCGTAAATTCGAAAAAACGTTAAATAAGTAGTAAGATTTTATTAGAGCGCGACATTGAATGTCGAACCGTTATGAGTTTCTATTGCAAAGTAAATTTTTATTTGTACAAATATTTCCATTATGCAATTTATAAAACAATAAACTAACGAACTTTTGATTAACCGTAATATTTAGAGATATTTCGTATTTTCCCGCGTAAATTCAAAAAAACGTTCGATAAGTAGTAATACTTTATTTAAGCGCGACATTGAATGTCGAACCGTTATGAGTTTCTTTTGCAAAGTAAATTTTTATTTGTACAAATATTTCCATTATGCAATTTATAAAACAATAAACTAACGAACTTTCGATTCACCGTAATATTTCGAGACATTTCGTATTTTCCCGCGTAAATTCGAAAAAACGTTCGATAAGTAGTAATACTTTATTCAAGCGCGACATTGATTGGCTACCGTTGCAATTCTATTTAACCATAACTATTGGAAAAATATAAATCGATTTTTGTTTCGATTGATGATCTCTTTGTCGTATAGTTATTGTTTTGTATTCTTTGAAATCCAAACGATCCTTCTTCAATCGTGTCAATCCATTTAATCCATTGACTTTTGCAACGATTGGAATTCTAATTGGAACAAACAAAGTTGTCATACCGAGTAGATGCTCTTAATGCTTTCTATATAGGAAAACTAAAAATAGTCATTAGTAACGGCTAACATCTAGGAATGGCATCGTTGTCGTTGCTTTTATATATTCCTTTGTTGTTGTCTCTCGTATTTTTATTGTCACACTTGAAAAAAAATTAATTCATATATATATATATATATATATTATTTATTATTATTATTAATACGTACGATTATTTTTAATACGTACGTAATATTATACGATTAATCAACAGTCAAAATGTAAAAAAACACGAATGGGATTCGTGTTACGATTTAACGAATAAATATTCGAATTTGAATACACAGTAATAGTATTCGAGAGAAGAGATCGGTTAGTTTGAGTCAATAAATGTAGTATCTTCGTATCTTGTGCTCCACTTTTTGTATATAAATAACCACAGTTGGATACGCACTCGCAGATGTTTGGCTGTTCGCGCGCGCGTCCTGAAAGAACACACATTTTTTTTTCTATTAAGTAAAGATCTAAACTATTCTTTTTCGTTGTCTTCTTTTTTTCTCATTTTACGAAGAGAGAACAAAAAAATCATAATATTCAATATTGTAACCAACGAATGTGTGAAATTCGTGGAAGAAAAAGGTTCACATCGTGTTGTTTGCTTTTGTTTTCAATATTCGATACGCAACATTGAATTGAATTCTTCATTTGTACACTTAAATTTAAATATTTTTATCGTGTAAAATCAAATACGTTCAACATTTTTTAATATTATTCGTTTCAAATGAAATTAATTATCGAATACAAATTTTTGTTCTTCTTTTTTTTTTTTTTTTAGTTTCTAGGATTGCGAACGAAGATGAGAGTTGCACGGCGTACAATTAGACGACAAAAATTTTCAAACTTATTTTTCTTTCCTTCCCCTCCCTTCCACCTCCCACCAACGAACAAAGTTTTATACGAAACGAATTGTATTCGACAGTTTTTTTTGTTTCTTTTTTTTTTTTTTTTTCACGTAGAATTATTCTCTTCCTAGTTAGTTTGTACCACCAGTATAATAAAATACGGAAAATCTCGTGTATTCTTAGAGTTGTTAGTCGGAGTTCCGACGATTTGACTCAAGTGTTCAAGAATAATCTCTCGTTATTTTTAATACGAAAACTAACAGCAACTTTTCGATTGAATTCGTCTACGTAATAATACAGAAAAAAGAAGAAAAAAAAAGCAACAAAAAGAAAAGTTCAATTTTTTAGTCGTGGAATAGATAAATAGTGAGCCGTGTCGTCGTTCACTGCACAAATCGATTAAATCCATGAAACAAAATGTGAGTAAATGTGCTCTATGGTTTTAAAAATTTCTTTTATATAATATAAATGGAAAAATTAAATTAAATTAATAATAATAATAATAATAATAAGTAATAATAAAAATAATAAATAATAATAAAATAAACAGAAAAATTTTTTTAAATTAAATTAATAATAATAATAATAATAATTAAATTAAATTAAATAATTTATATTATTAAGTGGTCAAGAAAAAAAATTTTGTCGTTCAATGGTGGTTAACCTTTTATGTTTGAGAAACATTTGTATAAATATAAAAAGTTACGATTATACCGTATGGTTTTACACTTAAATTTGAAGAATATTTCAAAATGTGGAGTCAATTGATCAGTGCAGCGAACGGTTGAATTATATAGAAAAGGAAAAATTTAGTTTTGAAGGCTTAGTAATGTGGAATACGTAATGCGTAATACACGATTACTGGCAAGACGCGGTTTAATGAGGTCTCAATGTAACGATTTTATTGTTGTAATTGTAATTACAGTAATCGTAATTGTAATCGTAATCGTAATCGCATTGGTAAGATGACTGTAAGAACGACGAGGTGTCGTCGGCCGGCTGCGGGCAAGAAAAATGCCTGGGTCAGGCGAGTTCGTGGCCGTCAGGAAAATGTTCGCGAGCATCGAGGCAAGTGGCCAGCTCGAATACAAGATGACGTAGAGTACGATTTTCAAGAATTTCGGCGTCAGGTAATGCCGGATAACAGCGAGGTCTTTGTTGGCGTCCTCTGAACGAACGATGAAGATAAAGTACAACGTCGCAGAAGACGTAACGTACCAGAAGTAACCGCAGAAAATCGTCACCGAAGAACTGCAGCACGCTGGTTTCTATATGTAAACATAATTATTCAATTATTTTATATTATAATAATAATAATAACAAGGATAATAAAGTAATTTAAGAAGTATATAGTATTATAAGAGTATATAGATAGTATATACAGTCTTATATATTATATAATATATATTATATATATATAAATAATAATAATAATATAAATATAAGTAATATAATAAGTATAATATAATAAAATATAATAAGTAAATAATATATATATATTAATTAATATATATAACATAATAGATATGTAGGATTTGTGAAAAAATTGGACCGTTAAAAACTGACTGGACCGGGACTCGAACCCGGGCTTCCGCTTTCCGGGCGACTGCTCTTTAACCATTGAGCTATCCATGGTCCACCGTCCAATCTTCTCACGAATGCCTATTTAAGTGTTTTGGCTTGGAAGCGTTTGCATCCCACATATATATATATATTAATAATAATATTATTATATATTAGTAATTAATATTATTAAAATAAATATATATTAACAATTAATTTAATTAAATAATTAAATTAAAAAATAAATATATATTAATAATTAATATTATTATATATAATATATATCTAATATACTATATATAGTATATATCTTATATACTATATATAAGTATATAGTATATAAGAGTATATATAATGGAAGTATATAAAATAGTAATGTAAGATTAATAGTAATATCTAATGACAATCAAATAGTAATGGTGTGTAAGTATTATTTGACTTGGATAAACAGATATTTCTAAACATAATTATAAAATAATTTCATATTATAATAATAAAAAGAATAATAATATAAAATATCTGATGAGACAATTAAATATCAATGATATATAAGTATTATTTCACTTGGATATAAGTAAATTACTTCTAAACATAAATTACAAATAAATTCATATGATAAAATAATAATAAGAACAATGAGACAATAAAATAGTAATAATGTTTAAATATTGTTTGACTTGGATAAGTATGACTGGATCCAAGCCAACACCCTGTTCAGTCTTCCTAGATTCCTCTCATACATCTCGATCGTAAAATGCAATTAAAAAAAAATAAAACAAACAAAACAAGACAAGACAAGACAAGACAAAACAAATGTACCGAAAAACAAAGGACACATATACAATAGAATAAAAAGAAGAAGAATAAAGAAGAATGAAGAAGAATAGTTTTTCGAAGATGAAAATACCATACCACATCGGGAGTTCGTTACGAGCAAGCTGGCCTCGTTGAGGAATCGCTCGATGTAACGCTGGCAACGCTCCCAATGATACATATCGAGGCTCCCGACGTTGCATATAAGGCAAAAGGCGGCAAGAGGGGCATGAAGAAAGAGGGTGAACAGGCTACCGCTGTGCCGTACGTCGCGCAAAGTCGACGGCGTGTCCTGGGGCGACATAAGGACCATCAAAGGTTGCCCGAAATAACGTGGTATCTGTTGGAACACAAAGCTGTTGTCCGAATCTACTACGACGAATAGCGGCTTCCTGGTGAACGGGTAGAGGTCACCTGGATAAAGGCAGTGCGGCTCTTTACCACCCGTCGGCCTCTTTCCGTGTTCGACTTCCCGCTTGCTGCACGTCGACACGCCACCTAGGTCGTACCCCACTGTAACAGATTGTAATTTTGATCAACATCGTGCCATTCCAATTTCGCGCCTACTTCGATTTTTCTTTTCCAACAAATCGTCAACTTTCTCTTCCAGCTTTTCTTTTTACCCCCCTATCCCCCTTTTATCCTAAAATCACAATTTCAACAACACAATTTCGGCCCCCCCTATGTTGCATAGACATTTGATTTGTATGACATTTTGTTTTTAAATGACAAACAAAATTAATATATTTTTTATTAGCATTTAACGGGACGGTAATCTATCATGTCTTTTCTCAGATTTCGGACATATTTAGAAGAATTAAATAAACATGCATGTTGTGGTTTTATTAAATCAATATTATTGCAAATAATAGAAATAATTGATTTCCTGATCAAATAGGAAGATAACACAATAACTTATAGTGTCGAGAATTAAATAATAGAATGTAGATAAAATGAAAAACTAACGCGGCGTAAGAAGCGTGACAATTCAAGCAAAAACGTTCATTTACGTGGCCCGTTCGTTAAGTGTTAATAAAGGTATCGCATAATGTAAAAACATAAGAAAATTATTATTCAATCTGAATAATGTATGTCTCATTAATACATAGAAGACTCTGAACATTGATGATCGAGGTATAAAATCTTGAATATCTATTTATTTAGTCTTTTGATGAACTATGTATTTTTGAGGTTATATTGTGATATATTTTATAGTTGCTGAAACAGTCCCATAATAAAGGGACGAAACAAGATCGAAACATGACGTTCTGATTATTTTACTTTGTCCAACTCTTCCCTGTTTTATCTATTTATACAAAAAATAATAATAATTTAATTAAATTTGTTGTTCTTATATATAGGTTAGGATTCAAATAAGTCCCACCGTGCCTATGCGCACGCAGTTGTTGCAATATTTCAAAATGGGACTAAAAATGTCCGACACCGTGCATTACGGTGCATCAAAAACATATAGGGGAATAAAATTGAATCAAATTAACTTTCGATACGTTTCTTTTCTTCAAATCGGAATAAAGATTAAAAATGTTAATTTGTCAGTAAGCAGGAAGCCGAAATGGAATAGCAATAAAAAGGGGGATTCCCGAATAATACTTCGATATCGATTGGCACCTAACCCACGAATTTCACTATTATCAATACGTTGAAATCTTCATCACCGTATGACCCTGACACAAATACCTTATTCTACTTTCGCTCAGAGAACTTCATTTTTTTTTTCTTCTTTTTTTCCATTTTCCCGTTCCAACTATAAGCACTGCGAGCTAAAGCCCAGTCGTATTTTCCTCTCGTATCAAAGAGTATACGTTTATTCGAAGACAGTTTTCTTTTTCATTTTTCACCAGGGGTGAGCCTCTTCTTTTCTATTTCTTCCGAGCAAAAGTCAACACCTTTAGTATTGCGAGATAACCCTAACCTCTCTCCTCCCCACCTAACCTCCTAAGACCATTTTATATTTGATATATACGAGTAAAAGAACAACAATAAAAAATAAAAGATAAGAAAATAGAAATATATTTGACAGAAATAGGGAATATTTATTCGAATAACCTGGAATGATGGTTACAAAAAAGAAAAAAACAAGCCGTAACCGTGTATTTTTCGATGCACGAGGTCAGTTCTTATTAGGAAACCATCTAAATGACCTGGATTTGTTATTTCGTTAATCCAGCAGACGGCACGATAAGAGGTCACGGTCGCACGTGCAGCATGCATGCATCTCTCTCTCTCTCTCTCTCTCTCTCTCGCGCTCGAAGAGCAGGCAGCAGAGTCCTTGAGATGTCTTCTTCCGATCTGTATGATACTTTCGCGACGAATATACGCTAATTAAAAAGGCAGAGAGTACTATCGTGGTAGTCAGCTCATCAGAAGCGGGATCGAGAAACGACAGTATAATGAGTTACCTCGTGTACTAACAGAAGGAAGGGTTAGGGTACGAGGTGGGTGTTTGGCAGGGACTTTAGAAAATTGGCTGGTTATTAAGAACACGATAAGTTACTTTTCCAAGTGTGCGTTTCATACATTTAGAGAGAGAAAACGTTAGATAGAGTTAAAACGACTTGGCTCGATTTGATCATTTCTTGTTTCTCTCTCTCTCTCTCTTTCTCTTATTCTTTCATCGTCGATGGGGGAAATGCGTTGGAGCCAAATGGCGCCAACGTTCTAAAGTTAATCGTTGGAAAGAAGCCCTATTTGGGATGACTAGAAAAAGGGGTAAGATCCGATTGACGCGTTTTAAACGGACACGTGGTAGTAAAAAAGTGAGGTTAGGAACGAGGAGATACGAGGAAGATAGAAAAAGAAGGAAAAAAAAGACAGTAAAGGGTGAAAAGATAATGATAAAATTAAAGACTCACTTTCTTCGGGGTGTTTGACGGTCGAAAAGCAGCCGTCGGCCGATAGATAGAGCAATAAAGCTCCGTTAGCGGGTAACTCCTTGAAACCGCTCGCTAGGAACACCTGTACCTGGCTATAGGTCGGCTTGTAAAGCAGGTACTTGTGCGGATTGTCGCGCCTAGGTGCGCCGTTTTCCGGGCCGGGATACGGTCCCGGTCTGAAAGGCATCCTACCAGCCGGCGAAGCGTCGTGAAGATGATTCGGATCGTCCCTCGGTTCTCTTTCCAGGGTCTGCAACATCCTGAACATGTCCATAGATAATTCACTGAACTTCACCTGGTCGGCGCAATTACCGACAATGAGGATCTCCTGTAAGGATAGGCACATGGGTGGCGAGCGTTCGACAGGTGGCGAGGTCTGTGGCCGAAGCCTATGACTCAGCACGACCGGATCCGAGTCCGAGTGTAGGACTACAGCAGACTCGGCTTTAACGAATGCTTTTATCTCGTCTAGGACGAGGTTCCATTCTAGTTGATCGTCCGGTTCATAGGTGCTCGTGTAATCGGCTATTTGGGCGTCCAATTCTTGAACCAATTCGCGTACCAGTTTCATACGATTTAACAATAGACAAACGACGATGAACCTTGCGTAATATCTAAGCTTTTTAACCATCAGATCGCTTCTGTCCTCTTTCGCGGCACGACTGTAATACGCGCGACCCCTTATCGCCGCGTAAAACGAATAGGCCTCGTGCAAATAACTCGTTTCGCTGGTACGCAAATAATAATGGTAATAGAGCTGACCGATCTTGCTTGCGATCTCCCCGATTTGCCATCTCTTCAGTCCGTACTTCGTGTCCAGTATCGTCCTGAAACAAATAATCGATCTCGAATCAAACTAACGCTCAACTTTTCTTATACCCCTGACCCCTTTTTTTGTTTTTTTTTCCTTTACACAGGTAACCCCCTTTTCTATAACACGGTTTGTAGGTTTCTAGAAAATGACTTGTTGTGTGAGACCCCCCTGCGTCATTATTTTAAGGTCCATCTGATTTTTTGAAATGTATTCAACAAAAATTATGTTGTTCAGTGTTGTACAAAGGTTTTCGTTATTTGTGAATCCTGTTTTAGGAGGGTTAGCAGTTTTTTTTGTGGTTTTTTAATCATTTCCACCATCTAACTCTATCTTTTATCTCGCGTATCCTCATCTTTGTTTCTTTCTTTTTTTATTCACAGATCGGAATGTTTCGTAAATGATAAGAGAACTATTTTTATTTTAGACAAGCGTCTCTCTTCTCTTTCTATCTCTTTCTCTCTCTCTCTCTCTCTTTTTCTGTGTTTATCGATCGCGACACGATCTTCCCGAGTACTTTCGATTGCCAGAATATAATATTAGAAATATCAAAGGTACCCGATCGACCGTGCATTCGCGAAAATATATGCACCAGCACGTTTTGACAAAAAAAAAAAGAAAAAAGAACAAAAAAACGCGGAGCTGCGAAAAGGGATTGTTGTTGGAGCGTTGCGAAGCAGAAAAAGAAAAAAAAAGAACAAAGTAATTAATATAAAATAAAATAAAATATAAAAATTATTATGAAGAAATGTTTCGGCGAGTGGGAAGGGGGGAAAAAACAGCTGCCAATGTTGATCCACGAGTATCACTATTCACATGGCATTGTTTCATATATTTTATTTGATTTTATTTGATTTTTTTCTTCTTCTCATTTATTCTCGCATCTCAATATCATTTTTTGATTGGAATTTGTGGAATTGATAATTTGGATGATTCATTTAAACGAACATTAAATCGTTACAATTGTGTATATTTGATAATTATTTCATTCTCGAATGAAAAATGATATTTTAAAAGAAAGAAGAATAAGAAGAAGAAGAAGGCATCGATGAAAGATCGATCACGTGGCAGTATAACTATATACGAGTTAATATAGGATACACTTTAAGACACTATTGGATTGATTAATGAAAAGGAAAGCTTGCTTTGATAGGTACGTAAACAACACGTTTCAATTCTAAGAAACAACTCCTCTCATACACCGATGTAAGTTGCGTAGGATGTGTTGAGAAGCGATTAAAAAGATGAAGGGAAAGAAGAAAGAATAGACACACACACACACACACAGAGACACACGCGCAAATAAAAAAAGAAAGAGGAAGAAAAGAAAAGAAAAGAAGAAAAAAAAAGAGGAAAAAGAAAAGAGTACCTCGTGGCGCAGAGATATAATCGATCGAATGCAGAAAGGTATCATTATTTTTTGTTGTTATTGTTATTATTATTATTATTATTATTATTTAACAAACGATCAAATAAGATAACAAATAGATAAATAAATATTTTAGGATGATTTTTAATTCACCTGTGTTGTTGCTGGAATTTCCATAGCTTCGTGTAGATGTCGAAGGTGCGCCCAAAGTAGCCTTGCCACTGCTTATGCCCGTATTGTGGCAAATCTCTTAGCCCGTTGAACAGTTGCTTACTTTTTTCGAGCAGATGACAGAACTCTAGGACGACTTTGCGCTCGTGGTCGTCCATACCAGCCATCATGACCATCTTTTCGCCGAGAGATCGCGGTCACTGGCTGGACAAAGAGCAGCCCTTTCTTTTTGCCACGGTCGCGGTGACCCGCGTGATGGCGCCTGCCGATTCCGCCACCCTTTTGCACGACGGCTACTACAAGCTAAGACCAATCAATACCTATGACCACCCCGCATCAGAGGGCGCATCTGACGAGTCATGAGCCCACCACTATCACCCCCCCACAACCCCCATCATCGTCACGCTATCACACCGACACACACCCTCACCACGAACAACGACGCCATCTATGACACCCTTCTAACTAAACTGTACTTTAACAACAATTCGAATTTTACTTGCTTTACTTCATTGATCTAAATATTTTATTTATCATGATCCGACTGTTGGTTTTGTTTTCGGAATAATGTTCGATCGATTTTCTTTTCAAACGGATTTGGGTAGTTTAGTTTTTGATCAATAATTGTTTAATCGTTTTTATTACATTGTACGGAATATCTTTTATCTCGATTATTTTATTTTATATAATGAACTTATCTTCAATTATTTTTTCAACGATTTGTTGGTATAGATTAATTTTAATTTGAGTCAAATAATATTTACCTTTTGCACACCCCTTTTTCGATAGGGTGAATCAGATCATGATCCGACTGTTGGTTTTGTTTTCGGAATGATGTTCAATCGATGTAGCATTAAAAAGTTGGCATATAACCTCAAAAACTGGACAAAATTAATAAGTGCATTTAATTGCTAGCTATTTGCTAATTCACACGCAAATTCCATAATTGTTAACTTTTTTAATGAATTATTTCATTAGTTATTGATAATTACAAATGTGAAAACGTCATGAGGGAAAGATTTTTTTAAAGTGCGCATGCGCCTTGAATTTGTGGTTGCGCATGCGCATAACTTATCTCCCACTAGTGACGTTTCCATATTTGTAATTATTAATAACTAATTAAATAATTAATTAATAAATTTAGCAATTATGGATTTTAAATAAGCATTTTGTTAACAATTAAATGCATTTATTCATTTTTTTTCAGCTGTTGAGGTTATATGCCAACTTTTTCATGCTCGTTCGATCGATTTTCTTTTCAAACGAATTTGGGTATTTTAGTTTGATCAATGATTGTTTAATCGTTTTTATTAGATTGTACGGAGTATCTTTTATCTCGATTATTTTATTTTATAAAGTGATCTTATCTTCAATTATTTTTAATTTGACTAAAATAATATTTCTTATAAAATAATATATCTTGACGAAATTTTTCGAAAATCATGACAACAATTTGCACCCCTCTGAAATATTGCTTTTAAACTTTTCACCACTCCTATAAATAGTAGACACAATAAATTTTCATCACATATAAGTATTTACTTCCATTTATTCTCCGTGTAAGTATGAAAAAAAGTTTGAAAAGTATTTCGTTTTATTTGTACGAATTATTAGAATACATTTCAATATAATTTAACAATAGTGTATCATAAACATTCCCCTAGCATATCATTGGTTTTCCCCTAGCGTAACAATGGCGTTTCAACAGCCTTTTAAAGATTGTGTTAAGAAAACTAAATATTATATTTTGTACGATATTTTATAAAACAATTTATTTCCAAGCAAATTTCTACTGCAAAATAAAATGAAATATATATTTCGAATCTCTTAATGACAAAACAAATTTTTATTGAAAAATTATAACTTCATTGATTTCTTATAAAATGCATGTTCATGCATTTGCATAAACATCCGTAGTCTAGTAATAATTATGGGGTTAATTAGGAAAGCAAGAATTATTGATTAACCCCATCATTTTGTTTAAAACCATAAACTTCAACGAATTAAATTATTATTAAAGTGTTAAAGGTTGGTAATGATAAATTTCTCCACAATTCAACTTAATCGTAAATCATGATTTTATTGTATAAATTAAATGCAAGAATTATGTCAACGTACGTTTATGGTAAATCCCCGATTGAATCATCATCGAATAAATAAAAATTATTTCATGGGAAGTGGAGTATTGGATTCCGTGATGCTTCCAAACGTTGGAGTCCAAGTATTCTATAAGAAAAATTATTCGAATATACGTACCGATGATCTCGTAAATCTCAGCTTCCTTTTGACCCCCCCCCACCCATCACCCTCCCCACTCCGCACCCTTCCCCTCCCACATCCCAAAATTGAAATTATCAATTATTTATAAAATACAATTGTGTGTGTGTATTTGGCATAGTTTTATCTCGAATAAATTATCACCGAATTATTCAAGGTAGAAATGTTTAATCGATGTGTAATCGATTGTTCAAAAAAAAAAACAAAAAAATAAAATAAAGTAAACAATTATGTAACAAAGAGGATGAATATAATCATTGAATCATTGATCAAATTCGAAAAACACATTCGAATGATATTAACGATAAAATCCTCAATAATTTAATCACAATATTGTATATATATATATTATTGGCGTGTTATTTTCGCATAACTTATAATAGTTATTTATGCTTACAGCGATTCGAAATATTATCGATGATAGGTAATGCACTTTATTTGTAATTTTTAAAAGGAAAAAAATCCAAATGAGATAGATAAATGAGATGTCTAAATAAATAAATAAAACAAAACAAAACAAAACAAAACAAAATATATATATATATATAAATTGAATATATTTCAAAACGTGTGGCAAGGAAACGGGGGGAAGGGGGACGGGGGTTTAAGAAGAAGTATTACAAGAAAATAAAAAAAAAAATAAAAGACGTATAATAAATAAATAAATAAATAAATAAATAAATAAATAAATTAAATAAAAAATTAAGTTTTGTGTGTCGAAGAAGAAGCACATTGTGTTGATTAAGAGATAAAGAGAGACGACAAAAAACACCAGCCGTAGATAGTTTTTTTTTTTTTATGGTTTTTCTTAGACATTTTATCAGAATTTATTATCTCGTGTAAACGTTTATAATAATAATTATAATTTACAATTACGATGATCGATGATAAATACAAATAGAACAACATAATTCGGTAGGAGGGACGAAGAAAAGGTGTGTTGTTTTTTATTTTCGTAGGGGGTGGGTAAAAGGGGGTGGGGGTGGGCGGGGGTTGGTAAGAGGGGGGACAGGAAATTTTCATGATAAACAGGGGGGGCTGGCGGGTATTTTAGTGGGCACAGGGAGCCATTTTGGAAGCGACGCTGGTTTGCTGCTAGCTTCTCGATGCCAAGCGGACAACTTATTAATATTATTATTATTATTATTATTATTATTATAATTATTATTATTATTATTATAATTATTATTATTATTATTATTATTATTATTATTATTATTATTAATTTTTTTTCCTTTTTTTTTTAATTAATTTTTTTTTTTTATACCTTTTTAATCATTTTTGGTTGCAATAATTTTTATTATCCCGTTTAAAATTGATTAATCATTTATATATCCAACACACACACAACGACCGTGTTTTTCTCATCGAAATTCGGGATCAAACCTGTTTTTTCTTTTCATTTTCTTTTCTTTTCCCATAACCACCGCGCGCTCTACTACTTCGGACAAACAACGTGACGGACACGCGGCGTCTGATTTTTCTTTTTTATTATCCTCGACTCTATTTTATTTTCGATAATGATGACGATAATAATAATAATATAATATATATAATATGTGTCTCTTTTTGTTTGTTTTTTTTTTCCTCCTCCTTTTCGGTTTCTTTTCTTTTCTTTTCTTATTTAGTTTTTCTCGTCGTTGGAACAACACATCTCGTCGACACACTCTTGTTCGTTTAATTTCGTTTAATTTCGTTTATCCCAGTAATTTCATTACTCGTGATTGGTTATAATACGGTGGGCGTGTTTAAAAGAGTGGTTATGGTGGGGGTAGGACGTTTTCGATACGTTAACATTTTCTTACGTATGTATATGCGTGTATACGTGAGTGTAAGGTGTCTAAAGTGTGTCTGCATGTGTATGTGTGTGTTCTAAAGCGAATGTGATAAGAAAGAAGGGTAGTAAATATCGAATTTGGAAAATTGATGGAAAAGGAAAAGAAATCGTGCGCAAAATTGACTCGAACTTTTATACTCGCAGATAAAAATGTTAAATAAATGATCCGTTTCACGGGGGTTGTTGATGGATGGGGGATTGGAGGATGACAGTTGTAGTACGTTGTACGACGCACAACAAAACCCCATTTTTAAAGCGTTCCTTTTTTTTTCTTGTCTTTTCTTTCGAAACGAATTTCAATATTTTTCTATCGTATTATTTTTTAAATATAAAATAGAAAGAGAGAGAGAAAGAGAGAGAGAGACAATTCTCGCATTATGTTATCAATTTTTCTATGATTATTAATTAAAAAAAAGAAAAAAGAAAAAATTCTAATTTTTAATTTTTAAACGAATAACATCGTACGTGACGGAGAAAAATAAAAAAATTAAAAGAAACAAAGCTAATTAACAAATCAATGGCGTCAGCAAATATTTGCGGATTGGTGAACAAAGGATTTTTCTTTCGATTTTAAATTACGAAAGAAAAAGAGGACACAAGGATGTAGTATCATTTAGGAATAAGATTATTAGAGAAAGAGAGAGATATATGTAGAAATATATCGATGGGAAATAATGAAAGGAGATAAGTATAGCATAATTTTGAAAATTATAGAAATTTTCTTTCGTAGACCTGCTGCGTGCGAAGTTTCAAGGACAAACTCGTAATTGTTTTTTTCGATCATCCCTCATCAAAATTCTTTCTTTTTTTTTTGTGGTGTTACTCAAATATTCATCCCCACTCAGTTGGTCTACAATAATAAATTATCAACAATTTTCTCTCTCTCTCTCTCTCTCCACACTCATTCTTTTTCTCGCAAAACAACGGTAATTTGTATAATAATTTGATATATGTATACGTTCATATTAATTTTGTGCTTTTTAATTGTATTGTGTTGTGTCGAATATAATTCAACTTGCTCGTACTATTTTTCTTTCTTTCTTTCTTTCTTTCTTTCTCATTCGTCTTTTTTACTCTCTCGTTTAATTCAAACAAACTTTCATTCGTACTTTGAGTAATTATTATCCTTTGATCGTAATAAATTATCTCACGAGATCTATTTACGCATCCGGAGGAGACACGGAAACACACACACACACAAATACACATACACAAAACACCCACGTGCGCGCACACTTTCAAACGTCAATTTAACGATAAATTGAAACAACGCTTCTCCCCCCCCCTATCTCCGTCCCCTTTGCCCCCTTTTTCCGATTAAAATCAAATATCCGTTGGTTTAATTAGATTTTTCTTTTGATCGTTGCAACCAATAAGAAAAGACACGGAGAGAAGAAGAAGACAGATGGAAAATTACACACACAATGGTAAAATTATTACACGATGACGGTTTTTTTTTTTTTTTTAATATTTACCAATAATTATTTCCTTTTTTTCTTTCTTTCTTTCTTTTCATTTTCAATCGATTAATTTGTTTTCACGTTAGATGGTATCGTAAAACGCATATACAAGCATACAGTATGCACACATACACACACACACACACACATCCTTCACAATTATTTTACGTATTTACGAAAACGCGCGTTAATAAAAGAGGGAACACGCACGTTTTATACATATTTACATATATAATAATAAAAACACACGTTTATGAATTATCATTAACGAACATAGTCATCATAGAATTAGATTTGAATTTTTTTTTCTATCCTTTTTTTTTTTTCTTAATCCGCCATTTTGAAAGAAGAAACCACGAACGGTGTTTTTCGATTACGTACTCTTTCTCTCTCTCTCTCTTTTTCTTTCTTTTCTTTTTTCAAAAATTTATCAATTTTAGTTGACATATTTTGTATACGATTTCATTCTATAACCATAAGTATAATAATTAATTAAATAATATAGCCAATTAGTATCACGAAACACGCTGAAATATGGATGGTTATTATTATTATTATTATTATTACTATTATTATTATTATTATTATAATTATATTGTTCTGTAACCGTATTAATAACTCAAATATCTATTCATCTTTTTTTCGAGTAGATTTTTGTTTTTTCTTTTTTTCTTTCTCCTTTTCCCTATTTGTTATATCCGTTTATAATTTTTTATATTTATTTCTTTTTTTTAATATTTTTTTTTTTTTTTTAAATACGTTTTATGTAATATTAAACTTATCATCATCATCATCATCATAATCATAATCACCCTCCTCCTACCGATATAGAAAACCCCAAATTAGTTAATATTATTAAACTTTACAATTTGTCGAGATATTACGTATAGTTTGTTTTCTTTATTTCTTTTTTTAATTTTTTTTGTTTTGTTTTCCCCCTCTTTTTCACGTGAAAAATCGATTATCAATGCGATCCTCTCTCTCTCTCTCTCTCTCTCTATCTCTCACTATCGATATTAAAACGAAACGTTAATATCATTCTTCGGAATAATAATTCGTTTCACCATCACAACCCCTAAATTCAACGTATTCTCCCCCCCCCCTAAAGATAAAATTGAATAATTCTTCTTAATTTCTTTCTCGCAAATATTTGTTAATTTTATTTTACGAGAGGCAGGAGCAAGTCGAATTTAAAATTATTTTTAACAATTCGTACGCGTACTTTCTCTTCTTCCCCTTTTATTTCTTTCCATCTTTTTTTTTTTTTCTACGCGTTAAATATTTTTTTATTTTTTTCAAGCTTTTTCTTTCCTCGTTCGGTGGCGTATAATAATAATAATACACGTATGTAATATAATTATTGCGTATAACGTATTTAAAGAATAGCAATGAGAAGGGTAGGAGAGTTGGGGGGAGGGGGTTAATAAAAAAAAAGTCGAAAAATTACCCGGACACCATATAACCAACATTCTCCCTCCCACCACCACCCATAATTAATTAATCGCGAAATTAACAATGACACAGTAGGATGATGTTAATCGCAACAAAATTAATCTTATATAATTATTTATAATTATTTATAATTATTTATAATAGTTATATATAAATATATATGGCGTGTTTTTGTATTTTTACCGTTAAAGAATAATTTTAGGAACGTAATTTTGCTTTTTTTTTCCTTTTTTGTTTTTTTTTTACTCTTTTATTAATCAATTTATTTATTTATTTAACAAAACGAATGGGGAAAGAATAGATTTTTTTGGTGAAGAGGAGAAGGGTAAGGAAAGGGGGACGGACGAAGGGGGGAAGAAAAATAATTAGAAAGAAACAAATAAAAAGAAAAAAGATACAATGAAATATTGTATTCTCCTTTCTTACACCTCCCCCCCCCTCTCGTACCCCCCACCGGTGTAACCCTCCCCCTCTACCAATCTACCCCCACCCACCCATCAACATTTTGATCTAACACGAGCTTGCAGTTTGCTGTTTGCTGTTTGCTTTCTACGAAGACAAAAGGGCACGGGGCAGGGGGCCCCCCACACGACAATTAAAAGCGAAGATGTGTGTGTGTGTGATTTCTTTTATTCTCTCTTTCTCTCTCTTTCTTTCTTTCTTTCTTTCATTCTTTCTCTCTCTGTCTTTTAATCTTTTGTAAATTTTTATAATTTTCGAAATTTCGAAATGAGGTCTGCCGTTAACAAATTAATTTTTTTGTTTAAATTCTTTTTCGTATTTTGTATTGTTTTTTTTCCAGCTTCCCCCCCCCTCCTTATTTCTATTTATTTATAACGACGACACAATTTAGAGGCGTACTATCTAATAAAAAATTTTTTTTTTAAATAACAAACGTTTATAACAAACGATCAATTCGTTCGTTTTTTTTTTTTTCTATTAAATGTTTAAATATTCGGTATTTGAAAAAGAAAAGAAAAGAAAAGAAAAAAAAAAGACAGACAAAAAGTGCGAGTATAAATATCGCGAGCAGCAGCACGAACGAGTATTTTATTATTCATTGTATTTCTTTTGTTTAAATATTTATATATATATATATATATATATATATATATGTTAAATTTGTTTTTTTAATGAACAATGATTGTGAATTGAATAAGAGAAAAAATAATAACGATGATTTTATATTATAATAACGCACGCATACATATATATACACATACACATATACATATACATATACATATACATATACATATACATATACATATACATATATGTGTATATGTGTATATATGCGTGAGGTGGAGGATTGATTTGGTTGAGTGGTTTTGTTTAATTTTTTTTTTTTTATAAACAATGAAAAAGAAGAGATTGTTGTGTGAGAAGGTTTATATAAAGGGGGGGAATAATATTTGATGAAGGGATGAATGATAAAGGGCTTAATTGTAAAAATGATATTTCGTTTTGAACGTGTCATACACACGTGTAATTACAAAATATATTAAAAGTGTGTATGGATGGTACGGTATGGTATGTGTTTGTGTGTGTGTGTGTGTTTGTTAAATCAAGTCACACCAATGATGTCGTTTGGAACTTAATAACTTAATGTATTTGTATCGTTTTTTTTTTACTCTCCTTTCTCCTCCTGCATTCTTCCCTTCGTATAATAATAATAATAATAATTAATTAATTAATAATAATAATAATAATAATTAATAATAATAATAATAATAATAATTAATAATTAATAATAATAATAATAATAATAATAATAATAATAATAATAATAATAATAATAATAATATTCGTACTTGCTAGAGACAATGTGAAATTTAATTTAATGACAATTCGGGTAATAAATGTTGGTTGGTTGTTTCTTTTTTTTTTTTTTTTTAGATTCGTACGTGCTTTTTTGTTTTTTTTTTTTAAAAGTTGTTCGTAAATATCCTTTCAAATTCTTGTTTTCTTTTTGTTTTTTTCTTTGCGAATATTCTTTCATCTCTTCGCATCGTTTTCTTCGAACCTTTCGCTCATCTTCTTTCTTTATTTTTCATCATTGTTGTTATTTTATTTACGCGTTAATATTCGTTTTATAATTCTGAGTAGTAGTAGTAGTAGTAGAAGTAGAAGTAGAAGAAGAAGAAGTAGAAGAAGAAGAAAAAGGTAACGAACAGATCCTGGGAATAATAAAAGTGGGTGGTATAATAGTGATGGTGGTGTATGGTAGTTGGTAGTTGGATTGTAGGTGGTAGGTTGATGGTGGTGGTGGTGTTTCATATTATATTAAACCCTTCGCATTCCGTGTCTCGTCACGAACACTTTTACAAACGTTTTCGGCATTCATTTTTTTCTCTCTTTTTCTCATTTTTTAATTCTCAGTAATTCTCAGTAATTCTCAATCATTCTCATTCTTCCTTCTTCAAACACCTAACCTTCAAACACACAAGCACACAAACAGAGAGAGAGAGAGAGAGAGACATACACAATTTGTTTGATATTTCTTTCTTCTATTCTTTTTAAAAAGTACTTTTAAAAGTTACTTTAAAACTGACATATTGAATTTTATTTCTCTTTCTTTCCCCCCCCATCAACCCCCCTCCCCAATAACACACTCTTCTCTCTTTCTCTCTTACACACAACACACACATTCACTTGATATTTGTTTCAACAATTAGAACACGTCTTTTTCTTTTAATCTCTTCCTTTCATGTTTCTCTAGAAGAGAAACAGATAATTGTGACGTTTTTATACACACACACACACACATACATACACATACACACACAAGTGCTATGAAAGAAGACGAGACAAGATCTGCGAAAAATACTTTTCATCTTTCTTTCTCTGTTTCTTTCATTATTCCTGCTATCCCCCTCTCTCTCTCTTTCTTTCTTTGTTAATTCTTATATATTTATCATTATTATTATTAATTTATTTTATCGTTACTGTGTCGCGTTATAATTGTGTTCAATTTCATTATATTCACGATTTGATCGTTTCCTCTTCCTAAATTCCAGATGAATGAATATTACGGAGATGCATGTGTTGTTGTTTGGTAATAATTTATTAAAAAATAAGAGAAACTTCTTTTTGTTTTGTTTTTTTTCTCTTTTTTTTTTTAGAAACCTCGGTGTCAGAGATAAAAAAAAAGAATTCATTTAACTCTCGACCATTTTCTTTTCGTCGTAAAACACAATTTACAATTTACAAATTATAAATAAAATGCAACGCGAATAACATGCTTCTACAAGAACACTACTACCCGTTACTTGTATTCTTTCTTTCTCTCTCTTTCCCATTCATGCATTCATTCATTCATTCATTCATCCATTCATTCATTCATTAATTCATTCATACGTTCGTTCATTCACTTTTTCCTTGTTCGGTTGTTGCACGCTTGTCAGCCATGTTTGTTTCAGTTTTAATTCTTTTGACGCAATCTTCATTATTATTATTATTATTATTATTATTTGTTGTTGTTGTTAATTCCTTCCTCCTCTCCTATTTTTCTCTTTGTTTCAGTCTCTCTCTCTCTCTCTTTCTCTCTAATTATTTCTTTTTTTTTTTTTAATAATAACAACAACAGAACAATTTCATTGTTCCATGTTAAAAGCAATAGTAGAACAAGAATTGGGAGAGATTAAAAGATCAAGAGAGAAATATAAAAAAAAGAGAGAGAGGGGGAGAAAGATAAAGAGAGAGAAAAAAAGAGAGAGCAACGTACGATGATATTATTTTTTTTAATGAGGCTATTTTTTATATACAGGGTGTGTGTGTTTCGTTCGCACAACTTATGACGACCCCCCCCTTCTCTCTTATTATAACCTCAAATATGTGAATGTTTTGTACGAAAAAAGAAATCTTGTATACTAAAGTTGCACGGTTTTTTTTTGTTTTTATTTTGTAAAGAGGTACACGAACAACGTTTATTGTAATGCACTTTATTTATTTATTTATTTATTTTCTTTTCTTTTCTTTTATTTTTGTTTAATAAAGGTAGAAACGTTTCGGAGATTCTCGTAGGGGGTGGTCATCAACTTTGTTCTTTTCAAATGAAATTATTATACAATTTTTCTCTTTTGTATCAAAGTATCGAAAGAATATTCGAATTATGAGTTTAAAAAGAAAAAGAATAATAATTGATCATCGTTAATGTTAGGCTCCTTTCGAATCTTAATTAACTAACGAGTAATTTTACTTTTTATATAATCCTATCGAGTAATATTAATATTAAAGCGCTTGATTTAAAAGATTAAATTCTCCAATCTTGAGATTATAATACGCAAAAGGAGAAACAAATGTTGGTGAAATAAAATAAAGTAAAATCAACTCTCGATATTAGCTAATCCAGTTTAAATCAGTATTATATAATAATAGGGGGCTGCTAATAAATAAAAGTCAGAATACTTTTATTTTTTTTTTTCTTTTCTTTTCTTTTTACTCATAACTCGATTATACTCTCATCTACATTTTTGATACAAAACATATATTTAATTATTTTATTTAAAAAAAAAAAATGAACACAAAGTTATATTATTAGATACACCTCCTCCTCCTCCTCTTTCTCCACCCCCCGCGAATCTCAGAAACGTTTCAACCTATTAAAAAAAAAAGAGAGAAAAAAAAAGAAGAAAAAATAAATAAATAAATAAATGCACTAACATATAACATAATAGAGTTTACCCCCTCTCCACCCCCGTTCTTTTTAATAACCATGTTAACTTTTGTATACAAAACCTTTTTAATCGAACAAACATACACAACGACGAATATTTTGTAAAATTAATAGAAATGAACCACCCACCCACCCACCACCACCACACTCATCATCATCATCATCATCATCAAGTTGCTTGAACCACCTCACACACAACAAACACACACACACACACACCCCTATTATTATTATTATTAATAATTATATGTAATATTATATTTCGCATGATCGACGAAAGGACATGGCCGAGAATATCGCAATATCAATCATCATCTTCTTCTATTTTTCTTTTTCCTTCTATCCAAATTTTATTAGAACTTTTTATTTTCTTGTTTGTTTTCATCGGTGGTTGGTTGTTGGTTGTTGGTGTAGAAGAGAGGCTGCCTGCTTGCTTGCTTTTTTAACATTCGAAGGTATTGTTGTTGTTCTTGTTGTTGTTGTTGTTGTTGATATTTTTGTTATTATTATTTTTTTTAATATATATATATGTATATATATTAAAAAATACATATATCTATATATTTCGAGCCGAGTGTTGGTAGTAGTGGTGGTAAAGTATTAGCTGTGACGACGGCATCGGTTACATCATAAAATCATATGATGTACGGATGTGTTGTTGTTGTTGTTGTGATGTAGTTGTAGTTGTAGTTGTTATTGTTGGCGGGACATTATTAGATAAGGAGAGGGAGGGGGAGGGGTGGTGGTGTTTTTTAGTTATCAAGAAGGAGGAGGAGGTGGTGGTGGAGGAGGAGGAGAGAGAAACGAAAAAAAAAAACATGATTTGAAGCGTTTCATTTCTTTTCTTTACTTTACTTTACTTTTTGTTGTTGTTGTTGTTTGTTGTTGTTTCATTGGAAGGTGTGACGACAAAGAAAAACAAAACATAAGGAGGGAAGAAGATAGAGGAATTAATAAAAAAAAGGGTGTATAGTAAGAATAAGAAGAAGAATAAGAAGAAGAAGAAGAATATATATAATATATATACGAAAAAAGTTTTGATAAAGTAGTATTGTAGTAGGTGGAGGGGAGAGAGAGAGAGACAGAGGGAGGGGATAGATAATGGGCTAAAGGAAAAGGGTGAGCTGGTAGGACGAGGGGAGGGGAGGAATGGTGAAAGAAGAAGTAGAAGAAAAAACAAACGGTGAAGAAGACGAAGAAGAAGAAGAAGAAGAAGAAGAAGAAGGAAACGCGAGAAGAGGATTTAAAAAGAAAAACACAGGCGTGAATGAATGGTGGTGGTTTGTTGGTGGTAGTGGTGGTGGTGGTGGTGGTGGGGGTAAGAAGGGGTATGGATGGAAATAATGGGGTGGTGTGGTGTGAGCACTTTGTTGTTGTTTTTGTTTCTTTTGTTTTTTTTTTTTTAAAGGGACGGGGGAGACGATAGGAGAGTAGGATGTTCTTATTAGATTAGAAAGGACTTAAGCTTAGGAAGGTTAGTTGTCGCCGCCCTCCTGTGGTTCGTCCCCGTCGCCCTGCGTGTCACTGGTCCATAAAGTGAGGTTGTCACGCAGCAGCTGCATGATCAGCGTGGAGTCTTTGTAACTGTCCTCGTTTAATGTGTCCAGTTCCGCGATCGCATCGTCAAACGCCTAAAATAAATATATTATATATTTATATATGTTAATTTGTTGTTGTTATATATCATTTGTATAATTATTTATAGGTAAATTAATACACAATGTGATGAAAACTTCAATCAATAATCTGGTTAGATTTAAATATTATTATACCTTCGTGCACACACAAGGGTATTATATATTTTATTTTGATTTAATTAGAATTATTATTGTATTATTTATTATTATTTATTTTTCTAGCGACTATTTTTTTGGTGAGTTAATAGTGGTACAGTTTTTGGGGTGGGGCTGGATTAATAGGTTGATATATTATTATCTTGTGTTAAATTGTCTCAGAAAATATATGTTAATATGATGAGATTGTTCGAATTAAATAATATCAGGATTATACTCTAAGAAAGTAATGTTAGAATATTATATCGATTATAAATATCAAATTTGTGATTTGTATGTTTGATTAAATTTAATTATATAAGAAGTAATATTTTAATATTTAGTATATAATATATAGTGTGAAGTAATATAGTAGAAGTATTATTATATTGAAAATAATGTAATTTGATGTGAAAAATTTATCTAGACTAGATTAATATTATACCTTCCTGAAAGATATTTCATTTTGATTAAATTAGAATTGTATTATGTTATATTATTATTATTTTTTTTAGCGATTTTTTTATATGAGTAGTTAATAGTGGTACAGTTTTTGGGGTAGGGGTTAATAATTAAGTTGGTATCAAAAAATATGTTAATATGATTGTTCAAGTTAACAAAATATCAGGATTATACTTTAAAAGTAATGTTATAATATATCAAACTTGATTTGTATTTGATAAATATGTTAGATAAGATTGAAAAACTTGTAAATTGTGAATCAAACAAAAGCACGCACACAGATATTATTATTATTATTATTATTATTATTATTATTTTACTGGTAGATTTATGTGTAATCGATCAGCCACATAAACGAAATAAAAAAAAAAAAAAAAAGAAAAGAAAAAGAAAAATCAAATTGAAATCGAACAACACACTAAAAATGATTCTTGTTACCCCTGACCTGTTTGGCCAAGTGACAGGCCCTAGCGGGGGAATTGATAATTTCATAATAAAAAACGGAGAAGTTGAGGGCAAGGCCAAGCCTGATTGGATGTGTAGGCTGCATTTTTGCTTTTGCTATATCGAACGCCTCTTGATATGCCTTCTGTGAATCATCGACTACCGCTGCAATGTAAATCACAGATAAAAGAGACTATTGAAAAAAACTGCGTAACACCATCATCATCATCATCATTATTCACGATTTCTTATCTCCTCATTCTAGTTGTTACGTTAGAGTATGTTATCGTTAAAACAAGGAGGAATATAAATAATTGGAACGTGAGAGAAAGCGAATGAAAAATCAGAATCACAAGGTATGCGCGCATGCCAATGTTAAAGACAATCAATAAGAAAATTGCAAGGACAACATTTTCTTCTTGTTTGAGTAATCGTCGTCATCACCATCACCACCACCACCACCGTTTACAATTACTGCACCACCATCATCATCACTATCATGATCAGTCGCTTATTCAATAGATCAAATCCTGTAAAGTTAAAGAAATATCGATTAGGTGTTATTGTTTATACCTGTTTGGCCAGCTGACAGGCCTTATCTGGTGAATTGAGGATCTCGTAATAGAAGACCGAGAAATTTAGAGCTAGACCTAGCCTGATCGGATGGGTGGGCTGCATCTTTGACTTGCTGATATCAAATGCTTCCTGGTACGCCTTCTGGCTATCATCTACCACAGCTGTATATGTACGTGGATGACAATCAAGATATTGGATTTGTTAGATTATTAACAATTGTGTATAGATTTAACAAACAAAAAATAAAGTATTATATTATATTGTGTAACACTTTAAGCACACACTTCATCATGCTAAATCAAATTCATCGTCAACTACTATACTACTCTTTGGTATATATATATATATATATATATATATATATATATAATAATAATTATTCTGGTACATTTGAAGCCTATCAGTATTGATTTTATCTTTTAACTCTTTGCGACACAAGATTTAAGATAATAAAATAACCTCTATGTTGCATAGAAATTTGATTGCGTTTTAAATGAAAAACAAAATTGATATATTTTTATTAACACATTCCGTGCCAAGTTATTTTTGCCTGACTTGTCGTTCAAGCCGTTTGATGTTTAGCGCATTAAATAAATATGACTACGTGTACCACCGGTGGTACACGTGGCCTGAAGATCAAGTTTAACGTGTACCACCGGTGGTGCACATGGCACAGAACGTGTTAATAAAGGTACCGCATAATGTAAAAATATTAATAAATAAAGAATAATAGTTTAATTACATTTGTAATAAGATATTTTACCAACTGGTTTATGTAAATAAGACGAAATATAAACCTAAATACGCATACAGTTATTGAAATATTTCAAGATGGAATTTAAAATATTCCACCATGTATTACGGTTTGCGTCAACAAGGTGGGACACTTTTAATCACACCGTACCTCAAAGAGTTGAAGAAAATTGTTAAAAAAAAAAAAAAAACAATTTCAATTAATTAATATAAACTGAAATATTTTCTTTAATCACCAGTGTGTTTCTTCTACTCTTTCTGTTTCTTACAAATATATATATATATATAAATTCCAAAGAGTAGTTTAGAGTTTTAACTTGGCAAGAAGAAATATAATTGGAAAACCGTTCCCTTTAAAGCAAGTGTTAAAAAGTATTTCGTTATTCTAACGGAAAATATAAACGGAAATTGGCGTGTAAGTTGCGAAGGCAGATGTACAGAATATTGTTGTTGTTTGTTACGGGTAATAATTCTCGAATATTCTTTTCCCTCTTCTTCCTCTTCTTCTTATTCTTATTTTTCACGGTGTTTTCAAGTTTCTCTTTGTGATATCTCTTTTAAAGATCACTGTAATGTTACATTCACACGTATAGGAAAAAGCAACGCAAGAGAGGATACTACTTTTTAATCATGGAAACATCTGCCAATGCAAGAGAAACGCAGCAGCTGCCCACCACCACCACCACCACCGTTCAAAGTCCTTTTTTTTTCTTATTTTGGTTTCACCATCGTTTTTAGAAGAAGATTGAACGATAGTGGGGGGGGGTTTCGTAAGGGACCCAACTTTTGATCGATATCTTTCGAAATACAATAACAATCTTTAATTAAAAACTTTACGATTTATTCTAAAAATTGTATAAGAAAAAATATAATAAATATGTCCTTGTATTTTTCTAGACTATCGTTTTATATGTAGTTTTTTTTTTTTTTTTCATTTAATTTGATTTAAAAATAAATACAACATACCGTTCCTGGTTTCACCAGTTGCCACTTCTGCGAGATACCTGTAATAATCGCCCTTCATCTTGAGGTAGAATACTTTGCTTTCGGCATTACTAGCCTTAGGGATCAGGTACTTGTCCAGGAGACCCTAAAACAAAAATATACAAATAATGTTAAGTTTAATGAAACAAATATTCAATTGAAAACTGATCAAAACACATTTGTTTAAGAACAATTCAATAAATTCTCATAATGTAAACCAATAAACATGTTTCATATTTAAAGCTAAATACTCAACAACACAGTTCAAATAATCATCCATACAAAATTATTCGTAAGTTAAATTTATTAGATTTATAGATGTATCATTAATTAATCGTATGATTTTCCATGGGTAAAACAAGCTTCGTCATGGTGTTATATTTAAAAAAAAAAAAAACGTTGTATCAAATTCAGTTACGCAATTTTAACCGGAAATAAATAAAAATTTTATAATAAGTAACCAAATGGGGGATTATGATAGATAAATGTAACATCTATCATCGAAAAAAATAAGTAATTACTTATTTTTTTAAAAACAAAAATTCGTGCGTTTATTATAGTGTTGTTTCAGATAAAAATAAATAAAATAATAGAGATACAATTTTTTGAAGTCTATAAAATTAATTTATTAAATGCAAGTGTGTGAAATATTAATTTAAAAAATGCACAAACTTTTTGTTCACCCTAATAATAAAGAATAAAAATAAATAGATAGATAGATAGATAGATAGATAGATAGATAGTTGGATAGTGTATATAGGTTAGAAATTTCATCAATGATATGCTATGGATATTACTGCATTGCAATTATTTTTTGAAGTCTATAAAATAAACTTAATATGCAAGTGTGTGAAATATTAATTTAAAAAATGCACAAACTTTTTGTTCACCCTAATAATAAAGAATAAAGATAAGTAGATAGATAGATAGATAGATAGTTGGATAGTGTATATAGGTTAGAAATCTCATCAATGATATGCTATGGATATTACTGCATTGCAATTATTTTGTGTAGTCTACAAAATTAATTACTTTATTATATGTAAGTGTTGAAATATTAATTTAAAAAATGCACAAACTTTTTGTTCATCCTAATAATAAAGAATAAAGATAGATAAATAGATAGTTGGATAGTAGCTGTATATAAGTTACATATCTTATCGATAATATGCTATGGATATTACTGCATTGCAATTATTTTTTTAACTCAATAAAATTAATTACTTTATTATATGCAAGTATTTAAATATTAATTTAAAAACGTACGAATTTTTGGTTCACCCTAATAATAAAGAAGAAAGATAGATAGATAGATAAGTAGATTGTTGGATAGTATTTGTATATAAGTTAGATATCTCATCGATGATATGCTATGGATATCACGTTGCAGTTATCGAACCTTGCTCCAGTTTCACCCTTTGACGTATGTACTATCTACGTAGTCAGAGTACGTCAAACCCAAATCTGACCTACTTTCTCACGGAACGTTTAATTAGCATCTGGTTTTGCCACATCTCAGATATACGTGGGGTATTGTATCGTGTGTGTATGTGTATGTATATGAATGTGTATGAATGTGAGGAAAGTAACAGCTGACTGACTCTTTGTTAGGGCACGTGCAAAGTGCACTCTCTCTCTCTCTCTTTCTCTTTCTCTCTTTTTTTGTTGTTGTATGTAGTATGTGTGTAGTACACACATACACACAATGGAGAGAATCATCATCCATCATTGTTACAAAGAAAAAGAATTGTAGTAGTAGTAGTATACTCTCTTGTCGACTCGACGCCATTTGCAAATGTGAAGATTTCAACCCCAAAGTGACTCGGAAGAGTTGAAGTCAAGGTTAAGAGGAATTACCTTGAGGAGTTTTTATTTTTCTTTTCTTTAACACAACGATGGAAAAGAGAAGAACGAAACGAATGTGTGTATATGTGTGAAATTATTTTTCCACACACACACACACATACACTATAGAAAAGTAAGAATGCATCATATTTTTTTGTTCTTTTTTCATAACCTCTTTGAAAATGCACAACTCGGTTCAATTGATTTTTGCCTTTTTGTTGAATGATTTTTCTGTTTACTGTGCGTTTAACTATTTGTTTTGATAAAAATACAAGAAAAACAAGGGAAAAGAATTAATTTCGATTGAAGGAAGAAGGTCGACAAACAAAATTGATAAGCGCATATATGCGTCCTTAGTCATCAACGCGGATTGTTTTAGTTGGACGCATATATGCGCCCTTAGTATTCGAAAGGTTAAATGCTACGATAAAATACGCGGTAAATGTTACAAAGATGTAATCGACTATCGATATTCTCTTTTCTTCTCTCTCTCTCTTTTTTTTTTTTTAGGTTAATTTCAATCCCTTTGAAGGGTTTCTATTATAAAACAATGTCTTCCACTTCCGGTAAGGAGGAGAAGGATGGTTGTGCGTGAACGTCATTTCCTCTTTCGAATCTAATCTATTTTCGATTTCAAAGAAAAAAATAGAAAGAGACTGAATAAAAAAAAAGATGGAGAAAATTGATTGTACAAAGTAATAATAATTAACGCATTATTAATTAAATAAAATCACACAATGGATGATTTTTTTTGTTTTGTTTAATAGAATATAATATGTGTAATAAAATAACGTAAGATAATAATATCAAAAGAAATTTCTTTAATTACGATTTAATTTATTCGTTTCAAAGAAAAAAAAAAAAAGGAAAAAGAAAGAACAAAAAAATTAGTAAGGTTAAGTACTGATTTTTTTTTTCATCAGATATGTAAATGTAATAATTGATTTATTGTTTGACTGATTGAAATGACACTTTTTGAATTATTTCGACAGATTTGTAATTTTGATTAAATTGTTTTATTATATATATATATTTTTTTTTACCGAATCGATGTTGTCAAAGAAATATACAGGGCTTTGTTTCTTTCTTTATGATTGAGTACAACGGAAATTGGAATTCTGTCGATACTGAAAACCGATATCTTTATAAGGAGGAAATCTAGTTCTTTTTTATCTTTTTTCTTTCTTTTTTCTTTTTCTTTTTATCATTAGAGAAAATCTCGTTGTTCTTTCTAAGAAAACGTTTTTATCAGATCAACGACAGGTTACCTAATGGCTACTAATACAACCATTTCCTCTAACGTCTCCGGTTTGAGAATTTAGCAAAGAAAAAAAAGAAGAAGAAGAAGAAGAAAAAGAAAAAGAAGAAGAAAAAGAAAAAGAAGATGATGAAGAGACAAAATCATCGTGTTCCTTCCATTATGTTATAAATGAATTTGTTAAACAAACGTTTCTTTTTTGCAGATTGCGAATTTACAGGAAAAAAGAAATGTGGAAGTGTGGGGATGTGTTATTATAATAATAATAATAATAAATTTAAATTTATTTGTTATTCTTGCTAATGAAATATCTCAAACAATAATAATAATAATAATAATAATAATAATAATAATAATAATAATAATAATAATAATAATTAAAAAAAAAAGAAACTATAGGGGTTAGTTAATAACAAACAAGTTATACCGGTAAACAAATTTTGTATATATTTTAAAACATTTAAAACAAAAAAATTATGAAAATGATCACTCACTCGTAACAAACACGGGTTTAACGATACTTTTATTTTTAATTAAACAGTAGGTGATGATGCAACACACACCAACTAATTAATAATTAAATTACAATATAACAAACGTGATCGGAATATATTTTTTATCTCGCATTTTCTTTCCTGACAGAGTCAAACAACAAATGATATTAGAAAATTCTATTTTTTTTACGAAAAGAAACAAAATAAACTACGTAATATAGAAAATGATATTAACAAAATTATATTTGTTGGCCCAATCGCAATAAAAACGAAAAAAAAATAACGATGTGGTGGTTTTGTTGGTTGGTTTGGGGTGTGCAGATAAAAAAAAGAAAAACAAGAATTAAAAATAAATAAAAATAGATAATAAAATAATACAAGTCGCGTGTGCATATGTGTGCGTATGTGTGTGTTCTGTAACTTCGAAACCCGTTTGTAAAGTATCACTAGCTGTTAGGGTCTTTAGCGTGCACGTTTTTGCTTGGATCCACTTACCACAATGGGATCCTCTTCTTCTTCATTTCTACCTCGTGTCTTTTTTGAAATTATATTGGAGAGAAAGAGAGAGAAAGAGAAAATACAGGAGAAGAGAAGAAGATCATTCTCAGATCATCAGATTGAATTTCAAGAAGCTCGATTACGCGACTAACTATACTACTACTATTACTTTAACACACTACTACTCATCTTCCCTTCCTCCTCTTTTTTTTTCGTTCAAAATCTAAAGATTCTCATACCCCTTCACCCCTAACCATGAATTTCAAACCCATTTTTTATACCAATTACGATTTAACTATTTTTTTTTAGTTTAAATATCTTCTTTTTACGTTCGACTTTTATAAATTATTATTATTATTATTATTATTATTATAGGCGTCGTTATTTGATCATCGAAACAAATTGCGGATAATTTTGAAATACGTGGAAAAATTTGCAACCGCCATTTTATCTCCCCCCTCCACCTCCTATCCCTTCGTCCAATCACTGTATTAGAAATTCCGAACGTTACACTCTTATTGGCTAACCTAATTTTTGGTTATTTTCATTTTATCCAATGTTAAATATTTTATGACACACTTTTAGTTTACCTCTTAACACATATTTTATACATCGTTAACCTTAAAGAAGGACGCGTAGATATTTCTGTTAAAGAATCAATAACGCACGCTTGTTACAAAAGACACATACACATACACACGCGTTGTAACAAGATGATAATAATAATAATAAGAAGAAGAAGAAGAAAAACTTGAATTTATATTCACGTATATGCAAAAGTTTTTTTTTAACATCGTCAAAAAATTCGCGTTAGACCTGTGACACACACACACAAATAAAACTATTTTTTTTAAACGCATTTCAAAAATATTACTCGAATAACTATTATAAAACGCGTAATAATAATTCAATTAAGCGAGAAGAATTTTAAATGCGCTAAAAACTTATTCACGATCCTAACGATATTAATTATAAATTATCAATGATTTACAATTATTCTCATTCAATTGTTTAAAAAAAAAAAGAAAAGAAAAGTATAAATTATATCAAATAGATCTCTTAAAAAAAAAAAACTATTAACCATTTTATGGGCCGATTTTATCCAGGTTTACAGGAAAAAGAATATAATATATATAATTTAGAATGTGAACACAATTATTAATTTTTTTAAATATAAATCTCAACCAATGAATAAATTCATTCTCAAAGATATAACAAATTTTTATTTCATGATATATTTTTTCAAGCTGAAGTTGATAATCGATATAAAGAATATTTTATATTGGCTATAAAATAAAGATTATGAAATATTATTATACGTTATATAATATACGTATATATTATTATTATTAATATTATAAATACATTATATATATATCGGATAAGAAAATAAGATTGAAAATATAATACGAATTTACTAGCACGTTAATTCAAAGTTACACGAGGGGTTAACAAATAAGTTTAGCTTTTAAAAAAAGGGATACTATAACAAAAGGTGGATTAATTAAACAAACAAAAAACAATGAAGATACAAAAAAAGGAATAAGAAGAAAACCGTGTGCGTAACTAATCGATAAATATACGTCACAGGGTAGAAAGAGGATTGGAGTGGTGGGAAAGGGGAGGGGGTAATTCCGAATTAGAGAACTTTTAAGAAAGAAGAGAAGAAAGGGGTGGAAAGAGAAAGAGGGGGGAATAGGGAAAAGAGAAAAAAATAAAGGACGATTTTTTTAAGGGTGGGGGTGGGGGTAAAAGAAGATTACGATTGGTTTTCTTACCAATACGTCGTAGCAGATCTCGCGTAGTTCTTTTTCGACCTTTTCCCGGTACTCCTTGGCCATCTGTTGTTTGCGTTCGGAGCCCTCGGTCTTTTGCTCGATAGAAGAAATGACTCGCCACGAGCTACGTCTCGCACCAACAACATTCTTGTACGCCACTGAGAGTAGGTTCCTTTCCTCGTTCGAGAGTTCAACTCCAGTCTCGGTGACAGATTTCATTGCTGCTGCCATATCATCGTACCTCTCCGCCTGTTCGGCGAGTTTCGCGCGCTGCACCAATTCCTCTTTGTCTACGGACATTGTGTCGTCTGTAACAAAGAAATATTATTGTTATTATTACGATTATTTTTAATAATAATAATAATTCAATTCAAATAATTAGATTTCATTCGTAACACTTTTTGGAACGAACTTGTGAACAGTTAATGTGTCCGCCATATTTGTTTGCTACACCTAACCTTACATGTACGTCATCGTAATTTTCAATATTTCGATTTACATTCATTTTTAATAATAATAATTAAATTCAAATAATTTAATTCTTCATTTTTGTAACACTTTGGAACGTGTCCAGTTAATGTGTCCGCCATATTTGTTTGCTACACCTAACCTTACATGTACGTCATCGTAATTTTCAATATTTCGATTTACATTCATTTTTAATAATAATAATTAAATTCAAATAATTTAATTCTTCATTTTTGTAACACTTTGGAACGTGTCCAGTTAATGTGTCCGCCATATTTGTTTGCTACACCTAACCTTACATGTACGTCATCGTAGTTTTCAATATTTTGATTTACTTTTATTATGAAAATGTTTAATATTTTAAGACGCGACTAAACACACACACACACACAAATATTATTTTTAATAGTAATATTAAATTCAAATAATTCAATTGATTCAGTCAAAGTTTGGAACGCGTGAACAGTTAATGCGTCCGCCATATTTGTTTGCAACACCCAACCCTGTACGTAATATTTTAATTTACTTTTATTTAGAGAATATTCAATAATATTTTTAAGACGCGAATATACACAAACATTATTTTTTGTAATAATAATTATTATAATATTATGATAATAATTATAATTGCGTGTATATGCCAGGAGTGTTTAAAAATGCAGCACCATATATTCTGTTAGATATTGCAACAAATATAAAAATCTTAAGCTTATGATCGGATATTTAGAACCAGGAAAACAAAAAATACGTAAAAAATTGTTCGAAGTATAATACGACGCGTCGCACGAGACAACACCAAACACTTCTGTGCTTCCCACACTTTTTATCCACGTATCGTAAATATAAAAGAAAGATGATTCCTATAACCAGACTTTTGGAATTTTACTCGGCTGCTGGATGATCCCTTCGTGCAACCCTCAAGGGATCTCAGGTATCGATACATTACGAAATACGATCAACCGACCGACCTTGTTCAGATATTAAGGCAACGTACTTTTTTGAAAATTTAGTCAGAGGAATTCCAGTTTTAGGTAGAAAAGAATCGGCCATCTTTCCTGCATACCGGGTGACTCGAAATTCTCAGATTACTTAACAAATATTTACACGCACGAATTTTTACATGTTACATGTTTCCTGTATACCGGGTGACTCTTAATTCTCAGATTACTTAACAAATATTTACACTTGCACGAATTTTTAAATGTTACACGAAAAAATATTCTACTAAAAAGTCAAAGAAAAAAAAACACAAAGTATAATTAATTTATTAATTTTTATATATTAAATTATTATAGGTGCTCGCGTGTCCTGTTGTAATATTTCAATAATTTTAATTAAAAAAATAAAAAAATTGAATTGATAAGAAAACATATAAAAATATCTAATCCTATTCCGATATTTCGTGATTCTGAATCTAACCACACGGAACACGTAAATAAAATGTTCAACGATATCAATCATCGAAGGAATTTAATTGTGGTCTGACAGATTCCCGCGACCCTCTTCAATTATTTTTTTCTTTTCCTATCTTCATTTTTTTTACGCTCAAATGCCTCGAGCCAACGAAGGTAGGAAAACAAGAAAAAAAAAAAAATTAGACTAGCAAAATGAACGAAGCATCGACGACAGCAGAGAATTTCAACAAAAATATTCTCTTTTAACGTTTAAAATCAATTTCAGCGTGATCTGTATATATTGCAACGTTATGATCTAACGTTTTCCCCACCCCCCACTCTCCCCCTCCACAAAAAAAGAGCGAATTTATTCTCAAATTTTAAGGTTAGGATAATAAATATCGAATCGATTTATTATTCGTGGCTGCTGATAAAAATCCAACAGAAATAAAATATTCATTCTAAACGTTTCCCTTTTATTACGATTTTTTGTTTCGTTTTGTTTTGTTTTGTTTTGTTTTACACGTAGAACAAAAAGATTAGATCAAACCGTGAATTATAATAATATCCGAGTAGATAAGACGTTGGAATTGTAATTCATCGTCACACGTAAAACATCTTTGATTTTCATAAGTTAATTGGTTTCATGTAAGAAACACACGATTACTTTTTTTTTCTTCAACATTAGTTATTAATCGTAACGTTGTTTTTATATGATCAAAATTTTCATTATTTCGATATCGTCCAATAGAAAAAGATTCAAATTAAAAACATCGTACATAGAACAATTTTGTGCATCAGTAAAAACAATATAAGAGAGAATAAAAAATATCAATTTTATAATAAAAAATTTTCAAATCTAATAATTTCAAGGACACGCGCGTAAAAAGGATTTTTAAACAATGTCAAAGAAGTGCTTGATATATAATACTTATGTTCAACGTATAATATCTTTTCTATTCGTCACGCTTGAAAAGATATTTTTCCTCTTTCTTTTTTTTTTTATTATTTTTTTCTTCTTTTTTTTTATTATTTTTTTCTTCTTTTTTTTTATACGCCACCCTATATATATCCTTAGACCCTTTTCCGTCGTCAACCCTATTTATGCGTAAGCATACTTGAGCCTCTCGCATGAAACACGGCGCGTAGAAATTCTTGTTACGGTTACCCTTACCTCTCTCCCCACCCACTCCCCCACCACCCCCTCGTAACACTTTCAAACGCGATAAATCGTGCCTTAATCTCTACGATTCGGTATTTCTCACGAATTATATTTACGGCGTATGTACTGGGTGGCGCAATAATTATTCCTCACGATAATTCACTGAAATCGTAGAAACTCTTTCTCGAAATTATTTTTTCTTTTTTCTTTTTTCTAAGTCAATTTATTTCCAAATTATAAAGCTAGAAGATTAAAAAAAAAAAGTTAAACAAAATTCTACCACTCCCATTGAGAGAGATTAATTTCACGTATATTGCATTTATCCTACGCAAAATTTATCCAACGACAAATATGTTTGTAGAAATTGATTTTTCTAATTGTTAAGAAAAAAGAAAAAAAATATTCAGAACAAAATTTCAACTAGGTATAATACCTCACATTAATTGGTCATAAATGAGTCACGTTATGACTATTGACGAAAACTACTACTACGAAATCTACGTGGAGACGAACAAGTCACCATCGTCAGTGCATTACGCATACACACACACACACGTACGCGCACACACACACACGTATGCATGCACACATTCGTTCCACGTGTTTGGTTTGCAATCACGGACGCGACGATGACACGCCCGAAATGCGTTCTCACTTTTTATGCAAGAGGGAGGGTGTAAAGGGGACAGTGCGAGGGAAAGGGGTAAGGGGAGGGGGAGAGAACCGGTCGATTCGATACGCTTGAACGAAAAGCAATGTCTTCGTTGGCGGCTGCGTAATCGATCTTCTGGTATGTATATATGGCCAACGATAAACGGCAACGACGATGATGATTCATCGCATTGAAATGGGCTCGAACGATAATACTTTTCTTTTCCTTTTTTTTTTCTTTTGAAAAAAAAAAAGAAGAAAGAGAAAGAGAAAAGGGAGCAGGGAAAAGAAAAAAGAAAAGTTAAAGGGTAAAGCAAAAGATAGGATCGAGAAAAACTGATAGAAGTAAGTTAAACGCATGCGTAGGAAAGGAACCATTTTTAAAAATGGCCGCCCCCCCTCGTAGAAAAGCTTCCAGGAACGCACACCAGGCGGCGCGCTGTTGTAATTTATTCTTTACGTTCCGTAATAATAATCGTAATTTTTTATTTCCCCTACCCCCTCCCACGATAAATTTATAATCATCCATCGTATTGTTAAATATCGACGAAAACAAAAGGGATTTTGGGTTTTATAATAAAGGAAAAAAGAAAATCGCGAAAAAAGAAAGAAAAAAAAAATAACGCCGAAACGATTATACTATGGCGGACATTTTGTTTTTGAGTTTGACCCCCACTCCTACCCCAACGGTGGGAATAAATCGTTTTGAAAAGAACGTGCAATTATCTGGAATTCGAGAAATCGATCGCGTGAACAAGTATATACACTCGCAATACATAATACACAAATAATACATGAAGAACAAAAAAAAAAAAAGAAAGAGGGAAAAAACACGGAGAGGAATAAAAATAAAACTCGAGTGTGTCCTCTTACTTTGTCTCTCTGTGGGATGATGAATCACACATTTATTGTAAGAGGAAAGAAAACATGAGCGAGCTACACACACACACACACACATAACACAGATATATAGCGTACGAGTAATATCATTGAAAGAGATTGAGAGAGTGGTGGAGGATAAGTGTGCTTGTAAGAGTTTTCTCAATGAACCAAATAATTGTACTCAAGGATGAAGTAGAAAAGAAATACACGCCGGATGTTGTGTCACCTGCGACCTGATGTAAAGAATGTAAGAGGAGTTAGAGTTTATCATCGGACATGAACCTAACGACGACAAAGAATTTCAATTCAATACATATGAATGAAGAATGAATGAGAAGAATGAATGAATCTTTTTAACCATTCCTCGAATAACCTTACGATCGTTAAACTTTCGACCTTGTTCGAATAAGAAAAAAAAAAGAGAAAAAGAAAAAAGAAAGAATATATTTCTCGCATTATTTGTTCAAATTTAACGGACGATGAATTATTCATCAGGAATGTTTTATTTTCTTCGCTACTTTAATCGATCATTCGAAAAAAATCACTTAAATTAGTATAGTCTCTAATGGAAAAGCCCTAATCGACCTTTGTGTGCAAGTTAATAATAAGAAAACATTTTTAACCGATGAAAACTATATATATATGTTTCATACACACACACACACAATTTCGATGAGATGTTTTAAATTGATTAAGAAAATATTATCGACTTAGTTTAAAAGCTACGCGAATAATGAAAAAAAAAGGAAAGAAAATTGTCTTTTTAATTCGAAGAAGGACAACAAGGCAGAGGTACGAGTTGAATTTATATCTTCGACCTTGAAATATATCGAAGAATCTTGGAACAACTCATCCTTCTTTTTCTTCTTCCCTTGTAATATCCAATACATTATTATTATTACAGATGATGACGACGACGACGACGACGACGACGATGTCAAACTAGGAATACACAAAAAGCTAGCAGTAATAAACACACAACACAACTATTCTCTTTCTCTTCGGATACGGTAAAGAGAACAGCAAACGAACAAAAGAATCTTCTTCCAACGCGTTGCTATGGCATATGAAAGACGCGGTGTCCAATTTCATTAGCCAGCTTCCGTTTCGTTTGATATTCGTTATGTTTTCAAAAGAGATAAGTGGAATAGGTACTACACGTTTATAGTAGTGTAGTAGTAGTAGAATGTAGTAAGAATAGTGGTATAGTGTAGTAGTAATAGTAGTAGTAGAATGTAGTAAGAATAGTGGTGGTATAGTAGTAGTAGTAGTAGTAGTAGTAATAGTAGTAGTAGAATATAGTACAAATATAGTACAAATAGTAGTGGTGTAATAATAATAGTATAGTAGTATAGTAATAGTGTAGTAGTAGTAGTAGTAGAATATAGTACAAATATAGTACAAATAGTAGTGGTGTAATAATAATAATATAGTAGTAGTAGTAGTAAGAGTGTAGTAGTAAGAGTGTAGTAGTAGTAGTAGTAGTAATAGTGTACAAATATAGTACAAATAGTAGTAGTAGTAGTAATAATGTACAAATATAGTACAAATAGTAGTAGTGTAGTAGTAGTAGTAGTAGTAGTAGTAGTGTACAGATATAGTACAAATAGTAGTAGTGTAGTAGTAGTAGAATTGTGTACAAATATAGTACAAATAGTAGTAGTGTAGTAGTGTAGAATTGTGTACAAATATAGTACAAATAGTAGTAGTGTAGTAGTAGTAGTAGTAATAATGTACAAATATAGTACAAATAGTAGTAGTGTAGTAAAACAGTATAGTAGTAGTAGTACAAATATAGTACAAATATAGTACAAATAGTAGTAGTATAGTAATAATAGTGTTGTAGTAGTAGTAGAATATAGTACAAATAATAGATAGTTCATTTAAATAAAAAAATGATTAAAAATGAATTAATAAAAGAAGCAATTTATATTTAAACACACGACACGCCATTACTATTTACGAGGACAATTTCAACGCAAGAAAAATGACAATTCCTGTATATACATACGTACGTTCGTTGCTAACCGTACTCTCCAATAAAATATTTAATAAATCTAATATAATATTGCGTACGTCACGTTTCCGGTCATCTATAATCTCCCTTTTATCGTATGCGACAAACGAGTAACGTAACATTGGGAAGAGAAAAAAAAAAAGAAAAAAGGAAGAAGAAAAAAAGTAGAAAAGTGCAACATGAAGCTGACACACGCGTCATGACACATGTAACAGCCACGTGATTGGTGATAGTATCTATTCCTACGCAGAGGAGGGGGGCGGGGAGGGGAGGCTTTTCAAAAATCGAAATTAACACGTTCAATGTCGTAATAATGATCATCACCTGTAACTATAGCAACATTCTATTTTCAGCTAAAATCTTGTTTCAGGGTCATACCTGATAACATCTAACTGTATATTGCTGATTATTTTATGTATATTCATTTTAATCTACTTACAATTACGATAATTGTATTGCAATCTTCTCGAGGGGGGGGGACTTGTACGACGACAATATTGATATATTAAACCTGATGAATTATTTAACCTGCTAAAATATGATTGAAAAATATTAATTAAAAATATAATCACTGAGAGATATGTTTCTAATTAAATCATACAAATTACGTAAACCAAAAAGGTTGGTTCTACCCTTTGTAATCTGGAATAAGATTTTGTTAAATAGTAATATGATTTATAATACTGTAATAGATATATATATATTCGTTTAAACTTATCATAGTAACATTTTTTTGAACTTATTATACAATTCATGTCAATGTATTACAATCTCAGCAAATATTACTTATTAATTTTCGCTCGAGAATTCATTGTATATTCCTCTATAATAAAAAACCAAAAATAAAATCATATATAGTTGAAATATATTCCATTTATAATAATTCAAATTTGATTGTATTATAATTAGTAGACAACAAAATGAAATTTATATAAATTTTAGTAATAAATGATTCCCCGAATTGAAATTTACAGGTTGAGAAGACGTTAAAATAATGACAAAAAAAAAGAAAATGACCGAAGAAGAGAGACAGAGAGAAAGAGAGAGAGATGAGAGATGATGCCAAAGATGTGATAGAAATTCGGCATCCTATATTTAATCTCGCGCGTGATCACCTGGCTTTTAAGTCACACAAGCCGGTATACCGGCAGCACGCATACGTCGTGTAGTTGTCGTCATAGTCATCGTAGTCGCGACGAACGTAGAAAACAGTGTTGCCGGATTTACAGTAGGGGCGGGCCCCGTGGAATTCAACGACGCCGGTGAAATATTTCCGGCGTACGCTTTTAGAGCGGATCGCGAATGAAAACTACTACTTCTTCTCTTCTCTCATCCTTGTGCTCTCCTCTCTACGAATGTGATGATTTACGAAATCATCGTTGTATCAAATATAAACACAAAAATTACCACCATAACCTAACTTTTTGACATATTTTTTCATACATTTTCAATAATTATATTCAATGAAACGGAATATCTATGAAAATGTTCATTATTAAACAAGAAACTCAAAATAAAATTACTATTATAACCTCAGTTTGACATATTATTTAATACATTTTTAATAATTATATTCAATGAAATGAAATATCTATGAAAATGTTCATTACTAAACAAGGAACGAGGATTTTTTAAAATGGACCAATTAGCGATTGACTAACCGACTGATGACAATTCTGATTGGTCTGTTAACACTTTGGACGACAAGTTCTAAAGAAAGCTGGAGTGTATGCTGGTGAATCGTGTATTAAATTTAATCCTCTTAACGATTATTATACATTGTATTTTGTGATCAATGTTAAATATCTCGTCACTTGGAAATATATAGTTGTAATATTGTATAAAAGTATTATAACTAGAATTTGAACTAACTATAAAATAGTAACTAGAATTTTATTAAAATAACCACAGAATAGTAACTAGAATTTTCTTTAACACGGATTCCATTTCGCAAATCCTTTCCGACAATGTAAGATTAAAAATTTACTTCGTTAAAATTTTCTTTTTGAATCTGTATTACACATAATATAAAGTTTTAAGTTATACGTTGTTGAAGTTGTGGAAATTACATAGTAAAAAAAAAATCCGTAAGGATGTTCATTACAACAAGATGAAAAAAGAGAGAAAGAGAGAGAAAAAACAAAATAGTCAGTATAGTTGGTGTTACCGAGTACTTGCCCAAGACGTTAACCTAGGAAACGAATAAATTTACACCGCCCTCCGTCATTACGTCATGCAGCCAATATAATACGGCAGTAAGAAGTGAGACTGAAACGTTATAGCGATGATTCACGAGCTTTCAGAGAGAGCGTGTCTTTAACCGATGACTATGACTATGACGATGACGATGACGATTCGAAGGTAGAGTCAGTTTGAAGAATACAAAATGATTTTAACATATATACACACGCGAACAGTTTAAATAAAATATACTAAAATAATTGGTAATTCGTAAAAATCAATCGGCCATCTTGATAATTTTTTGTTTTTTCATTACGACAGACGCCATTTTGAATTTCTTATGAAAACGGAATATAATTGGGCAAAGGAAAATAATATGTCTGTTTCCGGAGTTGTTAATCGATGGAACATATTTTTTTGAACTTCATCTATATAAGATTTGTTGAAACCTTAAAGTGAGTAAGAGAGAGAGAGAGAGAGAGAAAAAGATAAGTTATATTATCTCGAATTCTTATCTCTCCCTGAGTCTCTATCTACTGTGCTATATTTTACCGTCTTGATAAGAAAATCGTTTTCACGGTACCGAACATAATATATATGAATATCTGTAGAGATTACAGAAGCTGGGAATACAATTTTTAACTGTTCGATACCATCCTATCGAGTGATTTTTATAAATTCTTAGATAATTTAATATTCTATTCTTTCTTTTCTTTCTTTTTTTTGTAAAAAGAAAAGAAAAATTATAAAACTAAGTGCGTAAAAAGCTTGTGAAAACGATCTGTTTAAAAAACTAACCTCAAATATTATACAGATAATTTTGAAAAAATGATTTAGAAATGTTCGAGAGACCCACCCTGTATAATTAGATTAAATTTATATGATAACTCGAGACACGATTAAAAAAAAGCTTGTGGAAACGATCTGTTTAAAAAACTAACCTCAAATATTATACAGATAATTTTGAAAAATGATTTAGAAATGTTCGAGAGACCCACCCTGTATAATTAGATTAAATTCATGTAATAACTCGAGACACGATTACTTCTAATCATTTAGAGATCTTTATCGAGATTCTAACTATTCCATTTATTTCGAAATTAAGAAATGAATTTGAAAGAAAATTTCATTTTTGAACCTACACGTAAAATGCGAGATAAAGAGTTTTTTTTTATGAATAGAAAAAAGTTTAACTGCGAACGTTGAGAAGATTACTTTTTCTTTTTGTTTTAACAATTAGTATTAAAAAAAAAAAAAAAAAAAAAAAAAAGAAAAATGTACGAAAGAATTAGATAATGCATTTTTTATTCGACAACCAAACATTAAAATGGAATATTTGAACAGGTGCACAAGTGTGTGTGTGTGGTAGAATCAAAAGGATTTGAAAATTGTTACTTCGAAACGTTACATGTGTACATTTGAAGAACGCGATTATATTCATTTACACGCACGATAAAGATATTTGAGTGGATTATTTAATGAAATGATAAATGAAAATTAATAAAAAAAAAATGGAGGAGATGGAGGAGGAGAATTCTCAGGGTTTCGTTGCAACACGACAATCCAACGACGCACACCGTTGTTCCCGATTCTCGTCTACGTTCATAAATAATTGTTCGATGCAAGTTGAATGCAAGTTGAATGCAAATTGAATGCAAGTTGAATGCAAATACCTCTATCGACAATTCTCCCCCGATTTGATACTTCAAATCCGAATTTAAATCAAATTGATGGAAACAAGAAATTTTATCTTTAGGAACGAATACAATTTTCGAGAATACTGACACAATCGATTTCTCGAAATGATAAAAAAAAAAGAAAAATCAAGTTGACTTATTTATCATTGGTCGATAAAGAGACATTACTACTTTTTTTTTTTTCCAAATCTTACGTAACTATTGTAAAAATTTTTCTTCCCCCTATTCCCCCTTTATCTTTCACGCGTATTACATATTTAATTATTTAACGAGAAACAAATAATCTCTGATGTTACGTTGTAATCTTATAGGATTATATTATTGTGAAATGAAATATGAAAAAAAAAAAAAAAAAAAAAAAATTAGATAAGATTTGACTCCGTGCGTGTGGGGAGACACGAGAAACAGAAAAAGAAAATGGAAAAAGAAAATGGGAAAAAAAAAAAAAGAAAAAATAGAGAAGTAGCAGCAATAGATAATATTGTAAAGGATGTAATCACTTCTATCGATATATATCGTTAAGCTAACTCTCCTGACATGCAAGCAACACCACCACCAAACCAACACCACTACCACGATGGGATAAGAATTCTAATCTCGCGACAGCGTTGGCGACGTTCTTCTAAACGCACGACTTATTTTTCTCAATATACACCACCCGTTAAGTACGTACTGACTAACCACGTAAAAAAAAAAAAAAGAAAAAGAAAAAAAAAGACACGTTTAAAGATAAGATCTTGAACTAAATTAATGCATTTCCGGTTCCGTTAAAAATCCTTAAGAATCGTCAAGAAAATTCTCTCGAGTAAAAATTCAAAAAAATTTTTTAACAATTAAAAAAAAAAAAAGAGAGGCTGTTAAATAAAACGATTAATAATAATAATACTAAATTAATAATGATTATATATAAAAATAAAATAAAATGATTACGAATTGCGAGTAATTATTATCGATGATAAATTGTTAAGATAAATTATCACAAATATTCATATAAATGTAATTAACAATAAATGCAATATAATAACGAAGGTCGTTTATAATTTAAAAATAGGGAAAAAGAAAGAAAAAGATAGATAGATAGAAAGAGAGAGAGAGAGAGAAAGAAAGAAAGACACGCCTCGTAATCCTTTGAGGTTATGGTCGTTCGCCTTCGTCCACCTTCGTCTAACTACGTTGTCGTTGTCTCACCCGAGAATCACCAAGCTAGGTCGAAAGCACTATACGACGCTACTTTCACGATGGTACGAGCGAAACGAACGAATGAGCGAACGAGGGAACGCGAACCAACGAACCAACGAATAAGAAAGCGCGCGCGCGAGAGAGAGAGAGAGAAAGAGAGGGAGAGAGAGGGAGAGAGAGAATGGGCCAAGTGCGCGCAAGCGCACACAATTAAAGATAAAAAGAGACAGCAAAGAGGGATAGAAGAGACATAGAAAAGCTCGAAATTCCTCGCGTGAGTGCTTCTTCAGACTTGGAAGGAGGTTGCGCTAATAGTAATAGTAATAGTAATAGTAATAATAGTAATAGTAATAGCAGCTTAGCCTTTGAAAATTTAGTCGAGGTCAATATGAGAAAAGCTCAAAAATACGATTTTCGTTAGATGAAAGAAACAAAATAGATTTTTTTTTTTATATATAAATATTTTGTTAGAGAGTGGAATAATAGAAAAAGAAATTAGATGGAAAATAGGTAGATAGTCTGAACAATTAACTAACACAGGTTTAAGTGTAGGTGTGCTCTGTTAGTAATAGTAGTAGTAGTAGTGTCTCTGTGCATTAGCTTTGCTGTTTGTCTGTCTGTCTCTCTCTTCTTTTGCGTCGCAGAGCTCACGATAGTGAGCTGTATGCCCCCCTCCCCGCTGAGAAGAGATCGATAGTCCGACTAACTACTCCTCTCTTTCCTTCTTTCTCTTATTTGTCTGGTGATTTTCTCAGGTACAATCTTGTCAGGTAAAATAGATTCCAAGAATGACGACCGGCTACCCGTTTGTTCTCATTCTATTGCGGAAGGCCACGAACCAGGAGGAGGAGGAGGAAGGAGGAGGAGGAGAATGTTAGGATCGTTAGAAAGGAATTCAATGAAAATGATATAAAAAATCTTACTTATCTTACTACTGTTAGATATTCACCATTCTCTGATATGTGTGTGTGTCGTATAATAATTTGTACAAAAATTTAGTTAAATGTTTACCAAAAAGTGAGTGTGAGACGTACGTTAATAATATTATATCTATGAGGATACAGATATTAATGAGAAAAAAAATAAAAGAAAAGGTGATGATGCTTATAATATAAAAAATGTAACGCACTATGGCGTCTTTTGTACACCTACCTATTGGTTATAGTCTTTGTACAATAATACTTATTTAAATATCACGAGAGAGATCTGCCGAGGGTGACGACGACGGGCGTTTATAGAACGACGACGACGATCTTGGGTTTTTTAATTTCTTCGAATCGCCGGACGAAGAAAGCAGCGCGAGATATATATATATATATATAGTTAAGATGATAAAGTTTAGATATATATATATATATATATATATATATATATATATATATATATATATGTAGAAAGAGAAAAAGAGAAAGAGAAAAATAGAGAATACGACGAGGAGAGTCAGATACGAGAATTAGTTTCGGAAAAAAAAGAACTGACTAGAGACACCACGAACCACGACCACGACGACCACGACGACCACGACGAGGATTAAAACTCGCGCGTTGAATTATTCCAATCTCGCGTACGCGGGTGGAAGAAGAAGAAGAAGAAGAAGAAGCGTGTTTGAGTACGAAAAAATATTCTCGCACGCTACGAGCAAGAGAGAGAGAGATATATATATATATATTATATATATATATATATATATAAAATTGTGCACCTCTCTCTGCTAGAAATAAAATATCGAATATTATATTATAACCCGAGAGAATAAAGAAATATAATAATATAGTAGTGTTTTATAACTACGACGACTCTTTGCTTGCTTGCTTGCTTCTCTTCGGGGGAATTCGGTTTTTTCTTTAGTCGCACTCGGTTACGATAATACCGCACATCCCTTGGTGACCACTCCCGCACAGCGACTGAGCCGGCAACGCCGCTCGTTGGTGGGGACTCGGACTGCCTCGTGCCGGGCCTCGGTCGAATTCGATCCCGTCCGTTGAAGTTCGCCTTTCTTCGTGAGTACTCGTGCACGAGGGACCCGAGAGTATTTTATTGATCCGCATGGCCGACCAACGAACGAACCATTTGGGTGGGGCATGCCACCGCTCGGGTCCCGGGACGAGAACCGCCGACACGACGCCTCGCGCCGCAACGCAAGACGACGTCAGATATTCCCCCACCCCACTCCCCACCCTCACCCCCCACCCGTACCTTACACTTTTTCTCTTACTCCTACTCCTTCTACCCCCACCCCCTTCTTTCTGCCCTACGGAACTGGCCACATACATTTTTATTGTATATATATATATATGTTACAATTAATATTTTTATTACATATATATTTTTATTATTATTATTTATTTGTTTATTATGTGTTTATTATTATTTAATTATTACATTATATTTTATTATTAATAAATTTTATTTATTAATTTATTTTTTTATTATTATTATATATTTTATTATTATTTATTACATTTAATATTTATATATATATATGTAATAAGAATGTATATAAATAATTATTAATTCATTCATGCGATGCGTTGAAGTTAACGCATAAATAATAAATAACTCCCTCCTCTGTAATTAGTATTAGTATTAGTATTAGTATTAGTATTAGTGTAATTATACTATTATTATATATAGTGATCTAATTTTCTTCCTTTTCTTTTTTTTTCTTTTTCCATATTTTTTCGCTCGTTTTATTTATTATTACATTCTTTTTATTATTGCGCGTAAATAATATCCAGGTTTGGTCGAACAGTTCGTGGTGATTTTAGACGGAAGATTGTAATGTAACGTATTTTAAAAATATTCTTGTGATATTATATTTATTAAATTATATATAAGTGCCATTTCTCTCTCTCTCTCTTTCTGTTCCACAACACCTTTCTTCAATCTTTCAGGTAACTTTAAAATTCCATCCTTCCAGAAATTCTCTGGAATTTTTTTTTTTTTTCTAATATATTCAGACCTGTCTTTATTATGTCATTTACCGAGAAAATCGGTACGAATTTTTCGAACAATCCGATATATTATAATATGAGAGAATATTTAACATTAATGAACAATATATGTATTAATTATTTATTTTTCTTTTCACCATATTCGCACAATGTGTGAATATTGTTATTATCTTTCTTATTTAATTACTTTCTTACTCTCTCTCTCTCTCTCTCTCTCTCTCTCTCTGTCTCTGTCTCTCTCTCTCTCTATTTTCTTTGATAATCTTTCGTGAAAATTAAATCGCATAATCTTCTATCTTTGCATCTTTTATCTCGACAATGTAATAATCCCATTAGCTAATAATCTTCAATTTTCTTTTGTCTCTTTGTTAAAAGCAAATGTTGTGTTTCCTTTTCGTAAACATACGAAGAAAACGACGAAGAATAAGAAGAAGAATATACGTCGTGGATAATCGAATAATGTATATTATTATCTCCCTAGGAATCGAATATATACTAATTGATAATAGTCCTATAAATTATTTTCACTATTTTATACAAATTACCAGTAGTAATCCGCCGTTAATTGGATTCGTTGATAGAATAAAAGTCATTCATTGGTAGAAAAAAAAAGATATGCGCGTAGTTGTTTTTTTCCGTAATGTTTAATCATCGAGAAAATGAAAAAATTCCCCCATTAATCTCGCCGGTGGGGAATTTTTCTTAGACTAGTTATATTATTTTCACTAGAAAATTATAATATCCCTAGAGTATAATAAAACGAATGAAATTTTTGTTGGAAAAAAAAAAAAAAAAAAATATAAAAAACAAATTATTGTGCGTTTGTGTGTGGGAGTTGCGGGTCAGAGGGATGGAAGGTAAAAGAACGTGGGAAAGAGAAAAAGAGAGAAAAAGAGAGAAAAAGAGATAGAAAGAGAGAGAGAGAGAGAGAGAGACAGAGAGAACGTTGACCCGAGTAAATTGTGCTCTTGATCCTACGTGTCTTTCGAGAAACGTGGGCGTATGCTTACGATCGGAAAGTCAACTCCTATCTAAAGGGTCGACGATGTTTTAACATAAATAATAACAAGATTATATACCCTGTGAACAAAAAAAACACGCAACTTGATTTTATTACGATTTTTGTATAAATCAAACATTTATCATCATTTTGTTAATTTATCTTCTATATATATATATATATTTTTTTTTTTTTAACATAAATAATAACGAGATTATATACCCTGTGAACAAAAAAATACGCAACTAGATTTTATCACGATTTTTGTATAAATCAAACATTTATCATCATTTTGTAAATTTATTTTCTATATTTGTAATAAATTAATATTATTAAATATATATGTTTAAATAAATAAATATATAATACACCATAAGTAACAATAATACCAAAACATATATATTTATTGTAATAAATAAAATTGATATACTCTTTTGATTAACATTTGTTCATAGATAACACTGAACGAGAAAAGAAAAAATTCATTTCTCTTATTCGTAAACAATTATATAAATTATCACAAAATTTAATTCATTTCGTTTAATTAACTTGTACAATTAATTTCATTCACAGATAATATACGCGTTATATACGGGTTTTCATGGGACACCATATAAGTTAGAATTGAAGAATACTTAAAGTATATATTATTGTTGAATCGATACAAAATCTTCGAATATGTTGAAATAATCCAAATGAAATTATCAATATTGTTAATAAAATATTTCAATTATTGAATATTTGATGCAACCAAAAAATTTTAGGGCTTCCCCTCTATCGATGAAAGTTTCCCCGAAATAATTATTCCTTTTTTTTTTTTTATTATTATATTTTTTATATTATTATATTTTGATATTATTATTATTTATTATATATATTATTATAATTTTTATTATTATTTTTTTGTTATATATTAATATTTTTTTTTATTTAAAGCAACAACAACAACAACAACAACACACTTATCGAAAACATTAAAGTAAAAAAAAATTAAACGATAAAACAAAAATAGTGTGGACCGCGAATTAAAATGATAATTATCATCGTAAATGATGATATGCATGCAACAAAACACACACACACACGCCAGAGTCGTTATGGGAGAATATCATCTAGTTATCTTAATTAACGATCAAAATTAACACCGTACATATATATCTATAGGAAAATGCTCTTATATGATGCAACAATCGATCGATAAAGGTAGATAATTATTGTAACGCGATTATCTCTATATTTGCATTTCATGTAACATTGCTTAAAACGATAACACGAAACGTTATACACGACGAGTTAAAATACAATACCTCAACAATATTTTTCACTAATACAATAATAATACAATAATAATTCAATAACAATATAATCATCATTTATTATATAATAAACCCCCACCCAACCCCACCCCACCCCACTCCACACCACTCCCCACGTTTTTCTTTAAACCTATTTTTTTTATTTATTTATAATTTTTTTTTTCATACGGAATGAAAACAAAGTTGAACAAACAAGTTACAAAAAATTTTACACGTTATACACGAGTTAAAATTCAATATCTCAAAAATATTTTTCACTAATACAATAATAATACAATAATAATTCAATCATCATTTATTATAATAAACCCCGACCCCACCCCACCCCACCCCACTCCACCCCACTCCACACCACTCCACACGTTTTTCTTTAAACCTATTTTTTTTAACCCTTTGCACTCGAGCGGAGCCGATACGGCGCCCGGCAGCCGATTTCAAGTGTCAACTCAACCAAAACTAATTTACAGAGTGTAGTATTTATCAAAGCTTGTTTTTTTTTCGAGATATAAATGAATAAACTGATGTGATATTTTATTATTTCTATACGATTGTTTCTTTATAAATGTTTAATTGTTTATGTTTTTTTTTTTTAATTAAAATTCAATATCCCAACAATATTTTTCACGAATACAATAATAATATAATAATAATATCATTTATTATATAACTTATTATATAATTTATTATATATATAATCATTTATTATAATAACTCCCCACCCCATCCCACCTACTCCCCTCTCCACGTTTTCTTTTAAGGGCTTATACGCAGTTAGAATTTTTAAAAAATCGATTTTTTTTTTTTTTCATTTTCGGAATGTACATATATTTAAGTATATTCTCTGAAAATTTTAAATCGATCCGACAAATATTCTTCACTTCATGTAAGCTGCAAACAAACATTTTTAACTATGTGTAAACGTCTCTTTGAAACTTTAAACGCGTTTTTCTCAAAACGGTATTTTCAAAGTCGGTGATCTCGATTTTTCAAAAACGGCTTAATCGATCGATTTCAAAGTTTTACACAATCTTCTTAGATATATTCCTCAGGTATTAAGTATAAGGAATAACTTTTAAAAAATTTATTACTATTTTTTTGTAACAATTTAGAGCGAAAATTTTAGTCAAAAACAACAACTTTTTTTTCAAATAGACGCCATTTTGTCAAAAATCAAAATTTTTATTATTCCTTGGTTTTAATACCTGCATTAATCTATCCTTTAAAAGAATCCACCATATTTTTTAATTTCAATAATCCAAACCGCCAATATGAAGATCACCGCCAAACGTCTTTTTTTTAGAGAACGTTCAGGAAATCATCTACAGAAGCGGTGCAGATTAATATTTTTACATAATCGACGCGCTATTGTATTATCAAAAGTTTGCTCTATTTGAATTATAATCACTTTTGTTTGAGAAATAAAAACTGTTTCTAGAAAAAATTCATGAAAATACGTCTTTTCCGAGCCTCGCAACTGCGTATAACCCCTTAAACCTATTTTTTTTTATTTATTTATAATTTTTTTTTTTCATACGCAATGAGAAAAAAGTTGAACAAACAAGTTGCAAAAAGTTTTAACGAGGAGAAGAAGAAGAAGAAGAAGAAAGAAAAGAAAAAAGAAATATAAAATCATTTTTTAATTATCGGTAGGGGCAAGAGTTTCGAATTATTTTTTTTTTTTTTCATGCGTTAACTATTTTAAGAAATATTTTTCTTTTTATTATCAACGATTGAAAAATAATGTCAATCTTTCTCTCTCTCTCTCTCTCACTCACTCTTCCTCGTACGCGGAGTATTTTTCTAGAAATGTATCAAAGTTTATATTTTTCGATATAAAATTTCAAGTAGAGTTGGATGATGTTGACGAGGGACGTGGGTGGAGGGAGGGGGTGGACGACAGCACAGACGTGAAAGTTGATTTATGAAATGTACTTCTATTTTTCTGCTAGGTCAATATCATGATGAGTTTATTGAGAATTTGTATTGACTATCAATCTAATGTCAATCAAACTGTTATACTATAATAAAAAAAAAAAAAAAAAAAAAAATAAAAAGAAAATAAAAAATAAAAAAAAAAAGATACAAAACAGAAAAAGCTAAGTTTATCATATAAAAATGTTAATTTGGTGTCGTCTACTTAAACAGCACGCACGCACACATACACATTACACATTACACATACACACTTCCATTATTTTTCTCTTTCTATTTTACGTAACACGTTTGTACTTGTCTTCTTTTTTCTATTTTTTATTTATTTATTTTTATTTTATTTCTTCACTTTTTATTTATTTATTTTTTCTTACTGCGCATCATTTATTTACCTTCGCAATTTTTCTTTTTTTTCTTTTTTTTTTTTTATATCACAAAGTTTCGTTTAACACGTTCACGCCGGGGTGACCCACCGGTGGGTCACACTTGATTGTACCGAATAAAAGAAAATCGTAAAGTAAAATATAGAAATCATGATTTTCAAACTAACGTTAAAGTATCTTTTTAAATGTTAAAAAGAACGAAGAAAGAGAAAAGAAGAAGAGAGTGGTGGGGGGAGATGAGGAGGAGAAGTAAGGGTTGAAAGATTTGAGAAATTCTTGAGTCGCAAATGTGGGCCATTTGAAGAGATTTTATCTAAAGGATATCACACAACCAACCAGGGACAACCTTTGATGGTGTCTTCTGGGCAATAATAATCTTATACTAACGCAAATAGTTGGCTGGGTTTACCTGGAATATTACTTTAAGGTACAAGACCCTTGGGTACAAAACTTTCATTTCAACGTGTTTGTTGTTAATATCGTTCGTGGAAAGTTTCAGGAAACTGTCGTTTAACGTTTCAATTTGCGAAGGTAAATATCAATGATACGTTGTAAGAAAATAAATAAATAAAATAAGTAATAAATAAAATAAAAATAAATAAATAAAAAATAGAAAAAGAAAAGAAAACAACTATATATATATAATAGTTTATGAATTTTTAAATAAATGTAAAAAAAAACAAGTACAAACGTTACGTAAAAAATGCGTTGTAAGAAAATAAAACAATAAAATAAAAATAAATAAGATAAAAATAAATAAATAAAAAAATAGAAAAAAAAAAAACTATATACTATATAATTATAATAGTTTAATATATAATATTTTAATAATTAATATTTATAATATTAATTTATTTTAATATTATTAAATATAAATATTTAATAATAAATATATAATAGTTTATGAATTTTTAAATAAATGTAAAAAAAAAAAAACAAGTACAAACGTTACGTAAAATAGAAAGAGAAAAATAATGAAAGTGTGTATGTGAATTTTATAATGTGTAATGTGTGTGTGTGTATGTGTGTCTTCGGATTAAAATACGAGTTTCGTGATGCGCCAAATGTCTTCTTCTCTTTCGAAGTAAATTTATAATCGAGTGGCCTGCTCCCACCTCCTCCTCCTCCTCCCAGGGATCGATATATTAGTTCAAGGTTTTTAGGAAAAATCCAAGTTACAAGATTTATTCGAATTTTCTTATCCTATTCTGGAAAAGTCGAAGGAATATCTTTTTTATGCCTTTTTTTTTTTTTTCATATTAGCCCCAACAATCGTAAATTGTTTTTTTTCAATTATCCTATGAAAATATTCGAATTAGTCAACTAGTACACACTCGCACAAAAGTATTCAACGTCTGTTGGAATGTTGATCATTTTTAATCTAAATGTTTCTCGGAATATTTTATTTCCCCCACCCCCACCCCCACCCCCACCACCACAATGTGAAATTCACATTTCTTTTCAAAGAATTTTCGGTATTGTATACGAAAAAATGTAAGGAATATTGAAAAATATAAGAATATATGATTATTGTAACAAAAGAATGATCGAAAGAAGGGGGAGGGGAGAGTTGGGGGGGAGGGGAGGATACGAGTTTGATCGTTCGTAAGCAATTTCCTGTTCTTTGAAATTCGAATAATCTTACAAAGACGTGATTTATTTATATACTTCTAAAATATTACGCCATTTTTTATTCGAAGCTTTTCCCCCCTCCCCCTCCACTCTCCTACCCTGCCACCCCGATACCCTTGTATAGATAATATACGAGGAGTATAGTCAAAATAGGATTTCATAAAACAAGATTATATTCGGTAACCGATAACTTCGTTCTATAATAGGACAAATATTTTCCTACTTTTTCGTATTTGGTAATATTTTCCTCCACCCCCATCCCAATCCCCACCCACAGCATTATAAACCGATAAACCGTTTATTCTGTGCAAAAAAAAAAAAAAAGTAAATTCTTTAATCATTTTCTCGTTGCACATTTTATTAAGAACAAAAGAGATTATATTTTAACGCGATAATAATGTGAAATCTCTTTCGAATTTATATTATTTCATATTCGAATTATTATTATTTTTTTTATTTATTTATATATATATATATTTTACAATATCCAATTATTATATCTTAAATCTCGTATCCCCATTTCGATTGATTAAATATTATTATCGAGCTCGCTAATATCTGTCCGCCATTTTGTCGCGGCCATATTAGATTTCGTCTAATATATTTAAATATATACTTTTCTCAACGGAAAAAAAGTAAACGAAAAACAATAAATACACTTATTAGGAGAAATAATAAATATTAGTCTAATAAAAAAACCCGCGTTTAAGGGAATAAATAATATACGTTACGTTAAAATAAAAGATAAATGAAATAAAAATGAAGAAGAAGAAGAAGTAGGAGAAGAAAAAATGATTATTAGAGTGGGGTAGAAGCGGGAAATTTAAAAATAATAAGAAGAAAAATAATTAATTATTACTCTTATGGTATATATATATATATACATAACTTTTCTAAAAGAGTAAAAAGATAAAGAAAGAGAAAGAGAGAAAGAGAGGGAAAGGGAGAGGGAGAGAGGGAGAAAGAAAAGACGAAGGCTGAAACACGAGAGAGGTTGGTAAGTCTGAAAATGAAATATTGATCTGCGGATGCGCGCGCAGCCCCTGCAGTCGCGACCCAACCCTTGTCCACCATTTTCTATCGGTTTCGCCATTGTGAGCAATGTCCGAAATGTCCTCCTCCTCTCACACAAAAAAAACGGATCTACCAATTTTGATATTTCCGAGATAAAATTTTTCGATCATTTATAATTATTCATTTAAAATAATACGTTTTTGTTTATTTATATATCTGTAATAAAATATTCTTAACTCTTAATAGACACCACTAATGTTGCCATATAAACGGCATGACACTTTTACACTTACTGGATTATTATTATTATTATTATTATTATTATTATTATTATTGTTCTATTCCCTAAATTAATATATATATATATTAATAAATTGTCATTAAATATTATATATTAATAAATATTTTCTTTTTTATTATAATTGTATAAAAATATTAATTACACAGTGTTTCTATTCGTATGAAAAAATTTGGATCTGGTGAAAAGTAAATTTAAAATACTTTTGAACCAAGTTAAGGATTAATATTTAATAATAATCCTTATTGTTTATTTGTAAATAATATCCTTAAATATAGCGAACTAAAAAAATAAAACCATTCTTTAAACACAAATTATTAATTAAATAACGCGTGATGAAAAAAAAAAGAAGAATAAGTTAGTCAGAACAGATGTTTTTCCTAACCATAAAAAAGAAAAAAGAAAAGGTGTCGTTCCTCGTCGTCACCTGCATCGGAATATCGATGTGCGGTTTCTAAAAAAGAAAAAATAAAAGAGAAAAAAAAAAGTGTCTGAAACTATTGAAGAACGTGACTAAAACTTCAAGAACCCAACACGTCCAAGGATTAAACCTCCTCCCAAATATGGTCCCTCCCTCACCCCTCCCCCCTCCACCAACCATTTGCGGCTAAGAATTTCAAAATCCTTCTAATCCTTCTAATCCTTTTCTCCTTTTTAAAGTATTTCAAGAATTCACTCTTGAATTTATTCTCTGATACCCTTTTTCACGTATTATTTCTCTTCGTGTGTGTAAGGGGGGGGGGAAACTTACAATTTTGATTAGAAAAATAAAAAATTCTCTGGTTCTTTTTTTTTCTTCTTTTTTCCCCTTAAATTCGAAACAACAATGAACTACGTCGAATTTTTTCTTTTTTCTAACTGGTACCGCATAATTGATAAGGGGTTTTTTGTTCGTTTGTTTTTTTCTTTTTTATGAAGAAACGTAAGGTAAAAAAAACAAGTTTGTGTTTTAGGGTTCTTTCAACTAATTTTCCCTTTCCTTTTCTTTTTTTTTTTCTTCTTCTTTTTATTACTGTGACTACTAGTAGCAAACCCTTTTTCTTCTTTTTCATCATCATTATCATCTTTCATTCATCTTTTTCTTCATTCTCGTTGTATTCTTAAAGTCTCATTAAAGAGAGAAAGAGACAGAGAGAGAGAGAAAGAGACAGAGAAAGAGAGAATATGAGGGTATGAGAATACCTTATCTCCATCCCTACGTAAGAACACCCTACTACCACTACTCCTCTACTGCGGAAAGAGAAAATCGGCGACCTACTCTCCAGAGACCGCAACATCGACTTTTGATACTTACGTCACACACGTTGATAAAAAGAAGAAAAAAAAAACCCTATAAATACCCTAGGAACGATTATCTTTATCATTTTTTTTTCTTTTACCTTTTAAATTTTCATCTATATATTTATTAAATATTGCAATGTTTGTTTTATTATTTATAAATAATTTATTAATAATATATTTAATTTTATATATTTATATAAAACCCTATAAATACCCTAGGAACGATTTTCTTTATAATTTTTTTCCCTTTTAAATTTTCATCTCTATATTTATTAAATATTGCAATGTTTGTTTTATTATTTATAAATAATTTATTAATAATATATTTAATTTGTATATTTATATAAAACCCTATAAATACCCTAGGGACGATTATCTTTATCATTTTTCTTTTCTTTTACCTTTTAAATTTTCATCTCTATATTTATTAAATATTGCAATGTTTGTTTTTTGTTATTTATAAATAATTTATTAATAATATATTTAATTTATTATTAATTATTATTAAAATAATTGAGCCGTTTATTTTTAAAGTGGCCTAACTCCATTTGTCAATTATTTCCAGTTACCCACGGTAACATGTACAGCTTCAAATTATCTATCAATAAAGCATTTAAGATTTTTTATATTCCAAGTAAATACGGTAATTCTGGACACATAAGTTTTCAAAGTTAGTTGAATCACTGAACCGTTTATTTTGAAAGTGGCCTAACTCCATTAGGAGTAGAGATTTTGGTGTGGTAAAAATGGCATTAAAAAAAAATAATTTACTGTTTGTTCCCCGAGAGTATTACAATATTATCAAAAAGTGTCGGAAAGGTAATAACTTTATTGTACATGAAATGAGACAAGAAGATTTTGTATCAACAAAATTATTAGAAGACGCAATTTTTAAAAGGGTCAAGAATTCTAACGGAGAACCAATAAACTGGTTAAAAATATGTTGGATGCGTTTTGTCAAAAATGAATAAGATTTTCTATAAGACATCAATGGATGAGAACGAAAATTTGAAAGTCCTGAATTTAATACCACGTCGGGGTAGACCAAGAAAGTTCGAAAATATTGTATTGACACAACTGTATAAAAATATAAGACAAATTACAACCGCAAAATTCAAGGACATAATTGACTTATTACGATATATACCACCGGAACATCATGATTTCTTTAAATCCCTTTCACATACGCAAAATGTAGATGAGTAGAAAATTGTTTTGTAATTTATGTTTGTAAAAAATATTTTGAATCGCATAATTTATGTTTTTAAAGTGTTATAAAGATATGTAAAATAAAATAAGTATTGTTTCTTCGCAATTTGAAGCATCTTAAATTATGTTGAATGGACTTCGGCTCCTTCAAATTTTATAACGAATCTAGTTGTTAATTTTGAAAGTGGCCTAACTCCATTCTTGCTAAGAAAACGCATATTATTCACTTAATAATTGCCATTATTTTAATAGGAACTGTAAATTGAACACCTTTGGATACACTTAAGCAACATAACTCATTGTTATTGTTTACGTATATTTTTAATTGCATTGAAACGCAAACCTTTAAATATCTCAATTTAAGGTTATATGGAGTTAGGCCACTTTCAAAATAAACAGCTCAATTAATTAATAAAGATCCAGTAATATATATGTGAATATTTTTTTTTTTTAATTCCTCTACGTATTATAAATTCAATAATTAATAAATGAAACAAATTATCGGAGGAAATGTGTTACCTTCGAGTGCTTTTTCTTTTGTGTTCATTTTTTTCTTTCTTTCTTTTCTTTTTACTTTACTTTCTTTATACATTTTCTAAATGAAATTATATATCGTTTGAATACTACATTAATGTGAAATATTGAAATAATAATGTCAGAATATATATATATGATAATAATGATATTGTAATTCAATTCTCTAACCTTTGACCTATCAAAAATGAATGTCTATTTTCCATGAATAATTAATAACGTTGATTAATATACTTCTCAATGCATATTCGTAGTAAACGTATAAATATTGAATATATATATATATATATATATATATATATATATATATATATATAAAATAGTCAATTAAACCGAACATTTGTTTTATCTAAAGTTTATATGTCAATATAATAATGACATTTTAATATATAATAATAATAATAATAATTTTTTCATATCTCTCTCTCTCTCTCTTTTTATTTCTTTCTTTTCATCTCTTGTGGTAGAAAACTTGAAATTTTTGCGATACAATAACGACAGTTCTCATTGTATAAAATATTTAAACGTAGTGAGATTGTTCGGGAACGATTAACGGTATTGAAAATTTACCCCCACCCCTCCCCCTCCTCCTCCTCCTAGCCCTCCGATCATCATTGCGAATGGGGAATCATGGAATATGTAGAATATGTATAGAATCATGGCAATAATTCAACTGAATGAAGAAAAATCGAGTGAACTCAGCCAAAGAAAATCGCAAGAATGTGTATTGTGTGTATGTATGTGTATGTGTACGTGTATGAGAGAGAGATAGATAGATAGAGAAGAAAAATCGTTAAAGTAATCTATATTCGTGTGTGTGTATTCGATAGAAACCAACACATTGTAATAAAACTTTTATGAACAATTTTTGATAACTAAAAGAAAGAAACAAAGAAAAATAATAAAAAAGGGAAGTTTCCTCTCTCGAACGTCATAATTTTTACAATATTTCAACGATCGAATAAAATACAGGATTTATCGAAGAGTGGTGATTTATAAAGAAAAAGAAAAAAAAAAGAGAGAGAAAGTTACAATTACTTTTTTCCAATATTCATATCTTTTTTTCTTTTTTTCTTTTTTTTTTTACAATAGATACCACAATCTCTCTTTCCACGGATAACGAATTAAATCACGAATAATCTTTGAGATAAATTTTTTACAAGCTCAAAAGGACAAATCTCGCGAACGTAAAAAAGAAAAAAAAAAAGAAGAAAAAAATATATAAAATATAATATAATAAAAGAAAAATAAAAAAAAAATTAGATTAATTAAATTACAATCTTCAACCTTGTACAACAAATTGTTCGTAGTCAAATTTGTTCACATTCGCGTTACTTTTCGAATACAACTTTTTCCTTGGAACGTAAAATCTCTCTTCTCCCCCCTCCCTTTCTCTTCTCTCTCTCTCTCTCTCTCTCTCTCTTTCTCTCTTTAAAGTTTCCGAGACTCTTGTCTCGCTTGGGAAACGAGTTTTCTTTCGCTACGATGAACGCAGACACAAAGCAGCTTTCGTTGGAAAAGCTTTTCCTTCCTGTGCTTGTGTATTATAGCTTCTCTCTCTCTCTCTCTCTCTCTTTATTTATCATATACATATATAGCGTGTAGATGTGTATGATTTGTGTGCGTATGTGTGTGTGTATTGTGTGTGCGAGAGGCGACATTCGATAGAGAAAAGAAGAGAAGAGAAACACGGAGACGACAGGGAAATAGGAGTGGGGGAAGCGTAGACTAGGAGTGGGGGAAGCGTACAATAGGAGTGGGGGAAGCGTAGAAAAGGAGTGGGGGAAGATGTAAGCGGCAAGCGTAATATAATGGAAATCGATAAAAGAAAGTTTTTACGAACCAATTTCCGTAGTAATTCGGTGTCTTCTTTGAGGATGTCAACGTCGACGATAGACTCACCTGTAAAATAATACAAAAGAAACGATAAATATATTTGATTTTATTTTTATTTGAATTTTTCAATTATCAATTCTAGCACCGTGGTAGTGGGGGGAATCAGTCGATAATGCAGAGAAAGAGAGAGAGAGAGCTACTTGATCATTTATTGAATAATTATTTTTCATTTAATTAAATAATGTATTAGATAATAAATTATTGTTAATCTTAACGAGTATTAAATATATTTTGTTTAGTTTCTTTTATAACTATATTTTATTAAGACAATCCATTTTCTCTCTAACCACCACCACCACTATGACGTTTAGTAAAATACACCATGTAGACACGACGGTGGGTTTAATTTTGTCAATAATTAGAACACGTAAGAGGTTGTTACACATAGATATCTTATGTAACGCGAGATACGTATTTATTTTTATTTCAAATAATAAATTAGTTAGTTACGTCATTCGATTATTTGTCATATTGATTTTCTATGTAAACGTGTATATACAATTTTTATTCTTATAGAAGAATTATATAATAATATTGTAGTATTCAATATATATATATATATATCAAAAATTATCAGATTACATTTAAAAGATGAATTAGTTTTCTTTTTTGTATTTATTTTTTCTTTTTTTTTAGAAGAAATTATATAACATTCTAATATCATAATTGTATATAAAATTATTCAATTATAAGATCTCGACGAAAGAATAATAATTCATTTTTAATATCACTATCACATAACCTTAAAACTATTATCTACAATTTAATTGTATCATTAAATGTATTCCTTTTCTTAATGTGAATTTCTTTTTATGAAATAAAAACGATTTGATTTATAATTTATAGATTAATATGCTAGTGAGATAACAAACGATCTTACTTCGAATAAAATATTGATCGGAAAAACGTGTTTGTAATTGACTATGAGTTGTGTTGGAAAAACATTTACAAAACTGTCAGGATTATTTTGTTTGGAAAAGTAAATAGTAGCAACAAACACATACATACACACATATATAAAAATACGTGCCTGGCATAAATAACCATGATTATACAATGTCTGCTTTAACAATGTATATATTCAAGATATTATCACTTCTTTAAATGGAATAGCATGATGATGATTATTATTTGTCCCATCTCCCGTGTATATATAGACAAAATATATATTTAAAAAAAGAAGGAGAAAAAAAATGAAGAAATAAAACGCCGAGATAATTATAAACGTAACAAAACGTGAAATAATAATGAGAAACACAAATTTCAAATTTAAACGAATTTTAACGAATGACGTAGTAGTATAATATTTCATATCTATGATAACATACACGCAGGATAAATTATAAACGTTCCTATTAACGTTAATTAAAAGTCTTCCAAAAATGATATCGGACGACGTAAATGTTTAAAAAAAAAAAAAAAAAAAAAAAAAAAGAAAAAACAACAACAACAACAAAAACATACAATTTATTATAGGAATGCTTTTCAATCACGATGAGTAAATCAAATCTCGTTATTTCGTCGTTTTATATACATCAAACGTTAATTAATTCATCAAACGTTATACTAGGAAATTAATACAAAAGAAAAGAAAAAGAAAAACAAATATATATATAACAGGAAATTAACGAGCTACGATATGTCGATGTTATCTCGCTTTTCCATATATAAACGAAATTTAATATAAATTTATAGAAGGAAAGAGAGGGGGAGAGAGAGGGAGAGAGAGAGAGAGAGAGAGAGGATTTTAGTGAGAGAATTTTCCTTTATAAATAATAATACAAATATAACACAATTCACATACATACACATGCACATGCATATGACATACACAAACACATCCTCGTAGTTCGCGACTACAAGAAGAGTGTAGTATTGCACATTAGGTTGGTAACTAGTAGATCAATATTAGCTCGCGGTCTGCGTATGCCAACACGTAGAATGGTTCCAGGTTTATTTTAAATCTAGTCTCTCAAAAAAATACTTCTTTTTTCGTATATAATTTCGTATATGTTCAATTTGTTCGTATATGTTCTTATAGGTTATCTTTTTTGATATTTATCATTAAAAAATATATATATAAATGTGTAGGGGTAAAATAATAATATTTAATCGTACGACGACAACACCGTTTCGAACAAAATATTTTGTAAATCAATAAAAATTAATTAAGTATAGAAGGGTTTTTTTTATATTTAAAAGAAAGGAAAAAAACGACAACGGGGAAAGTAATCAGAATGTCCGCCATATTGGATGGAACACGATATATGGACGCCATATTGGTTCTTCGTAAAAGGTTTTTATTCGAATCTTATTAAATATTCATTACGTTATTTATTGTTTAATTATTTAGCAAGTTTTTTATTTAAGGGGTTATACGCAGTTGCGAGGCTCGGAAAAGACGTATTTTCATGAATTTTTTATAGAAACAGTTTTTATTTCTCAAACAAAAGTGATTATAATTTAAATAGAGCAAACTTTTGAGAATACAATAGCGCGTCGATTATGTAAAAATATAAATCTGCACCGCTTCTGTAGATGATTTCCTGAACGTCCTCTAAAAAAAAGACGTTTGGCGGTGATCTTCATATTGGCGGTTTGGATTATTGAAATTAAAAAATATGGTGGATTCTTTTAAAGGATAGATTAATGCAGGTATTAAAACCAAGGAATAATAAAAATTTTGATTTTTGACAAAATGGCGTCTATTTGAAAAAAAAGTTGTTGTTTTTGACTAAAATTTTCGCTCTAAATTGTTACAAAAAAATAATAATAAATTTTTTAAAAATTATTCCTTATACTTAATACCTGAGGAATATATCGAAGAAGATTGTGTAAAAATTTGAAACCGATCGGTTAAGCCGTTTTTGAACAATCGAGGTCACCGGCTTTGAAAATACCGTTTCGAGAAAAACGCGTTTAAAGTTTCAAAGAGACGTTTACACACAGTTAAAAATTTTAGTTTGCAGCTTACATGAAGTGAAGAATATTTGTCGGATCGATTTGAAATTTTCAGAGAATATACTTAAATATATGTACATTCCGAAAATGAAAAAAAAAAACAAAAAAAATCGATTTTTTTTAAATTTTAACTGCGTATAACCCCTTAATTCATAAAAAAAAGTGATCATTTTTTGTAAACGTTTGATCGATTATATTATTAGTAATTTGATGAATGTTTCAAAAACAATTTTCAACATAACCTAATTTCCTTGTCATTATATAATAATTCTTTACGTTAATTTCTTTTTATTTTATTTAGAAGAATGCAGATGACAAATTAAATTCGATTTAAGTCAATGCTATCTTTCAATGCGAATTAACGAAAAGAAAATGTTGAAATATGTTGGTAATAGTAAATGTAGTGAAGTTGGTCGATTTTGCTGCTGATGATCGGCCTTGTTCGAAGTAAGGAATAATCATTATGACACTGACCTTACTCTATAACCCACCCACCGTTTTGCTCATTCTACGCGTAATTTTTAACGAATTCCATACAAACACGCAATGTGTTTATCAGGTTTTTGCGTTTCACCAAATGCAATTGATAAGTTAGCCAATATGGCGGGGAGGACAAGTAATAGTGGCGTAAGTCATAGTTTTCCAATAAACTTGATATGTGGATGAAAAAATAGCAAGCAAGCATCCTACTTCTACTGTAAGAGAAATATGCGATCTCGGTGGCAACGCAAAACGCAATAAATCGATAATTACATGTACATTTTATGTATGTGTGTGTATTTGTTGCGTGCGGTTGTGTAAATGTACGTGTAAATATGTACTCGTGTGTTTGTAAGTATACCACGTAAATACGCATACAGGGTGATTCACAAAACGTAACACACGAGCTGGTATATTTTTTATTTTTTTATTTGAAATTTAAACTTTTAATTAAGACAAAATGTGTGGGAGGAAAGAGGGGGAGATTGTTACAATTATCATCGTGAATTTTAAATCGAATAAAAAATAATATGAATCATTTTATCAATAGTTCTTTTGTTTCTTTTTTTAAAGTGTTACAATTTCATTTCGCTAATTTTTTTGAAATTATCATTGTAATTAAAATTGTTTTAATTAATATTACTTTATAGGATGGAAATGTAATATACATTTGTTAGATTTTTCGTGAACTTTCCTTGATTGACTTGACCTAAATTTATCGAATCAAATCTAAACTAAATTTTACACGCACACGCGGACGATTGTACAGAAACACATGCAAACATAAAACAACCAACAACACACGCACGCGTATAATCAAGATCATAGCAAATGATTTTCCTCATCGGCATCGTTGTTTCCATGTGTTCCTGCGTGAAAAACTTTTCTTGATTGACTTGACCTAAATTTATTGAACCAAATCGTTAAGTAAATTTTATATATATATATACATTAATAATCCAAGATTATTAATTTTAGTTCAATAAGAAATTATTTTATCATCGTTTCTATACGAGTGTCTGCGTGTGTCTGTGTGTATGTATAAAAAAAAAAAATAAAAAGAAAAACTTTTCTGATCTAACTTGACCTAAATTAACTGAACCAAATCTAACTAAATTTTTTTTCTTACACAGCAGACAAACACATATACACACACATACCTACAACCAAATCTATTTTTAAACAGCAAAACATTTTCATCTGAGTAGTATTATCTTTTTTTCTTTTTTTATTATTATAAACCAATAAAGTCATATGTATTACTTTAGTTGTGTTTAACGCGTTATCTGTGACACCAGTGCATTCCTGTGTAACACAGAACTTTTATCTATTACCATAACCACACTTCTACCAAAAGAAAACGGCAATGCAGTGACGTAGTCCACGTTTATCCTCTTCCTATCGACGCATTATACATACAGGGTGTCTCAAAATAAATTTCTAACGTTTAAACCAATAAGAACGGTGACGTTAACTAAATTGTTATAAATAAATTACGTGCTATTTACATGTTTTTCTTTTTTTATCTTCTTTTGCTTGTTAACAACAAGGCCTGTAATAACTGTTATTAATATTTTTATTTTTTTGTTTTGTTTTATCAATGAACCCCCCCTGCCCCTCCCCATGTAGGTCATCCGTGATCAACCCTATCAACATTGTTTTAGATTTGATCTTAAAATCTTTGCCACTAATGCAAAAATAAGTGTGTGGCCGGTTGTTACTTGTTTAAAAATATTCAAAATAAATTCTCATTTAAAAATTAGAAAATAAAAAAGGTGAATATTCGAAAACCTAAATCGTGTAACTATTTGTAATGATACTACCAAGTTTAAAAATAAACTCACTGATTTCGTGTTCGCATACACTTTTTATATTTCTAAAAACTACTGTAGATTTTTGCGACACCTTGTATATATACGCATACATGGAGGAGTACACATATACCCAATCAACGTAGAATCAAGCTCATTTCTATTTCATAGATATACGATGTAGAAAATTTGTACATGCTTTCTGCAAGAAACAGAGCATGGAAAAATATGAAGTGTGAATGGAATACGTTGAGGGTCTTCAATTATTCATATCGAAAAAAAAATATCCCCGTAAAAATATAAAACAAAAATAAAAAAGAAAAAAGGAAATCCAATAGAGATAGAATTTTATATTATTTTATTTATTTCACGAATCGAAGTTCAATATTTTATATAAAAATGTTAGTTCGTCATAGAGACGAATATTTCGGATAGGGCGCTTATAAGCGCTCGTCGCAATAAAGTGTATGATTAACACGGTAGAAATGAAATAATTAGAAACGATAAAAAAAGGAAATCTAATACATGTATTATAATGAAACAAAAGTTCGTGAGTTTATTGTATTATAAACTGCATAACGGATTGTTTTTAGAAAATTTATTTTACAAATATTCATTTAAAAACGCACAAACTTTTAGTTAACTCAAATAAAATGATATAAAATTTTATTAATTTCACTAATCTCAGTTCAATATTTTGTATAAAAATGTTAGCTCGTTATAGAGACGAATATTTCGGATCGGGCGCTTATAAGCGCTCGTCGCAATAAAATATACGATTAACACGATAGAAATGAAATAATTAGAAACGATAAAAAAAGGAAATCTAATACATGTATTATAATGAAACAAAAGTTCGTGAGTTTATTGTATTATAAACTGCATAACGGATTGTTTTTAGAAAATTTATTTTACAAATATTCATTTAAAAACGTACGAACTTTTAGTTAACTCAAATAAAATGATATAAAATTTTATTAATTTCACTAATCTCAGTTCAATATTTTGTATAAAAATGTTAGCTCGTTATAGAGACGAATATTTCGGATCGGGCGCTTATAAGCGCTCGTCGCAATAAAGTGTATGATTAACACGGTAGAAATGAAATAATTAGAAACGATAAAAAAAGGAAATCTAATACATGTATTATAATGAAACAAAAGTTCGTGAGTTTATTGTATTATAAACTGCATAACGGATTGTTTTTAGAAAATTTATTTTACAAATATTCATTTAAAAACGTACGAACTTTTAGTTAACTCAAATAAAATGATATAAAATTCTATTTATTTCACGAATCTCAGTTCAATATTTTGTATAGAAATGTTAGCTCGTTATAGAGACGAAAATTTCGAATCGGGCGCTTATAAGCGCTCGTTGCAATAAAGCGTAAGATTATCACGGTAGAAATGAAATAATTAGAAACAATAAAAGAAAGGAAGAACTTCTAATAAATTTATTATGATGAAACAAAAGTTTATGAGTTTATTGTATTATAAATTGTATATTATTTTTATAAAATTTATTTTAGAAATATTCATTTAAAAACGCACGAACTTTTAATTAACTCTAATAGAATTTTATATCATTTTATTTATTTCACGAATCTCAGTTCAATATTTTGTATAAAAATATTAGCTCGTTATAGAGACGAATATTTCGGATCGGGCGCTTATAAGCGCTCGTTGCAATAAAGCGTAAGATTAACACGGTAGAAATGAAATAATTAGAAACGATAAAAAAAGAAAGAAAATCCAATACATGTATTATGGTGAAACAAAAGTTCGTGAGTTTATTCTACTATAAAAAACTGCATAACGGATTGTTTTTAGAAAATTTATTTTAGAAATATTAATTTAATAACGCACGAACACTTTTAATTAACTCTAATAGAATTTTATATCATTTTATTTATTTCACGAATCTCAGTTCAATATATTATATAAAAATGTTAGTTAGTTATAGAGACGAATATTTCTGATCGGGCGCTTATAAGCGCTCGTCGCAATAAAGCGTACGATTAACACGGTTCAGAAATGAAATAATTAGAAACGATCATTTTCTATTGTTCCATTGGTAAATTGGCGAGGAAATGTTTGTTCGAGATATGAGAATGATAACAAATTTCGTAATTGTGAGGAGGAGAAGGAATAGGAGGAGGAAAAAGAACAAGAACAAGTTGACAATGATAGGTGTGTGTTGGTAACTCGAGACCCCTTTTACGATTCGGTGGTCTGAGCTACAGGTGGATTCTGCGAACGTGTATGGACCCCTCCCTTCCCCCCTTTACCCCTTCTCCTCACCACTTTACTGCACAAGGGCTTTTGTCGCGTAAACGAAGGTTCTCCCTAGTGTAAAGAACACAAAAAAAAAGGGGTCAGGGTTTAAATCGCTGGTTTTTCTTTTCTTTTTGATATACTGCACGAAAAAAAAAGAAAAAGAAAAAAGAATTTAAAGAAAAAATACCCCAATTAACGCTCGTATTTATACGAGGGGTAGGGTGGGGGTTGGGATGGGGGGCTTGAGAGAGCAGGAGTTGTTTTTTGTTTCCCTCTAACTTTGGAAGGAACTAATTATTACTAGCCAGCTCAAAAAATACAATTTTTTCACGACATGTCTCCAATATTTTTTTCTTCTTCTTTTTTATTTCTATTCATATTGTTAAACACAACAATTGCTGAGAAAATCTACAGCTAAGTTAATTTCTTTTTATTTTTTTTTTTTTAAATTAATCAAAAAGATAGAATGAAAAATAAAAAGAAAGTTAAAAGAGAAAGATAATGTACTCTCGCTGTAAAACGCGTGATCAAATATTTATTTTATTAATAAATAATTAACACGTTGATTATGTGTGTGTGTGTGTGTGTGCCACTCGTGAACCCAATCATAGCGTGTTGTTCTTTTAACGAAGAGCCACCTGTGTCATTTTCGTGTGACCCACATTTACCATATTGTTTTATATTTTCATTTAAGATTTGTATAAAACATGTGTCGCTGTTGCCCCCCCCTTTTCTCCAACCCCTTCCCCATCCCACCCGAACGTGGTTAAATATTTCTTCTAATTTTAATTTTGATCAAATAGAAAGAATAAAAAGTATTTAACGGTTTATATAAAATGTATTTTTGGTATAGAAAAATGTCGAATTGTTAACCTTGAAAAAAATATAAAACAAATTTGAAATCTTTATTTCTATCTCCCCCCTCCCCTCTCTCTTTCCCTTTTTTATTCTGTGCACTTCATAAGATTACAAACCTTTGTACATTATTATCGATCACTTCGATTGACAAAAATTCAAGAGACTGCATAGAACGAGAGTTCAACGAGAGTTCAACGACTAGAAAACACCTCTCGTCGTAAAAAAAAGAAAAAAAAGGAAAAAATGTGGTCTTTCTCTGAACACTTCACTTTGTCCAAGCAAGAAAGAAAGAAAGAAAGAGAAAAAGTATGTAATAATTTTACGAATTAAAACACTGGTGTTAGAATGAAACAAATTCGTACTTTGTTTAATTGTATCAAAACTTTTTACTTTGAAACTGCGTAATGAATTTTTTTTTTTTTTTTATAAAATTGACTTTTACAAATATTAATTAATCTTTCTCTGAACACTTCACTTTGTCCAAACAAGAAAGAAAGAAAGAAAGAGAAAAAGTATGTAATAATTTTACGAATTAAAACACTGGTGTTAGAATGAAACAAATTCGTACTTTGTTTAATTGTATCAAAACTTTTTACTTTGAAACTGCGTAATGAATTTTTTTTTTTTTTTTATAAAATTTACTTTTACAAATATTAATTAAACAAAGCACGAAGTTCTGGTTCACCCTAATAATTGTTACTATCAATTAATCGAAAATTAATTAACAAACGTTAAAGGGCAAATGTTGAATGATCAATTAACGATGAAGAGAAAGAGAGAGAATCTTAACGAGTGACAATAATTATCCAGCCAATCGTAAATGATTGCTAGATATATGTATAGGATGATACATGACGCACTTGCTTATGCACACGCACGTACACACGCACGCACATGTACACAACAACACGTACAAATGGATGATAATATGCGTAATTCACGTAGCGAAACGTTCAAGGTTGTCATTTTACTATTGTACAGATAAAACGTACTATTCCTCGTGTTACCTAATGCAGCAGTCATGGTTCTTTCTCTATCTCTCTCACTCACACTCACACTCTTGGAGAGACTACTGTTCGTTGCTCTACTACTCATATATGTTCTCTCTCTGTATTTCTCTGTGTTTCTCTCTTTGTCATCTACACGCAACTACTACCATAGTCATTCAGTGCGGTCGCCAAGCAAACGACCGCAATAGCTTCATTCACGACTATCATAATGATTATGATGACGACAATGACTGCAAAACTACGATTTACTTGAGCATTACACTAACAATGTTCGACTTACAAGGAGAAAAGTTAAGACGATTGTAAAACCGATTTATTCTTTTTTTTCTCTCCTTCTTCTTCTTCTTTTAATTTTACCTAATTGTTGCAAAATTTATGAAGCTATCAACTGAGGGTTGAAAAATCTTGAGCCTACTACTGAAGGTTGAAAAGTTCCGAGCCTACCAATAGAAGGGTTACAAAGTTTTGGGTCTACCAATAGGAGGGTTAAAAAGTTCTGAGTCTGATAAGCGACGATTGGTTGAAAAGTTTTGAGGTTATCATCAATAAGAATTGAAAAGTCTTGAGCCTACTACTACTGAAGGTTGAAAAGTTCAGAGCCTAATAAACGACGATTGGTTGAAAAGTTTCGTGTCTACCAATAGGAGGGTTACAAAGTTTTGAGTCTACCAATAGGAGGGTTAAAAAGTTCTGAGTCTGATAAGCGACGATTGGTTGATAAGTTTAGAGGTTATCACCAATAAGAATTGAAAAGTCTTGAGCCTATCACTGAGAGTTGAAAAGTTTCGAGCCTATCACTGAAAATTAAAAAGTTTCGAGCCATACACGAACAAAAATTAATGGAAAAAAATTCCATATTAACATAATTGCGTCAGAATTTAAAGTCCGTCTGTATAGAATGCACATGACACTGTAACATTTGTATTTTAAACCATTTATTTAAGTATACCCCCCATATGACTTATATATAAGCTTAAATTTTATACTCCAATAAAACCACATGAGATCAAACATTGAACATAGAATAATACAAACAAAGTGTATATACAAGCACCTTACTTTAAAATTATACACAAGATACTATAAAACTGTCGAATAACTGAATACAAGAATCCGTAAAATTGGTAATCGCGTTCGAAATGAATTTTTTACTATTTTTGTTTAAAAATCTGTTAATCGTACGAGATGGAATGGATGTTTACTAATCCAACAATACTCTTACACGCATAAACAGTAAATGTAAATTCGTGATTTTCATGTACTCGAAACGTGCGACCCGCGTGCCACGAACAAACACGTGCGATTGGAGAATAAGAGGCCGAGGTTGAGAGACATGTGCGTTGGTTGGTTGGTTGCTTGGTTGCTTGCTTGATCGACATATATGTATTTGTCTTGTGTATTTGTGTATAGGTTAGGAACGATGATCAAGCTATGCATGCATCCCGAGCTTGACATCAGTTGCTATTCCAAGCCGGATGACACACTAGCTGCTACTGCCCGATTCAACACAACTACAAACACTCACCTAATATAACCAATACCCACCCCCCACCTCCCCCCTCCCCTTTCTTCTCTCTTTCTCGTAAAATTCGAATCGTATACCACTTACTTCTTTTTATATTTCGTATAATAAAAAGTAAAAAAAGGAAAAGAAAAAAAAAAGAACACCCGGCGCCATTTTTATTTTACACTCAAACATATTTTTTGTATAACCTACGTAATCCTATGATATCTTTTCAATCGCATATGAATAAAGTAGAATGAAGAAATATCCGAGAATAATGTTATTCTTTTTAAACAAATTACACATACGATTTGTGAATATTTTTCAATGTAAAATTATATCAAATATATTTCTATATAAAAATATCATTTTTTTTTATTCGCGATAATGTGAAATATTTTTGTAATGATATAAAAATACGATTAATATTCCTCCTAACTCTGTAATAGTGTTGTTGTCGTTTTTATTATTGGCTAACAAATTAAAAAAATTTACTTAAGCGAATTAATCAAATAACAATAATCCGTAATATCAGAATAAGAAAAAGAAAATATTTGTTTTTTTTTTCTTTTTGTATAAAATCTGTAAGAATCGTTGTGTGTCGATAAAAGACGTAAGCAAAATGAAGTATCGAATAATTATATAAGCCGAGATTAAACTACGTTAATTTAATCGTAATTTTAGCTTTTTAACGATCCACCAATGGGAGAGAGAGAGAGAGAGAGAGAGAGAAAGAGAGATGGCAAAAATTATGTAATTTTTCTTATCATTCTGGCGCGTTTATCTGTAACGTGGCTACTAAAACTCAATGAAAGGAAACTAAAATGTGTGTCGGTTTCGTAGTAGAAACGATAAATCTTGTGACGAAACGATTGTGTGAAACATTAATAACAAACTCCCCCATTAAAACCAGTTAATATATGCGTATATAAATATGACCTATAATAATAATAATAATAATAATATATGTGAGAACACGAGTTACGACGTATAATCTCAATGGCGAAACTTTCGATGAATAATTTTGTTCATTTATTTTCTCTATTCAAAATTGTTTCTAAACTTCGATTGGTATGAATTTAAAAAAAAAAAAAAGAAAGAAAAATCCAACCAACATAATTTCCCTATAATTTGGTTGTTTCCAATGTTCTAGGGGAAAATTCATAAACGAGTTTTACGTTTGGACAATGCATTTAATTATTGCAATAATTATTCAGTTAGAATTGTAAAAACAAATAATATGTTCGAAACAACAATAACAATAACAATAACAATGATGTTCGTGTAAAGAAAAATTAGAAATTATTGGCTTTCCACTGTTAAATGTAAAGTCGTGTTATACAGTAATTAATGCTACATACGTGTTTATCGAACTTCGGTGTATATTTATTTGAATGTTTGTTAACAAATTGAATTTACGTGCTACTAGGTTTGCGAATTTTCATATCATTAATTATATACAAGATATTTATTTATTCTTGCTCATTTGTTTTCTCTGTTATACTAACCTACTACTGCTATTACTATAATTATACAGTTAAAATTTAATTCTTGACTGTAATCTGAAATATAAATATTAACTTTCATTTAAAAAAAAAAAAAAAAAAAATTTAATAAAAATTATCAAACACCATAATATAAACATAATAATTAATTCAATTAAAATGGTGAATCATTTGTTTTCTCTGTTATACTAACATACTACTATTACTATAATTATACAGTTAAACTGTAATTCTTGACTGTAAATCTAATCAAAATAATCTGAAATATAAATATTAACTTCATTTAAAAAAAAAAGAAAAATATTTAATAAAAATTATCAAACACCATAATATAAACCCTCCTCCTCCTCCCCTCTCTCTTTTAATTAATTATCCAAATAATCGTATTTTCCAAACTTTTCCTTTTTTCTTTTTTTAATCCCATGAAACCATTAAAAAAATGAAAAAACCACGCGAAACATAATAATTAATTCAATTAAAGTGGTGAATCATTTGTTTTCTCTGTTATACTAACATACTACTACTACTATAATTATACAGTTAAACTGTAATTCTTGACTGTAAATCTAATCAAAATAATTTGAAATATAAATATTAACTTTCTTTTAATAAAAAAAAAAAATGTTTAATAAAAATTATCAAACATCATAATACAGTAAAACCTCTTTTTGTGCGGTGGATAGGGACCGCATAAAAGAAATCGCACAAAACAATATTCGCTAATTTTATAAATACTTACATATTATAAACAACTTTGTACGATATACAGTAAAACCTCTTTTTGTGCGGTGGATAGGGACCGCATAAAAATAAATCGCACAAAACAAATCGCATAAAAATAAAATCGTATAAAAAAGGCCCGCACAAAAAGAGATCTTACTGTATAAACCCTCCTCCTCCTACTCCTCTCTCTTTTAATTAATTATCCAAATAATCGTATTTTCCAAGCTTTTCTTTTTTTCTTTTTTCTTTTTTTAATCCCATGAAACCATTAAAAAAATGAAAAAACCACGCGAAACATAATAATTAATTCAATTAAAGTGGTGAATCCGGAATACGTTTTGTTTTTTTCTATGAAATAAATAAACAACTTTGAATAACATCGATAAAAAAAGGTTAAAAAATCATCCATTTACCCAAGCATCGCACATTTTGTTTTCCAAAAAGACATTTACAAATATAACGTGCATACGCATATCGAATATCGAAAATAAATAAATAACTTTGAATAACATCGAAAAAAAGGATTAAAAAATCATCCATTTACCCAAGCATCGCACATTTTGTTTTCCAAAAAGACATCTACAAATATAACGTGCATACGCATATCGAATATCGAAAAAAAGGGTTAAAAAATCATCCATTTACGCAAGCATCTTACATTTTGTTTTCCAAAAAGACATTTACAAATATAACGTGCATACGCATATCGAATATCGAAAATAAACATCTTATTCAATGATGTCGTGGGTTTAAAACAGAGAAATGTAGAATTTTCCTTATTTCAACGGTAAGAGAAATTTTCAATATCATATCTACGTTTATAAATTGTGTGCTAGATAATTTTAGATACAATTCTAACAAATTTTCAACCAATAAAAACACTTCAATATTTTTACTCAAATATTACACACACGCACACGCACACGCACACACATACACGCGCGTGTGTGTCATTATCATCATCTCTCATTTTATTTCAACATTTTTTATTTCAACAATTTATATTCAACATTTTATTTCAATTATTTCAACAATTTATTCAACATTTTATTTCAATTATTTCAACAATTTATTCAACATTTTATTTCAATTATTTCAACAATTTATTCAACATTTTATTTCAATTATTTTATTCAATTATTCAACATTTTATTTCAACATTTTACTTCAACAATTAATCTTTTTTCTTTTATTCTTTTGTAAAATTTCTTTATTAATATATTTAAATCTCATAAATCTCATAAATAAATAAATAAATAAATAAACATTCTCCGCGTAATTTTCAACATTTTGCGCAATTTTCTATCCGTAAGTAAATTTCTCACGAAATTTCATCGAGAAAATTCGCCGAGACGCGAGTTTTACTTCCGGATTTGAAATTTGGCTAACGAGCGAGTAACAAAACAACGTTTATATACGACAACGACGAATTCCTCGTTGTCGTCATCATCATCTCGTCGTATATATGTGTGTGTGTGTGTGTGTGTGTGTTTGTGTGTGTGTGGTGCAATTATTCCGTTCGTCGGAGAAGAAAACGATATATTATATTTTTCTCTTTCGTTCACAGCATACTACTACTACTATACTTTACAACAAAACGTACAAATTCTTTAAACAAATCAAATTCTATCCCCCGAGATCTCTAATTTTATTAATTGAATGCAATAACTGTTATCTCTATCTCTCTTTCTCTCTTTCTCTCGAGTAAAAAAAGAAAAAAAGAAATAATAAAAGATAATCAAAGCTCTCATTATACTTTGCATTCGTTTGAACGCCATATTGTATCACCCCGCCCCCCCACAACCATCCAATTTTACCACACTTGTAAAACAAATACACACACACGTACACGCGTGTTACTAATGCAAATACAAATGAGAAATTTAAATCAGACTTTGCCACCTATTCGGTTATTCATCAAATTTCTCTCCCCTTTTGCTCATTTAACTTCGAAAGTAAAATGATCTAATAAATTATATCTTAAATTTTCATACTTATTCCACTTTTATGTGTGTGTGTGTGTGTGTTTCTACGATAAAACGATAATAGAAGAAATTTAATTTTCAATAGAAGAACAGGAAAGAAACGAAAAGTAAAAGTAAACAAATGTTTGGTTTAACGCGTTGACTGCCGCGTGGGTCACCGGTGACCTCAACACGATCAATAATCAAAATTTTGTAATTAGAATAAATATCGATACTCTGATCAAATATTTTTAAATAATACTATTGTTTTCTTTTTATAAGGGTTTGAATAAAATAATGACGTACAGAACATGTAAAAATAATTTTATAATTACAAGAAAAATACATACACGCGACGTGTAACTAGGTTTTTTTCCGTACGTAATTGTTTAATAAAATGCAATCTTCATCTCATCAGAACGTTAAACTAAATAAAATCGTTAATTTCATTTTGAAATTGTGAATTAAAATATTTTTAAAGTTACTTGTTCGTATAACACCATTTAATTTATAACACAAGTGATCAATAAAAGTTCTCTCTATTGCCAATTTCCTGTAACATTTTATAATTTATCGCAGTGATGAATAGTAAGCAATCATTCGATCGGACAAATCAACTATAAATTTCCGTAAATTTTAATCTACTATTATTTCTGGACAATTCGAAACAACGCCTCGAGGGTCACCGGTGACCTCGGCGCAAATAATGCACCAAACACAATTTCTACGAAATATGCATGCCATAATAAAAAAAATAATCACGTAGGCGCCATAAGCAAATCACGTGAAATGCGTGTTGCAGTCAACGGTATTAAAAAAAAAAAAAAAACGCATAAACGTTTTTACCCCGATGTTGAGGTTAGGAACGATCAGGAAGAAGAGAGACCATCGGCCGGGATGTGAATTAGGGAGATGGAAAAGGGGCAAGAGGAAGAGGAGGGAAACTAACGATGATGATAATGATAATGATGATGGCATCGAGGTCACCGAGAGAACTGTTAGTTAATAACTTTGTTCTAACGAAAGAATGCGATGTACTAAGTGAGACGAATATTAGGGGAAGGAAGTGGAAGAAATGAATTATGGTTTTCCTCACGTAAAATGAAGGAACGGGTGCATTATAAATCTAACAGGAACGAGTAGATCGGTAAAAAAAGAAAAAAAAATGGTAGAGGGGATTGCCACGGCCTTGACGAAAAAAGGAATCCTGCCGCAGTCCGTGATTGGTCGATAATAACCAATTGGCTAATGTAAAAAAGAAATGGTGATTTTTGTTCAATATATAGTTACTTTTATTAGATCATAGTGTGTAATCTGTGTTCGGTAATTATTATATGTGGATGAATATGATTATTGAAATATAAATTGATCTTTCTTAAATTATTGATATATTATGAATTAATAATTGAATATTTTTTTTTTCTTTTTTTCATTTATTAGGCAATTGTAATTACCGACAGAAACGCGTGAATGAAAATTTCGATTTGGTACCGCTTGGGTGCACCACGATGCATTTCTAATGTAACTCGGTCGATTAGTTTTTACCGTTCGTTGGACATTAAAAAAATAATCTTTCTTAATTGTCCAGCTCTGTTGATAATTGTTCTATAGATTAATATTATTATTACGATATCTTTTTCGAAAAATATATGAAGATGAAAGAACTCGTATTTCGAGGTTATAATAAAAGAAGAAAAAAAAACTTAGGAACGTGTTCCTTCGTAAAGAGCTAGCCAATCGATAAACGTATAAGCCCCGGCGTAGTTACGAAGTATTATATATAACAAAGAAAAGCTCTGAATTATATATATAAAATATTGAAGTGACAGAAATGGGATAATCATAAATGAAAAATCGAAAAAGAAAATAAGAAAAGTTCTCATTTTTCCATTTTATCTGCTCGAAAATTATTTGCGTTGCGTAATATTGAAGAATTTTCAATTCTTTTTTTTCTTTTATTGAAAATCTGGACATTTGTATATAAAATATTAAATTTTTAATCGAAACAAAATTGGATATCAAAATAGTAAACGAACTGATAGGAAATATTGAAAAATTCTGATATTTCTAACAACATAAAAAGGATGATTTGAATGGAAATTTATAACCTAGGCGAAAGAAAATGAAATATTTACATGTATATACCATCTTCACTTGTATGTAACAGGTATAACAGAAATATCGGATCGAATTGATTGATCAGTTTCATACGATCGTTGACCTAGAATATCAAATAGTGCGTGTCTGCTGGTGTGTGATCGTCAATGCGATATTATCGCAAGGATCTCAAATGTCAAGGCCATTCTTATATGAAAAAAAAACCCTTAAAAAGAACCAGAAAAAAAAAGAAATTAAAACAAATATAATAATAGGAAAAAGATAATACTATTTAAACGTTGAACAAATTCCTTAAACTTTAAATCGATACAGAGAAATAAAAAGACAAATTTATAAACGTTGAAGAAAAGAAAAGAAAAAAAATTCCTAACCTAAAATGGACATAGGAATAATCGAAAAAGAAAAGAAATTAAAACAAATACAATAATGGAAAAAAGATAATACTATTTAAACGTTGAACAAATTCCTTTAACTTTAAATGGATACAAAAAAAAAGACAAAAAATTCCTAACCTAAAATGGACATAGGAATAATCGAAAAAGAAAAGAAAGTTAAAACAAATAAATACATTAATAGAAAAAAAAAAAGATAATACTATTTAAACGTTGAACGAATTCCTTTAACTTTAAATCGATACAAAAAAAAATAAAAAGACAAATTTATAAATGTTGAAGAAAAAAAAAAAAGAAAAAAATTTCTAACCTAAAATGGACATAGAAATAATTAAAAAAAAAAAAAAAATAAGAAAGACATTTAATTATAAATTAAAAAGAATGAAAAAAAGATAATAGTAGTAGTAATAGTAGTAACTGGTAGGAAGAATCGTTCTTGTGTGTTTCTTTGGTAAAAAGAAAAGCGTAGGTTCCGTCCTCCTTGCTTTCGACTACGCCTATTTCGATTTCTCCCGACCATATAAAGAACGAAAAGTATTCGAAAAAGAATCGAAGAAGTTCTTCTTCTGCCAAGGAAACGAGAAGGAAGGAAGATAGGGAAAAGAGAGGGGAAGGGAGTATTACATTCAGTGAGCTAAAGAGAGAAAGAGAGAGAGAGAGAGAAAGAAAGATAGGAGCTTCTATCTTTCTCTATTCATGCAGACGAGTCGAAAGAATTCCATCAATGATGGTCGGCCGGACAATATGGCGCCCGCTCTGACGGAACACACACACACACACACACATATATATACACACACTTATACACAATCTTCTCATTCGTTCGTTCATTCTTTCTTTCTTTCTTCCTTCCTTCTTTCCTTCCTTCCTTTCTCTATCTCTCTTTATCTATCTCCATCGATCTATCTATCTCTCTCTCTTTTTATCTCAAGCTTCGTGGTGTGCGTCATCGACGTAACGTGCGACACAATAGTTGGACTACACACGCAAGTATCCCGAAAACACACATACTTAGAAGAAACAGCTCGTTGGATAGGCGGCCGGTTTGCACGATGTCTTTTGAAATAATTCGCTAGCTAGTAGGCTAATGAATTAGGCGATGATATTCTTTATGACAGAGAACCAATGAAAACTCGAACGTGTATTCGTCGAGATTTAAATGACAATTACGTGCCGATTAATTTTTATTATATATCCGCGTATGATATTAAAAATATGATGAAACATTGAAATCAATGATTTCAAGAGAAATGAACGATCGTGAGTTTAATTGGACTCGTCGTCGCAGCCAAAAGCTACGGGGTTCACACGGCCATCGTTGCCGTCCGTGTCTCCTCATGAGCGCACAACTCAAGAGAGAACTTTTCTTCATTTATATCTCGACTCATTTAAACTATCTCTAAGCGATTAATATTACACTTCATTTCATTCATTTCGTATCCTTTTGTTATAATATTAATTAATTGAAGAAACTCACCTTTTGAGTGCTCTTAGCGGCCCAGAAATTCAAGGCTTCGGCGTATTCAACGGCTACCGTTCACTACGATCTCACAGAGTGCACTGCCGTGAATAGCGGAAACCGCCATCTTGAACTAACCGGGATTTACCCTTTCCGGTTTTTCGAAACGTTTCGCGCTATAAATCACTTTTAATGACTACGCAATATTATTTCTTTTATTAAAGATTGAAAATAATTAATTATTTTCATTTTTGTTAATATTTATAAATAAAAAATTATTTGTTCGTTTATTTATTCGATCGTTTGAAATACTTTGACGTTCATTTGCCGGATAACCAATCAGATATTAAAACGTCTTTGTATCGACCAATCATAACGCTCCTGCAAAGTGTATGCTAGATCTTAATATTTTCAAATATTCTTCTTAATTATATATTTTTTATACTCTTTTTAAATAAATAATTAATAAAGAAAAATAATTAAATTATATTTTATATAACTTCATAATATTGCAAATCTGATAAAAAATTTAATTTTTAGAAATTACGAAAACTTGAATGCAAAATCATAGAATTTTGAAGTTTGAAACAACTCACAATTTAAATAATTTATTTATATAAATAAAAAAATGATTGATAAGTACACTAAAAACAAAATGAATCCGTTTTTATATTTAAATTTTGATATTAATCTTGTAGACAGAGCATCTTTTATATAACTAAACATTTGTGAGCTTAGATAACCCGAATGCTAGGTTCACGTTTTTGTAGTTATAACTGTGCGGCGGTACGCTAGTGTCACGGAGAAAGTTAAATTATCACGTGTTACACAAATCCCTTGAATTTGTTCTTTAAAAATCCTTTACCACGTGTTAGAAAGTATAATTATAAAAAGTTTCAAACAAAATGCCGAAATCTAAAAGGGATAAAACCAGTAAGTCGAATAAATTTTGATTATTTTTTCCTTATGATTTCATTATTTGTTGGTTATTAATGTTTTCTACTTTTCTATTACTTGTATACAAACATAAAAATTGTAAAAATTTTCAGACAAATAAACAATAATAAAAAAAACTAATTTTCCTAATTTGCAGTATCGTTGACAAAAACCAGTAAAAAAGGTAAAATATTAAAAGAACATTTGGTAGAGGATGTACGCAATTGGTGTACAAAATACAAACACATAATATTGTTATCCGTACAAAATATGAGGAATAATAAATTAAAGAATTTAAGAAGCGAATGGAATGACAGCAGATTTTTCTTTGGAAAGAATAAAGTTATGGCAATAGCTTTGGGTAGAACAGAGGAAAAAGAAATTCTCAAAGGAGTACATGTTTTATCGAATGCATTGGTTGGTCAACGTGGATTATTGTTCACTAATCGCAAAGCCAAAGAGGTCATTAATTATTATAACATTATTAAAACAACAAAAATAGCTTCAGCGTATCGCATTTAATTAATTTTATGTAAATTGATTGATAGGCGTTAAAATCGATTAGGCAATACGAAGAAATGGATTATGCGCGTTCTGGTTTTGTACCAAACGAATCAATAGTATTACCGGAAGGCCCATTGACAGAATTTCCACACAGTATAGAACCACATTTAAGGCAATTAGGTATGCCAACGGCGTTGGAAAAAGGAGTCGTTACGTTGATCAAAGAATTTACGGTCTGCAAAAAAGGTGAACCATTGTCGCCGGAACAAGCTAGAATTTTGGTAATTATTATTATTATACGCTATGTTAACTCTTATAAATATCATAGAATTATATTTACAATATTTGTATTTTTGTATTTAACACAGAAATTATTGGGAAAACCTTTAGCTACATTTCAATTAATTCCATTGGGCATTTATTCCACCAAGAAAGGATTTAGAAAACTTTTGTCGAATGATACAAAAGAAAACGCTGTTGAAAAAATGGAAGTTGATGATGATATCGTTGCTACATAATGTTAATATTACACATTTAGGAAAATAAATTTTTATTTAATTTAGTACATAATTGTATTGAAATTCATTCTATCATTAAAGTTTGTACAGAATCATGCAAGCTCTTAACGCATGTATCATTTTGTTATTATTTAATGAAGTTATTCTTTAATTATCGAATATGATAAGTTTTGTACATAATATACAATTGCAACAAAGCGTTTGAAATATTTCAAAAAATGTGTATCACATCAAAATTCAAAACAAATGATCGTAAAATAATCTAAACTTTCAACTTCAGATTGTTAAATTGTCAATGATGTAATACCACCAATCTAAATCACATAAAGTAAAGAAAAATAATAAAATTATATATCTAAATATTGAAATGCCGCTACCTTTAATGTTTATTATATTTTGGATATTTATAATAACATGGGTAAGAAAGATATTATTATTAAAATCATATTACAAGATTTAACTATACGATTAATATATAATTGAATAATAAATAATTCAGCTTGCATATCGTTGGTGCTGGGATAATGATGATTCGGAAAAAATTATTTCTCCGCGTAAAAGAAATTTGACGAAAAAATTAAAAAATAGAAAAAGTACAACGTCTATTGAATCATTTGATATGTCGGAAAACGAAGATTTTCCTAAATGCCACAAACAAAAGATAAAACAACAGGTACTCTCTTCTTCTTCTTCTATGTGTTCACACCTACAGGAGGAGGAAATATTATTAAAAAAAAAAAATTCATTAAAATTCATAATTCAACGTTTGCAGGCTAAAACACGATGGCCAAGTAGAACGTCGATCAATGATTAAAAAAAAAAAATATATAAGAAGTGTACTTTACAATATTATTGCCAAATGATTATTTTATACATCCGAATATAACATTCGAAAAAAAAAAAGATATTAATAAATTATAAATAACAGAGAATATATATTACATTTAAAAAATTGATAGGTCTGTGTGTTTGTCGTCTTTGTAGCATTTATTATTAGCGATTTTTCAAGGCTACGGATACATGTAAATACATATATAAGTTTTTTTTTTTTCTTCTTTTTTTTTTTCTTTTTCTCCCTTTTTAAATATATATATACGTATATATTTATATATAAAAGCAGTACACTTAGGATCATCAGCTTACGATAAGAATTAATTTCATTAATACTGCAGAAAATATACATAGGATATTTTATATTGACGGCTACGTAACTTAAATATTTTTAAAAAATTGATCACTAAGAGATCCATTCTATTATATGCGAGAGATATATATTATATCTCTGATGATATTTTACATAAATTCAAATGTAAAACTTCATTAAACGTAAATATCTTTAAAAACTATTATCACAATAATTAAAGAAATTAATATATCCAAATAATAATAATAATAATAATAATAATAATAATTATTAAATTTCATCTAAGGAAATCATTTTATGCGTCTCATATTACTTCTATGCGATAAAATAATCATCGATAAGATTTTCTTCAACTTCATATAACTTCGATGAAAAATATAAATAATGCTTAGTGTGTTGTAACGTGTAATAAACGTATGATTGAAAATTAAATTTATTTGTACTTGAAACAATACGTTTTAAATCCAAAAATAAAATATATAAAATACTATAATTAAATTTTTTTTTCAATTTAAACAAAAATAAACTTTACAAAAAGTGTGTGTTAACAGTGGCATCAATTTTTCTCTCTCTCTTTTTCGTTCTTTCTCTCTCTCTCCCTCTCTCTCTCTCTATATATATATATATGTGTATTTACATTAACAATAATTAAAGATTTAAGTTACGAATACAAATGGTATTGTCATATTGTATACGCTAAATAATACACTCTATATATTAAATATTTAAAAAATAAAATTAAATTATATAATCTTATGAAGATCATCGGTTTTGAAGCTTTTTAATTATTCCTGCTCGATTGAATGTTTCCTTTTCTTTTTCTTTTTGTTTTGTTTAAATAAGAAATTGTCGTCTAGTTATACGTTAATTATTTTTTTTTCTTCTTTGGTTAAAAAAAATTGTACTCTCGTGTACCTTAAATAACTATACTACGCATAGTAAGAAAAACTATTTCAATAAAATATCAAAAAAAAACCATGTGTTTTTGAAACACACGTTTGACACCGTGGAGAGAGAAATAATTTCTCTTACTGATTGTAATAAAATAAAATTTAAAAAAAAAAAAAAAAAAGAAGCAATATTAATGGTTCGGTTTAAAAGTTTTCCATCATGTGTTCGAAAGACGAAGGCATAGAACGTATTATGAGAACCGTTATCCGATTAAGCCTTTAAGTATATAAACAATAATAGATGATTATAAATATTATATGAATTAGCTTAAAACAAAAAATTGGAATCAATCCTATGACAATGTCCTATAAAACATATACATATACATATACATATACATATACATATATATATATTAGCTTACTTATCCTTATAAGCTCGCTACCAGAGAAGAGTCTTATTAAATTCAATTAAATTACTCCAAACATAATAAAAATCTAACATTATTGTTTGTCATAGATATGGCAATTTCACAGCACGTTAACTAAACAAATACATTGTACAAAAATAAATAATTTTTTGACTTAATAATCGAGAGACAATTAATTGTGAATCAAATATGTGTATATATATATATATTTATTATATATTATTATATATAAATATATATATATATTCACAAAATTATTTTCTTAATGTGCTAGATGGATATTTTTTTCTTAAGAAAAATGATTTATAAGCTACGTATCATAATAGTCGTGTTACCAAAAACCTAAGCTAAAAATCACTCTAGCACAAATAAGCTGATTTTTAATAATAATTAATGGAACATTATTGACTGTCGATTCGAGTCGCATCCTCACTTCCCAAGATAGATTCACAAACTACGTGTACATTACGCTTTTTATCCATATTTATGAAGCATGCACGAAAGCAGCAAGTTTAATTTGTGTGATCCTACTCGAGCATAAAATTATATCATTTTTCTCAAGTAGTATTTATACTGTGCACTGACTGGTGCGACAGATTTAATATTACCAAAATTTCAAACGATATATCTTCAATATACATATAACGTTATCATTTTTGACTATTGCGTGCTTTGGAATGTCGATCAACTCAAAATGAAGCACGAGATATTAATAATGAGTGAATTAACATTATAAATAGCCACATATAATGATTGATTCTCTTAGTAATAAATATTAATTAGTAAAAAGAAAATAAAACGATATATAATATTCTTTTACAACATGTAAGAAGAGCGTAAGAAGAGTAACATTGATCTTGTTCTTATATAATGTCACTGAATTGCACCAGTCAAGAACACTACATTTAAGTATAGGATACAAATAGTAGAGCTAATTATAATAAGTGACGATTAGTTTCTTTAGTTTTTTTCTTTTTTTCTTTTTCTTTTTTTTTTTTTTATACTAGTCGAATATTATTGCTCTGGTAAGAAAAGATTATTCGTTTAAACTGCTTGGGTTTGCATAAAATGAGCCTCGAGCTTAGGTAATTCAGGAATCGGTTCTCTCCAGTAAGCAAAGTTACTGAACTCATCTGCGGCTTCCTCTCGCCAAGCTGGGAATAGATGATCTACTATGACGCTCATATTTGAATATCTGAAACGAGAAAAAGAAAAAAGAATATTTGAGATTTAAGAAAAATATCTATTCGTGTATGAAATTATTATTTGATAATTAAATCCATGATATCAGAGAAAGCAGCACGGATGAATTCCATTTTGTAATGTAAAAATAGAACTGTAATGATAAATGCGTACGCAGTGATTATAATAAAATATTTGAAATGTGTTGTTATCGTGAAAATGAATACCTCATACAATTTTCCCTAAAAACTCTGTTAATTTATTATTAATATTCTCCTGATCTTCCTCTTTATTAAATAAATTTTTGTATAGAAAAAATGAAACATACGAGAGAAAGCTATTAAAAGAAAATAATAATAACTCACAAATAGAAACCATAATTCACAAACGATTAATAAATATCTTACATCTTGTTAGTTCGACAAAACATTGATGATAAGTATTGAAATTGAAAAAAATAAAGATTGTTAATCGAAATGAAAAAAATGTATTAAAAGAAATTTTCTTGATAACTATTTCAACAATTTAAGTCTTACTCGATGAACAGTGATATAGTAGACTCGTGAGAACTCGTGAATAGAATATGAACAATGTTTGCGATTAATGAAAAATTGTAAAAGCTATAACAAGGATAAAGCTACAGTGTACCAACAAGTGCTTACCCTAGAAATCATAAGAAGATACCAAGTGTAGCACAACCAAAATACCTTAAAATACAATGACACAATACTTCTAAATAAATAATGTGATGTATATACTATTTCAATTGAAATATAAACTCCTATTGAAAGTATAAAATACAAGAGAAACGATATTTTCTGTATTGAACAGAAACACACTGGCATAATTAATATACATCATATTTAAAATACTGATTCTTTTTTTCTGCTCGTATAAATATTCTTATAACAAATAAATAAATTATATATATATAAAAAAACAACTCTATATATATGCAACAGAATCTCATGCAATTAATTTTTTCCCTGGGATTTGACTTGACTTTAATTAATGGTATATTTTCTATAGTATATATACCCATAATAATATTATATACTTTATACGTGCTACCATTAATTATATAACGACTCAACGATTAAAATTAATTGATCGTGCTAATTTTCAATTTAGCTAACTATTTCGCTAATAATCTCCTACATTTCTACGTTTCTATCTAAATGGTTGTGTCATCATCATTGGACGTTTGACGTGGGCAGTGGTGGAAACAACTCATTGACGATATCGCACTGACACGCGTAGCTGTAATCACAGAAATATCCGCCCTGTCAAAAGCCTATCACAAGATTTTGTATTTATTTGTTTATATTGTTTTGTCATTCTTGTCTTCGTAATATTTCATTATCTAATTTAAGTATGACAGAACAAATTATTACTGTACAAACAGATCAAAATAATTTCAATTTTGTGTTAACATTATATAGCCACACACATGATATCACAATTAAGTTATACTTATACCATGTTACACGAATAAGCTGTAAAAAAAGAAAAGAAAAAAAACAGCTAATTTATATATTAAATAAATATGAGTTAAAGATAAAATTGGTAGAAATGAATGAACATATTAAACATTATGCGTCAATCCTATGGATCTTCAATTTTTCATTCAGACCACGTTGGTCACAGATAAGCGACAAGTTATCGTGGCTTAAATGGCAAGCTTAATAAAAGATCTTTTGACACAGTTTGCGTATTAACAAAAACTTAGAATATCTATCTGAAATGAAAGCTGAAATTAAATGCTTGCTTAAGTTATATCAATTAACATTCCATTTTGAAGATGTATCATTCATTGATACTATGATTTGTTATTTAAGTAGTTTAAATAAGCAGACAACTATATACAATTAGGATTAAACAAAAGATACAGCATCTAAATGGTATATATGTATATATAAATGGTATTAAATTAAATGTTGTGTTTAATCACAGCTAGGATGAATCATTTGTTTAACAGCTATATTAAAAATATAAATAGAACATCCAATATATTACTTACGAGGATTGGAATGTTTGCGTCAACTCGTGTTTCAGTTCTCCTCTATGATTTATGGTAAAAATTCTCATAATAGGAATGCCTACAGCTCTATAAGCCCAAACATCCTGTATATAAAATAATATTCAAATGAATAGTAGAATAAAATAGGTAAGAATAAACTATATAAGATGACATATTACGTGATATTTTGTGTTAATTCTTACATTAATACGGTTACCATAGCCAGCGTAGAATGGTTTAGAGCCTTCTGGAAATAGCGCTTGAATATCGCTTAAACAAGATATTTTAAATTCTTCTGGTTTCTTTTCGATAACTTCACGATGGAATGCAGAAATTAAACTGGTAGGATTTAAAAGCAAAGGACCTTCGGGAAGCGACAAATCTCCCTGTCTTATACTCTTCAAATATTCCCTCGTTACTTTAGCTTGACCTATCGCTCTAGCCGAAAGATACAATAATTTATAACCATTGTTCTTAATCTTGGTAAATAATTGAGCAACCCCAGACTGAGCCCAATCCTTTCCGACTATTGGTAAAATGTGGCCCAGAACATCGGATTTGGTAATAGTGCCATCGATGTCTGAGATTACAATTTTATCGTCCCATCTCCATCTATAGATATGACATTTGCAACGAGTAGTACCTTGATAAGCCGTTGTAACACTAAACACTACCTCATTAGGGCCCTCTTTTAAATTCAAACTTGCCTACAAGTAAAATAAGAGAGAATTATGTTTTACATTTATATTTCTAAACAAATTGTATTATAATAGAAAATAATAATTGTATATAAATAATGAATTAAAATGAAAACACATACTATTTGTTCAGACGACAATCTCAAAGTTTTTCTATACTTCTCGGTAGATTCGTAATAGGATCTTCTTTCAATTGGTATTTTAACACCTTGCATATCATTTTGATTACTATCTGAATCTTCACTACCGCTATATCCTTCGCCTTCTCTTTCGCATGATTTTTCAGTCTTCATGATCAAACTATCAGTAGGTGTATTCCTTAATTCATGTGTTTCCATAGATACAGAAATAATCGTTGAGATTGGATCAGTCTTGAGATCAATATTACTATATATAATAAATAAAGTCAAATATTAAATATAATTTTATATTAAGAAAAAAATAAGTATTCTTTCTTATTATATACCTTTCTGTAGGCATTTCTCTTATTACAATTGTTTCCTTACACTCAATTGCTTGTTCAGAAGGTTCTTCTCCAATTAGGGTTGGTCCATCAACTAAAATAAAAGTTTAAATATATTTATATATTATTTATATATAATTTAATATATATATTTAATTTATATTTACCTTGACTTATTTCCTGAGATTTTTTAGGTTGAGTGTTAGATCTACCCCATGAGAACCATGAACTGTAACCACTACGACCTTCAGCCTTTCCAGTACTCGACTGTTTTTTATCACCGTGCATCAGTAATGGCATACATTGGGCGTACAAATTTTCAATAGTATTTTGTGGTAAATGTCTTTGAAAGACAGCATATGTCATGACAATTGGACAGGCAGTAGCCCAATTATAATACTTGTTATTGATTTTAACCACCAAATTAGGATTATCGTATAATTTCGGATCGGAGCAAATATCTTCATAATGAAGTAAATTTTGATGGAAAGATTCTTTCGATGGGCCATTTTCGGTATCCAAACCACCGCACAAGGAAAGACTAATTTCAAAATTACTATCGAAGACAGAATTTTTGGGTTCTTCGAAATCGCTATCTAATGATTTTGGACCACCGATAGCTCCTTCAACGCTGTTAGGACTTTGCGGAATACTTGGTCCATTACCGGATTCGGTATCTTCTTCGTCGACTACTTTTGCATCTGAAAGGAATAGTTGAAATAATTTAAACCGATTATATATTCATTCTTGCACATAATAATATTAATCTAACATATATATACACAAAGTTGTTATTGTTATTTTGATTAGATATATGTTATGTGTAGATTTTTTTTTTTATATACACCTGTACAAGAAAATTTTAGCTTTTAATAAAAATTCAATAAATGAATAATGTAGTAAATATACAAATATAATTGGATTAAAAAGTTGTGTACGCAGTTTGTGTCAAAGTAATTAAGTATTAATATATTAGTTTGTTTAAAACATTTACAACCAAAGCGTATTGTGTATACCTTTTACCACAGTTGCTCCACGATGAGAAGAGGGAAAATAAAGTGCTGCAACCTCGGGATCCAATTCATCAGCATTTAAATCGCTAAGATAAATTCCTTCAGATTCTGGATTATGCCTCACACGAGAGGTCTTCTTCATAAACGAGAACATGCCACTGAGCATTGATCGATGTGCCTCTGCTACCATTTAAATAGCATTTAGCACGTTGTTAACACTCAAGTTTTTAATTAACATAATTTGTAACATTTAGTTATTTAGATTTATAGAAATAATAATAAATGATATGTGTTATATGACGTGGGATTATATTATATGTTAGTTTGTAAGATTTAATGAATGAGGTTTAATTAGCACGAATATTTTCAATGACAATGTACATTTGATCTGATATCTTTGAGAACGAGAAGATTATAATAAAACAAAAATAAAAAGATATGAGAGAGATTTCATTCTTACTTAAATAATTTTACACGTTCGATACATACTTACTATCATTAGATTGGGGAATTACAACCGAAGAATTAACTGAATTCCTATGAGACGGATGAGTGGATTCGGGTGGCAAATTAGGCAATTCTCCCCATTTCCAACTCTGTTGATGAGCCTTATCATCTTCTTGTTCACAACCCTCTTGCGTGATTTTACGCATTTCAAATTCTGTATCTGATTGTATAGGTGAACATGGCCTAGAATCTTGGTTCCTTTTAATAACGTTTTAGAAATATTAATAATGTTACTTCTACATATTGAAATTTTTATTCCATATTACATATATATAAATAATTAACTTACTTAGTAATTTCGGTATCGCTGAAGAAATGGAAATCAGTTTCTGGACGTTTTTCCAAAATTTCTTCCGCTGAAGTTATAATACCTGGGGAGTCCTTCTTCGAGTCGATTTCTATTACCGGACTTGGTCCCTTCAAAATCTATATGAGAAATATTTATATATAAATAAATAGAAACAAAACACAAAAAAATGAATATTTAGAATAATTTCAAATCGCTTACAGATTCACCGTGAGGAGATTCTTCCGTAGCATTGATGTCAGTTTCGCTCATTTCGGTTTGGCTACTGCTACCGTTACTAGTTTTTCTCTGGGAACCCTTCTTCCTCATGATGCTCTTCCTCTTTCTCTTTCTCTTAGTGGAATTATTAATTTTAGATTCTTCCCCAGTCTCGTCTCTCGACAATTTTTTATTAGAAGACGAATTAGACTCATCGCTTGACTTTTCTTTACTGCTTCTTTGCGAATCATCCATTATTGGAATAAAATCATTACTGACAACACCAATTTTACGTATTCTCTGCTTGATAACGCATGAATTAGATTCGTAACTTGATTTTCCTTTTTCATTATCCTGAATGTCGTTAGATATAGGTATAAAATCATTGTTTACAACACTGATTTTACGTATCTTGTCCTCGGATGTAACAGCTACGAATGATTTAGGTATGGACGCTATAGGCTGGGACTCATCGTCGTCGTTGATACCTTCCATGTCAAAAATTTCTTCTTCGTTATTCTTCAATGCGTTAGATTTATTATCCCATTTTTCATCATCCTTCTGTTTCCAGTCGCTCAACAACGCCTTCTCAAACTTATGCCTTTGTTCGGCAGGAAGTTCAGGAAAGTTTTCTTTAAACAATCTTTCCTTTTCCTCCAACTTCAAAGCTGAATATTGTTCGCGTATCATTTGTTGTTTTTGTAAAGTAGAAATAGTACCGAAACTCTGTTTGAACATTTCGTCTCTTTCTTCGAGCGTCAACGATGCTATTTGAAGCCATTTGTCGCGATGTTCCGCGGGAAGATCGGCAAATTGTTCTATCAAAAATTTTTCTCTTTCTTCGGGTGGCAAGGCAGACATTTGTTCCCATTTTTCTCTCTCTATCGACAAAACCGAATCTATGAGTATCTTATCCCTCTGCTCTTGAGGAAGATCGGATAAAGGATTAAATACAGCCGATGGAAAACAATTGTCGTCTGGAATTGGCGAACATGCCAGATGAGGTGGAATTTCTGTATCGGTCGGTGAACCATTGGAACTAACTTCTTCGACGAAGAAAGCTTCACCGGAGTCTCCTAATTTCATATGAATTTGTCTTGGTTCTCCATTGATTTCAATGTCCACCTAAATAAAAATATAACAATAATAATAGTATAAATGTTAAACTAAAATTATATTATAAATAATCAATATATATATAATAATAATGATTATTAAATTATATATGTATTATAATAAAATAAATGATAATAAAAAGAGAGTACTTAACCAATAAATGTAATATAATAAATATTATTATTATTATTATTAATAATAATAACTAACCACTTTTTCTCTGGAACGAAGTACACCAAGTTTGCCGAAACGAACGTGAAAGGGTGAACAGGTGAAAGATCCATCAGCTTGTTCGACGACAACTACGTCAATTGCACCAGTTAACGTTGCCGCATTGATTTCATTATAAAAGTCACGAAAATTACTAATAAATTTCCCGATGTAGTTCATCTTGTACATCATAATCAATTACCCGATCGTCTTTAATAACAAACGAGAGAAATTCGATTCGACGATCAAATTTCAATAAATAATACAAAAAATCACTGAGACGTTGACGTTGAAGTTGAAGTTGACGTTTACGTTTAATACGACGAAGACAAAGAAGAAAAATCAAAGAAGGGAGAAGAATCTTATCTTCTACCCTTTCTCAACGAATCTCAATACTCCCCTTTAATAATTAATTTCTTGACAACGTCAATTATTTTACTTAACCATGTTTAATCATCATCGTCATCATCATCATCGTCGTCGTCGTTGATTTTTTTTCGAGATGACACTTTAAAATAACACTGAATATGAAAACGAATTATTCGATTTTTGTATGAAACATTGAAATTATTTTCTACTTCGTAAATGACACTGTCAAATCGGATAAACGTTGGGAACTGTCAAAATGATCGAAATCGCGCGAAAATTATTCGCACAGCTGATTTATTTTATTTTTTTTTTTTTATCTTTTTTCAAAACGAATCTATTGTTTCTCTTTAATGATTTTTTTCTTCTTCTTCTTCTTCTTTTTCTTCTTTTCTTCTTCCTTTTCTTTTTCTTTTTCTTTTTTCGTATAATAAAACTAGCACAATCAAATTGACAAAGGAAGATTATATTAAAGAATGTGTAAACGTTTCACGCTGGTATTCGCGAATTCTTTGTCCTTCGAAGGCCCGTTGAGATATCCGTTCGATCGAATAGCAGACGGTAGCTCGACTTGACGTTACCACGAGTCACGTGACCAAAATTGACCATTCGCGTTAGCGTACGGCTTGGTCAATAAGCCGCACCGTCACGTGACACAACGCTATACGTTTAGCGCGTATTTCAAATTTTTACTCCGATACCTGAAACAAAGAGACGATTACGTTTCGCGATTTAAAAACACAACGACACGTAATTACGAGATAATAACCATTCTTATTTCTTTCTTAACTTTAATTACACTTTATATATATATATATAGAATGTTTATCTCTTTGTTTTATTGATTTCGAAATGTACTGTGTGTTTGAGGACTGATTCATTAGATTGCAAAATAATATATATATTGATTTTCTTTCTTTTTTTTTATTATTAACGTGACATTTTGTATAGGATACTCGAGTAAAATTTATTTGATATATTAATAAATATTTAAAGTATATATATGTATATAACATTTTGCAAGGAATTAATGATGCAATGTCAAGTCGATGTCGTGGAAAATCTCATTTAGTAACACGTCATGTTGCACGTGTCTATCATCAGAACTACCATTCAAGAAAGCCCACCAGTGGTGCATCACGGATCATAGAGCTCTTAAGAAGCCATAGTGGTGTTACGTGAAAGGAGTAAATGACATTTATAGTTATATAAGGCGGGGTTTTATTATACGATCGATCGTTACAGACATTCGCCGGACACGAAATGTTATTTTCAAATTTCAAAAACACGTACTTTCGCGTGTCACTAATACTCTAATTATTAAATATCTTTTATTTCGATTAAAAAAAAAAACATAATAATAAGGAGAAAGAAAGAGAGAACAAGTCACGTAATGATTAAAATATTTCATGATCAACATTATGAAAAAAAACAAAAAAAAATACAAACGGTGATAATAGTTAAATTTAAAAAAATAAATGTGTGATAAATAAATCTAATCAATGTCACGCATTTAAATTGAATTTTAGGTACGAATAATTTGGTACGGACAAAAAAACATTAAAATAATTATATAAATTACGAAAAAATCATACAAATATATATATATATATATATATAAATAGTTGATGCATGAAGCAACAAGGAAATACATTTTCTAGTCGATTGATTTAACGAACAAAACAACCTGATCGATGGAACCTCCACGTAGGTGAAGAATTGGCATGTTTGCGAAAAAATATTATCTTGAACATTGTACTTTGTTCCGTAGTCTCTTAGAAATTATACATGCTATGTAGAAATGTTCATATGTACATATACGTATGATACACACACACACACACATACACATGTAATATATGAGTGTAGATAAATAAAATACGTGCGTAAAAGAGATAGAAGTAAAAATACAATGGTTTTATTATTAACAGAATAAAATAAAAGTTAGCAGAGTTTTACGATCCGTTACGTTTGCACTTTAATCTTTTGCCATTAAAGTTGTGGATAATAGAACAGAAAGAAAGAAAGAGAGAGAGAAAGAGAGAAAATGGTTGATCGCTTTCTTGTAGATTGCGTAAAAGAGAACGTACAAAATGAAATGGTCGAATGAACGAATGAACGAACGAACGCGGTGAACCTTGGCCAATCCGATATGTGTGTGCGTGTTTAGAATTTATCATTAAAAAATGAACTTTCATGATATTGCACGTTTCTCACGAGACTATAATTACTCTCTCCTCTCTTGTTCAGGTATCTTTTTTCAGGTAATTACATTTCCTGGTGGTAAGATCAAATAAATTCAATGGATCATTGATAATTGTGTTTCGTGAATTATAAATAAATATGTCAAATTGTACGAATAATTTTCTCGAATGATATTTTTTTTGTTTCGTTTTATTAAGTTTAATTTATAATTCGTATTTAAACGATTACAATTTGAGAAAATTCGTTTCGTATTTTTATTTTATTATTCAATAATTTATATGATTAGATTTTTATTTGTGCACGTGTGTGTTTATGTTAAATACAGTAATGACACAATATAAATAAATAAATAAATAAATATTTTCAAATAACGATTATCATATAAGTTGAGAAAAATAATCGTTTGAAAAAAAACAACCCTAGGATGATAGAACTAAAAAGCTTTCGAGACTAATAATTGGCTTTCGGCCATTTTCTGTTCTTCTTTCACGTTCGAGAACTCTATAATCTCGAACAGTCGAGAATCATGTCGAATAATTTTTGACAAAATATATCCAATCTTACGTAACAAAAACTAACGATAAAAGAAACATTTGCGATGGCCAAAGTTAACTGAACAGACGGACGGATAGACAGGCAGACAGACAGACAGTCGGTTTGGACGATATTCAAGAAATTGAACCTTTTTTAGTTACCGTTACGAAAATCATTTCGTTTTTGACGTTGAGTTATTTAGAAATTTTATTCGAAAATTTTCCGAAGCCGTTAATATCGATTTTTCTTTTCTTTTTTTTTTTTTCCAACGATATATTTAAATACAATTTGACTGTAAATTGTAACTGTAAATTGAAACAACTGTAAATTGAAATATATTGTATTAAATAAAAAGGAAAAAAAAATATAAACCCCCTCCCCCATAGAAAAAAAAGATGACAATTAGATTTCAAACGATAAATATCGTAAACAAAAATATATATATATCGATTATTTTCGATTAACACTGTCAGCAAAACACAAACACAAACACAAACAAACAAACAACAAACAAGCTTATTAATTATTATATTCTGTTTAAATTAGATGCGATTAACATTTAGGTTGCTTCGTTCACAATCAGATCGAATAAACAACATTTCTTTTTTTTTTTTTAAATATAATCGATAATAACTTCCCCCCACCCTGCCCCCTACCCCACCCCACCCCGCACCTATCGGTCTACACAAGTATGATTAATTAGCACACTTTTATTTTTCACTAAACAATCGTCATAGATGATATGATAATGTATATTCGTTATCACTGTTTTGTTGTGTGTTTGTGTATGTGTGTGTGTGTTACAAAATTGTAACATATATACGCGCACGTGTTTTTAAAAATACATGAATCACTCGTGGGAAATTGTTTTTCTCAACAATTGGCAAATATTCTTGGATGCTAGCCTATTGTCTATTACTAATGACCTTGACTTTCATAAATGACACACGCACGCACACGCATACAAATTGATGAAATATATTAAAAGTTTGATCGATACAAAAAAATATTGTCTCTTACGAATAATAATGTTCATTTATTTTTCACCTTTTACGGTTTTACTATTAAGTTTCGCGATCGATAGTTTTTGACCTGGGGGGTGGGGTGAGGTGGGGGAAGTGGGGAGGAAACAAACGTGTTAACGAAAATTATAAATACAAATTCTTCTTATTACGTAATTACGTAAATGTATATAATTATAACTGTGAACATTGTCAATAACTTAAGCAACATTTAACACTTTATTTATATTTTTGAATTTTCTTTCATTCAATTAATTATTAAAAATTCCATTATTCAATTGATTATTAATTTAAACGATTATTATTATTTCTAGAAATGTCTTTTTTTAATTTTTGAATCCCCTATACGTAGGATTATTATTATATTTATTTTATTATTATTATTATTATTATTATTATTATTATTATATATTATATATTATATATTAATTTAATAATATAAGAAAAAATATATCACTCGCGATAATTGTTACTCGTTTGATACCAAATTTTTACACATTGATCCAATTTTTTCAAGTTTAAAAAATTGTAAGAAGAAAAAGAAACAAAAATGAAAAAAAAAAAAAAAAAAAAAAATAAACAGATAAGAAAATGAAACATCGCAGAAATATATAATATATACAATTTATAACGACTGGATAAGAGAAATAAGATCTTTGATAAAAATGAAATAGAACAAACAAAAATAACATTTTATTTAATCATTATTGATTAATCTAATCTCCATTTTAATCAATTCTAAAGTTTTCATGTCATTTTTATTAGATCGTGTGCGATTTAAATATACTTTAAATTAATTTTGTAAAAAAACTTTTTAAGTTGTGTAATAAAAAAACCTGATTATATTTATACATACTTTAAATTAATTATTTTATATATAAATATATATAATAATTATTTATTTGATATACAAATATATAATAATTATAATAATCAATTAAATAAATATAATATAATAAATATATAATAATAATAATAATATATATTAATATAATATAATATAATTATAATAAATATTAAATAAAAAACCACATAAAAAAAAATGTAAGAATAATATAAGTAAAGTAATGATAAGACACTGTAAAAAACTTTGTAAGCTGTGCAATAAAAAAACCTAATTATATTTACGTATATAAATATTAAATAAATATAATATTAATATAATTATATATATGTTTCCGTTATTCTCCCTTTTACGGTTATGAAGATTATTATTTTATTATATATATAAATAAAATTAGATATTATTATATAAAAATTTCTATTATATATATATATTTTATAATATTAAATAATATATCTAATTTTATATATATATATATATAATTGTATGTATTATATGTAAAATTGGATATTTTTGTTATAAATAAAATTGGATATTAAAAAAATAGATAAAAAAATAAATAAAAAATATATATATATATTTTTTTTTTTATTTGTTTATTTGTATCCACATATAGATATGTGTATACGCGCGCGCGCGTTCGCGCACTGCGTAATAATATCGATCGGCAATTACGTCACTACTCTCTCAAATTTAAACATTGGAACATATACATATAATCAAATTGACTAACATGAATTCGCGCATATGTGTATGTGTGTGTGTGTGTGAACATCGTACCTGCACATTGTATATACACGCAAGTTTATATATATATGTGCGTGTGTTTATTATACGTGAATTATTTTAAAGGAACAAGAAAAAATGAAAAAATAAATAATCAAATAGTTTTATCGACTAACCACCAGTCATGGCTTTAAATTACAAACGTTCAGTTTATTCGAACAGCTAACTATACGATTCTAATCAAAATGATTAGATTAATTTTGTAATAATAATTACACGCGTCCTACAAACGCGAAAATTTAAAGAAATTTTTCTCATTTCAGAAATATATTTATTTATTTATTTATAAGATTAATAATAATTTATATATAAATATTTATACACAGGGTGTCCGAGAGTTTTCCGAACAAAAAGAAATACACGTAAAATTAATAAAAATTTATTAATATAATCGATACTTCACGATACCAAATTCGTTCCGAACAATGTTCATTTTTTATTTCACACATATATTTTTATAACTTTATTCAAGATAATTATAATACAAATTGCAAATGTTTCACGTTTGCATTGAATTAACAATAAAACAATTGAGAAAAAAAATAATTCAATATTATTTACCTTATATCAAAACGATCGAGACTCTAACAACCCCCTCCCTCCCCTTTGTGAAATATAATTTAAAGATAATGGAAAAAAAAACTAGAAAAAAAACTAGAAAAATAACTAGAAAAAAATAATAATGAAAAAAGAGAAAAAAATAAGATGGTTTTACTCAATAAAGACAATTACACGTTGACCGGAAACGAGGGATTATTCATAAGCCGAAGAGAATTCTTCTGATCAATTTCCAAGTCAATTTCTTTGACCATGGACTTGGCACTGAACGAAAGAAACGCAAGCTTTAGACTATTTTTGATAGTTAGTTTTGGCGTTTATGATAATCTATGTATCACAACAACAAAGTAATTCATTTATATGTACATATTTGTTTAACACAAAAAGTTTTCACATCAATTTGAACATATTTGAACACGTTTACTTTTTTGGCATGAGTAATTTTGTAAAAAAAAAAGAAAAAAGCAAACAAAATGTTTATCGTTACGCATATCTGATATTATTTATTTATTATTCATAATTTCTAATAATAATAATAATTATTATTATACAAGTTGTATTCGAATGTAAAATGAATTTATCTATTAAATTGTATTATTTGATTAATAATTGAAAATACTTTTGTGATTAACGTCCTTGAGTAATCTCAAATTAGCATTGTGTTATTCGGCAATGAATAAGATCAAAAATATTCCTAAGAATTCTATTGGCTCAAACCGAAAATGTTTGCAACGTCATCTCGAGGTAATTACATAACCTCTAATATGAGTCAGAATACGTTCAAAATTGGAAATAATAAAACGTGAATTGCAATCTACGTTTTATGGGGTTATTCACTTATAATCAGGGATTATTGATTCTTTTTCTATTTTCGCGTATAAAATATTGAAGATATCTCAAATGTAAATGGAAAAAAAAAGGTTGAATCTCAAAAAAACTAACCTGAAAACAATTTTTCTTTTTTTTCATCATCATCAATTTTATTTCCAATCAAATTGTTTTCCCTTCTTATTCAGATTTTTTTTTTGTACGAATAAATTATAATAATAAAATAATAATGATAATAATAAGTGATGTAAGCTATTAAAAATGAATAAAAATTTTTTTGCACAGAGATTAATGAAAAAGTTTTAAGAAAGATACACGTTAAGTTAAGTTAGATAATGCACGAGTTGGGAATCTTTGACTTTTAGAGAAATCATTTTACGTGGAAATAATCTTCCAAGGAAATTTATCAATGTGTATGCGCATAAATTACGATTGGCATATTCTTTAACGATAAATTTATATTTTAACTATAAAACGATGAGCAGTAAAATATATTGGAATATAAATATTTTTGTATATTCGAAAGTTTCTTCATTTTTTTTGTCGAAAAATTGTAAAATTGCAATTCATAAGTTTATATAAACTAAATCTAAAAAATTTATCGATGAAATATTTTTTATATTAAAAAAAAAAAAAAAAAAAAAAAGAAAAAAGAAAAAAAAAGGATTAAAAATTAAAAAATAATAATATATATAATAATTAAAAAATATAAAAATATAAATCGTTCTACGTAACACATTACGTCATTTTCTATTCGTCACTAATAGCGATAAGTCGCAGAAATAAAAATTACATTATCACGCTAAGTAAATATCTTTAATCTTAACTAATCGATTTTGTTTTACAAGATCATATTAGAATCTTAGAAATACTATATTCTATCTGCAAAAAATAGATTTTATTTTTATATAGAATTTAATTCAACAGAATAAATATTTAATTACATTTTAAATTACTACTCTGTGTGTGTGTGTGTGATTTTCATAAATCTATTAATTAAAAAAAAGAATGTAAAGAAAACAAAAAAAAATACGTTACATTAAAAATATGAATAATTCATAATATTTCCAATTATATTTGAAACTATTCGTTCGTAATTATTTCAAACTAATTACTCGAATTTTCTATATTCATACATATGTAAATAAGTCTTTTACAATGTTACATCTTATTTCTACACGTAAGGTTCATTCATCCATTCATTCATCCATTCATTCAATCATTCATTCACAAAGAACAATACACGAATGAGAACGCGCGTGCGTACGAGAAAAAAAAAAGAGAAAAGAAGTAAAGAAAGAAAGAAAGCAAGAAAGAGTGAAAGAAAGAAAGAGATAGAAAGATATAAATATGAGAAGAATACTTACATCGCATGATGCGTCGTCGGTAACACACAACACGTTGTTATTAAATAAACAAAATAATATTGCAATATTTTGTTTTTTTTTTTTTTGCAATAAAGAGAAAATAAATCTTATTTATTTTATTAAAATGTCGTTTCTCTTTTTCGCACGAGCAGCGTCACACTATATTCAATTAAATCAAAATAGAAATAATTTATCGTAAAATCAAAAAAAAAAAAACCAGGCACATAATCTAACGGGTGTCCAACGCACACCTATGTACATACAGTTAGACGATAATAATAATTATAAGAAAAAACAATAAACAAGAGTTTATATTATTATCTCTTATACGATTCCACGTTATAATAAACAATGAGAAGGAAAAGAAACGAGATAATACAATCTTGTGGATGCATCCGTCAACTTTGACGGTTGAAATCGAACTGACGGTTAGCGCGAATCCTACACTGTGATACGCTTTAGGTTAGAATTCTGAAAGTTTGAACGTCACGCGAGACCGCTCACCGTATTATATACGTGTTCACCTTACCTACATATACATATAAACGTATATAATATATATATATATACAATAAATACTACGGATAAATGGTTGGAAGGTAAGAAAACACAACATACAAGTTTATACGCATACTTATAAAGTAAAGAAGAAAACGCGTGATAAATTTCGTAAAAATAGAGCCTTCTGATTGGTCGATAAGACTCGAACCAGAAGCCGAGCCTCCGAATGATGAAACGGAAGTTCTGATAGGTCGATGAGATCGATGTCCTACATCTACGCGCCACATCACGTGATCAATTAAATACCACGTGTAACTGTTTAAAATTCTTTTTATATCCCTTTTTTTTTTGGAATTTTAATTTTTTCCTCTTCTTCTTCTTCTTCTTCTTTTCCTTCTTTTCTATTTCTCTCTCTCTTTTTTTATTTGGTTTCGCTCGTTAGAAAGATAAACCGGAGATTGAAAAGAAATTCTAAAATAACTGCACGACCAAGAGACCATTGAAATTTGATGAAAACAATTTATGAGATTTCTCTTATTCAGCCATGTGTTTTCGCACACTCATGTTATACATATATGTGTGCATGTATCATATATATATATATATATAGGATGTTGACAATACTTGTTGATGAATCGTAATGCGGGCTTGAGTATTTTCTAAGAAGTAAACAATCAAAATGTACTTGTAAATAAGTATAGATTCTAGATAAACACTTATTTTCGAAAGATCACAGAGAAAATATTTTCTTCAGTTAAATGATTAATGATGTACATAATTAATATACGTAAATATATTTATCATTGTTTTTATTTTTAATTAATTCAAAATTGTGTAAAACATGTGTGTGTGTGATCTCTCTATTGTTTATCCATTTAAAAATAATAAAAAATATACGAGGATGGGTTTGAAAAGTTATGAGCCTTAACACACACACACACACAATAAACTTTTATTTCTTTTTTTATAAAAATAAATTTGATTGAAAATAGTTGTTTCTATGTTGGGCTCAAAACTTTTCAACTCAGTCACGTACAGTAAAAGACAAAAGTACTCATCTTAAAGTAATAATATGGATATATTATTATTGTGTAAAGAATTGTGTCTCTTGCTGTTTGCAAATTTCTTTTCTGTTTAATTTTCATTTAAACGCTTTATTTAATTATATAATGAAATAAAATTTGAACAAATATAGTTTATACGTCCGAGAGAGATCAATGAACGAATAAAAACATTTTCGCAAGATGATGACTAACTTTATTGATAGTAATTCCCTTCTTTTTTTCTTTCATTTATCTTCCTTCATAGTATACATATATCATACACACATATATGTATGATATATGTGTGCGATAATGACGAAGTGTTATGACGAAGTTTCGTTCGATGTTTACGTTTAAATCCTCGCAACGTGTGAGTATTTCTAATAAATGAAATGATGAAAACAAACGAATGAGTTGTTCAAGGTAAAACTACACAACCGAAGCGTGCGATGGTCAAATCACATTGACCATCGTAGTCAACACTTTTTGTTTGTGAAACATGTTTATCGTACGATTCGTAAGTATATATATGTGTATGTTCGTTTCAATAGAAAAATAATACATTGATAGAAGAAATTTTAACGATTTCTCTGATCATAAATAAGCATATTATTCTATTGCGTTTGTACATGCGTGTACTTCATATATAGGGTGAGATAAAAGTCTCTTTCAAAAGTTTCCTTCAAAAAAACACTGAATAAAAATTATGCATTATTTTAATATTTAATTTAATTTATTAGCATTTGTTCACGTAAATTATTCAAATTAGTCTCCATTATACTCCATACACAATTCACTTATTGTTAGTTTAATTACTAATTTAAATATGGTGAAACAAAATTGAAATAATTCATGTTCAGGTTCTGTAGAGACTGTTCCATTAACTGTTTGTAACTGATCCAAATCTTGTGTGGTTTATTTAGATAAACGAATCTCTGAGGAAAGTAACTTTTATCTCACCCTATATAAATATATATATATATATGTATATGTACATATGGTTGACTTAATGTAAACATTTTGTTTCATATCAATATTAAAGGGGGCAGCTGCGCAATTCCTGATAAAAAAAGAAAAACTATCAGTAATAGAATAATAAGTATACGAAATATTAAATCTTTAAAAAATTGAACGGGAATAATCGCGTACGTGGAAAAAATATGGTTTATTTTTTTGTTTATTTTTAATCTTATTACGAATAAATTATTTTCTAAATTAATCTTTTATAAACAAATTAAACGTTCCATTTATATTACATTATATCGCGCAATTTATTTTGAAAATAACCGAAGTCTATTCTTTTTTTTTTTACTTTTTTTCTCGCAAAATATTTTTTACGGCAGTTTAACTCCATGTGATACGTGTTACTAAAGTTAACAACAAATAAAACTGACAATTGGACTTAGGCCATTTTTAAAATAAACGACTCATATGATAAATACCAATATATATATCATCCATTAATTAAGGAATTCAATTCTTTAAAATCTAACTTTTTTCTGTCGTGCATATAAACAAATTATATAACATAAAAAAAACAAACAAATGCTTCTCGGATATGAAATAACAATTAATAAATCTACGATGATAAAATAAATTAAAACTTCATAAACATGCGTTAATATTAATAAACATATAATATATAGAAATATAAAAAATGTGTGATTTTTAAAATACGTACATGACGTTACAGAAAATCAAAGCGCCATATTGATATAATTGGATTACACATTTTTGCATTTATAAAGAGTTGTTAGTTAAGTATACAAAAATTGATTTCAAAATAAAGTAGCAACGATTTTTAATAAATTAATTCTAGACACTATATGTTACTTTCTTTTTACTGAACGTAACAAATGGTAAATATAAAATTTAACGTAATGAAAAAACTTATTGTTTTTGATTTCTCGTTCGGACGTACTTGTTACAATATCGTTTACCGTTGACGAAATACATTGCTGACAACTTAACGCTGACGTAAGTGTTTACCAAGCATTTCTATGATTCTTCTCACGCTATTATATTATCGTCAATTTTTCACGAACGATTAGGAATGTTAGAGCTGAACAAATTACATTTGTGTTTGTTGTACGAAAATTATGAGACCATGAATATTAATTAATTCGGTTGGTAAGTAAAGAGATCTACCTTTCCAACTGTACAACTAACCAATAAATTATTAAGCAGTCAATTTGTTTCAATACCGGTATAAATAATATTCATTTTCAACAATATTGTTGCGAATTGTAAATTTCATAGTTTGGAGGTAAGAAATATTTTCAGTTATTCTGATAGTATTTATAATGTAATGTAATAAATGGAACGTTTAATATATTTGTAAATCTTTAAATAAAAGTAATATATCAAATTTATATATGCCTCGATTTATAAATTAAGTGGTGCCGGCATTTCATCGGTTGCGCCTCTCAAAACAGCTAAAATATTTTCAGCTGTTATTTTAGCCATCTCTTCTCTCGTTTCAATGGTAGCACTTCCAATGTGAGGTAAAACCACTGTAGAATAAAGAATAATATTGAAAATATTCACAGGAGACGCGCTGTCGTACAAGTAAATAGCGCATACCGCAGTTAACTAATTTTAGAAGCTCATTATCCAATGGAAGCGGCTCGGGTGTTGTGACGTCCAAACCAGCAGCTTTAATCGTGCCATTTTTTAAAGCTTCTATTAAAGATTTTTGATTAACGACTTCTCCACGACTGGCATTGATAAATATAGCAGATCTTTTCATTTTTTCAAACGTTTCAGTATTAAATAATTCTTTGGTGTCAGACGTTAAAGCTACAGTTACTATAACGAAGTCGCTTTCTGCTAATAATTTATCTAATTCGACTTTTTCACCGTTAAATTTAGAAGCTTCTTGTTTGACGGTTCTACTCGTATATAAAATTTTAGATACACCGAAAGGTTTTAAACATTCGGCTACTTTACACCCAATACGACCAAGTCCGACGATACCAACAGTGGAATTCGCTAATCCTGTACCACACATCCATGTCGGTGCCCAAGCCTTCCATTCACCGCTATAAAAATTTCTTTATTGTATAAACCTTTTAATTACATTAACGAATGCTTCCGCTGAGGTATGCTACCTATGGACTGCTTTATTTGCTTCCAATAATCTTCTTGAAGTTGTTAGAAGCAATCCTACAATCAATTCTGCTGTAGCATTGGTTAATATGTTTGGCGTATATCCAACTTTAATATTTCTATTTTTTAACGCTTTTAAATCTAAATGATCTGTGCCAACCGACATTGTAGCGACTACTTGTAATTGTTTTCCTGCCGCATTCAATATTTCTTCATCTATTTTATCAGTTAACGTACAAAATATAGCTGATACTCCAGGTACCTTTGACAATAATTCTGAACGAGGAATAGGTGTTTGTTTGGTCCATGAAACAACGTCACATCTTAACAATAAAAAATATATTGATGCAACACATAATGTATTTATACATTGATTAAAAAAGATAAAATAAAAAAATGTTTAAATAAATCATAAATATAACTACTCACTGTTCGTGTAGAAGATTTAATCCTTTACCAGGAATATCCGGTCGTGTAATCAAAACTTTAGGTTTATTCGCCATGTTCATTAACGTTGTATGTAAAAATCTTGAATGTATTTTATTTATTTCTAGAAAAATAATCTATTAAGATTTGAGAATTGCAATCGATTAATACAAAAGAATTTTGATTACACCACAGAGACGATACAACTTATTATTTAATATTCGTTTTTCATTTGATTTGGAAACCGTGTACAAACATAACCTATGTTTATATAAATTTCTGAAATTATTATATTTAAATAATTATATTTATATATATATAATATTGTCTTATGTCAACTAACTTTTTAATGAATTTTGTAGAATAATATGATTAAAATACATATTCTTTATGCTAACACTACAATTCATATAAATTCTTATCACTTGCTATTATAAAAGTAATAAAAATACATCACGTACTACCGGCGTGTTATACACATGCATTACATATGTATCGCACGCATGCGTTCGATATTAAGATCGATATTAATCAATTGCTGCGCAGTAAACATGCGCATACATCTTTTACATTTCAACCAATAATATAAAACTTCCGTATAATATGAACTTTTGATTGGTCCATTCTTTGCGGGATAATTTAACGTGGCAAATGAAAAGAATTTGAAATTAATCTTTCGATTATCTTGAAATTTTGTAATTATGTGTTTCTAAATTTGTAGTTCCTTAATAAAATAATTATTTTAATTATATAGCAATATTTCTATCCTAGATTTTATTTAAAATATGTACGAACACAGAAAATCTGAACAAGAAGACGAGAAAGTATCGTCGAAATCAAATCATGCACCAGATGCTAAGGTTAAGATTACTGTAAAAAATGATAAAAAAAAGAAATCCGTTGGATTAACGAAAGAAGAAAAATCGATGTTTATTTTAAGCTTGGATCCATACGAAAAACCATTAAAATGGTGGGAAAGTGAACCCATAAAATACGCGTAAGTTTTTTCGCACAACAGGTTTGTTTTTTTTTTAAATCGTATAAAATATCGACGTATATATATACATGAAAATAAAAATAAAATTTCTATGATTACAGTATCAATTACAAACCCGTAAGGTTACGCGTGGAAAAATTAATGGGAAGTAAAGTAATACGTTTAACGGATCGAAAATATATGATGAATTTTATGGAAAATATTCGAAATGATTATAGAAACGAACAATTGGCGCGAATTGAAAAAAGAAAGGAATGGGTTAAAACGACGTTTGTATCGTACATTGGAAGTGATAGTAGTACTATAGATCTGTAAAAAAAAAATATATATGTATTCTAACCACATATGTCGAGGAGCATATAGTTACCATGTCAACCGAATGCAACAACACGTGAATTATTCCATTCTGAATTCTTGACACGTGCGGATCGATTAATAACAATAGGAAAAGTATTTTAAAATAATTTAATTAAAAAAAAAAGAACAAGTGTAAAAATGAGCGAGAATATTAAATTTATCGTAGCAGAAGTTAACAAACTGTTGGACAAAAATTATAATTTGGTTGGTTTCAGTGCATTGAATCCTGAGGATTTATTACAGGTAATAATTTAATTAATATATAAATACTATATACTATAATGTTTGTTAATATTTATTAATATAAAAAAACAAATGTACTTTGTTTAGATATTGAGCGACGTATTAATTAAAATACAACAACAAGATGCTCCAAAAATCGATATTAAAACCGAAACACCTGAACAAAGTTCGGTAAGAATTCTTTCGGCTCTTCGTATATTAAAATATCAACCAAATTCGGATCCAGTGACATTTCGGTAATAACAACAAAAATTTATATTTAAAATTTGTAACAATTTTTTAATCATAAATATTAAATTTATTTGTTTTTAATATTAATATAATATAAATAAATATTAAAGTTATAAATATTAAATATTAAAAATAATATGTAAATAAATATTAAAGTTATTTGTTTTTATTTTTTTCACGATAAAGACAAGGAATCGTTCGAGGTGATTCTGAAACAATTTATGATATTTTAACGTGGTTATTAACACACAAGGATATCGTAAGACAACGTGCTTATTTGGCACGTTTTCTTGTTAAGGTAAATTATTTGTGACATCTTTTACAAATTTTAATAATAATAATAATAATAATAATAATAATCATATAATATATTACGTAAAAGTTGTTGTTTTTTTTTCTTTTGTAATTATTCCTTACGAATTTATTGATTTAGATCGAAATTCCATCGGATTATTTAGGAGATCCAGAAATTTCGGCATTGTACGAACAATATACGAACATGGTCAATCAATTTAAAACCGTTCACAAGGAAAGAGAGATAGGTAAAAAGGTATAAACCAAAATTTTTGACGATACAAACGTGCCCATAATTATGAAAGTGGTTTAATTGTCGCTCAATTATATTTTTTCTTTTAAAATATTTTTAAAGAATTAAATTTGAACATTAAATAAATTCTATATAATATTGAAATAACAAACAACTACCAATTATTTTTAATAATGAATGAATTAAATATAATTCATTGAATTAATTTAATTTAAAAATAATGTGGGGTGAAATGATTGATAAACTGATTTTGTTTTTTTTAAATTTTGACTTAAACCACTTTTATAATTATTGTTTGTTTTTTTTATTATCCTCGGTTTTTAAAATAATGTTTTATTCGTGTTTTAGAATTTCGAAATTGCCGCGGAATTTACGGAAGATCTCAAAGCGATGGAAAAAGAAAAGGAGGTATAATTTTTCGTATATAAAAATAAAATGAATGAAATGATCAGGAGATTTGAGTTGGTTTAACGATTGATTTCAATATTTCTATCTGGTTTTAGGCAGTTTTATTACGTATCGAAAAAATGAAAGTAAAAGCACAACCAGGATTTTATCTTTTGGAAGCGGCACGTGCTTTGCGTATGGAGAAAGATCGTGAACGTGATCTTGCTTTGCAAAAAGAACAAGAAAGCAAGATAATGTCTAGTTTACAAGTATCTACAAAAATTTACAATATATTATTATAATTATATATTTGTTTAATATACAATATATATAATTATTAACTTTAATTATATTTAATATAATTTAATATTTAATAATTATAATTATATATTGTTTAATATACAATATATAATTATTAATATATATATATTTACAATATATTCTAAAATACTATATATTATTTATTTATATAATATATAAATACTAATTTACAATATATTATTAAATATTATTAGAAATAAATATTATTTAATTTTAATTTATTAAATATTGTAAATATATTATTACATATTTTATTTTTAATATTAAATAAATTATTATATATTTATTAATATTGTAAATATATAATATCAATAATAATTAATATAATATATCTATATTTTACAATATATATATTATATTGATATATTTATTTTTGGGAAAACTTGTTCCAAATTTTAATTATAATTTTAAATAATATTTTCAGTATAGTTTGATTTAATATTATTTAGATACACAATATAACTATCGATAAATATATTAAATTAATATAATCTTAATACGTTCGTAGTCTGATTGATTTAATTTGCATACGCAGATATCCTTTCAAGGAATAGAACGTGAGTTGCAAACATTAAAACGTACCGGTGAGGAAATAACACCTCAAACGTTAATACAACATCTAACGGATGAAGTGACCGTACAAACTGCTATAATGAAAGAAAAACTTGCATATGAAATTGAGATGAAGAAAAAACGTATTGCAGCACTTTCATCTATCAAAGGATATTCTTATTTAGGACCGGAACAAATAAATATGTTAAGAAACAAATTGGATTTAATAACGAAAGAAATTCAAGGTTTAGTTGAGACTAAAGTAAATTATATTTTTATTATTATTATTATTATTATTGTATTTATTTTTATAATTCTATTAATTTCATTATTTTTATATAAATTTATTAATTTCATTATATTTTGTTAATTTTATTAATTTTATTAAATTTTGTTAATTTTATTAATTTAATTATTTTTTTAATTTTATTAATTTAATCATTTTATTAATTTTTTATTATTTTATTTATTTTTATAATTCTATTAATATCATTATTTTTATATAAATTTATTAATTTAATTATATTTTGTTAATTCTATTAATATCATTATTTTTATATAATTTTATTAATTTTTTTATTAATATAATTATTTTTTAAAATGTTATTAAAATTTAATTTATATTTAATTGTTAGATAACAAAAACAGATAATGACAAAATGGAACCGTTTCGTCAACAAGCAACAACAATATCAAATATGAAAAGAAACGTATTAGAAAAATTAGAAAATACGAATGATCGTTTGAAAGATTTGTCGATTAAACTCGAGGAAAAGAGAGAACAATCGAAATTGTTTATGGACGAGGTTGTACCGAAAGGGGAAGATTTGAAAAAATACGTGGCACATTTGAAAATCAAAAGTATATCTTACAAACGTTACAGAGCCGAATTGACTGCATTGAAAGCTGAGATTGGTGTTTTGCAACGTACTGCAGTTATTCTTAAAGCACAGGTATGATTATCCTATATATAATTATCAAATCAATTATAAATTAAAAAATATTATTTTAATAATAATAATAATAATAAAAAATTTAAAAAGTAAAAATTAATTATTACATTAATTTTTTTTATCAACAAAAATTATCCTAATTATTATTATATATATAAATAATGTTATTATGATTATTATTATATTTAATTATAAAAAAAAAATTAAAAAAATTAATTACTAAACATAAGAATTCAATTATTTCAGGCAGCGTCGATAGATCAAGGTAATAAAAATTTTGATTTAGGAAAACAATCGATTCCTGAAAGTTACACACAGGTTAACGCATTTTCAACAAACGTGCAATTATTCAAAATGATATCTGCCCTACGTGCTAAACTTGCACCATTATTAAATGGCAAGTATATATATAAATAAATAAATATAATAAATATTAATAAATATTAATAATAATAATAAATATATATATATATTCTACTAAATCTTGTGAATAATAATAAAATACGTAGATATATAATTTTTGTTCAAAATATAATATATATAATTAATTATATATATTAATAATATATTAGATAATTAGTATATTAATATTAATTAGTTAGATTAATATAATTATATTTATAATATATATTAATTATATAATATATATATAATTGTGTTTATTTAATTAATTAATAATATAATAATATATTATTATTATACGTATTATATATTATAATTAATTAATATGTATTATATATATATATATATAATTATAATTATATTATTAATTAATTATATAATATATATAATTGTGTTAATTTAATTAATTAATAATATATTAAAATATATATGTATTATTATTATTATTTATTATATATTATAATTAATTAATAATTGTTTTTACAGAAACTGCGGTGTTACGACAAAAGTCTCGTGACTTAGAGGAACGTTATAAAAAAGCTAACACAGTTCAATCCACATTGGAAACAGGTATCGGAAGTCCAACAGGAAACGTGTTGTTTGAAATAAATCAATTGAAGGAGAAAATAGAAAAGGTTTTACATATTTACTATTTATATTTAAAAATATATACATATAATATATTATTATTATTATAATATTTAAATGTTTAACGTTTACAAGGATAAAGAAGAAAAAGAAAGACTCGAGGATGCGTTATCGAAAATGAAAAATATTGAAGAAAGAATAGAAGATGAAATGAATGTAAGTTTTAATAAAATTTTCAAAAATATTTATCGATAATTATTATAAATAATTAATAAATATATTTTTTATATTTTTTCCTAGGCATCGTCTAGTTCTGACAAAAGTCGTAGTATCAAAGACGAGTTAAACGATTCGATTACCGTGGAAGAAGAAATAATGAAAAATTTGTCATTGCAAAAAGAAAATATCGACAAGGATGCTACGAAAAATGAAAAACAAACTCAACAATGGAATCAAATAGCAGCGTACGTATATACGTTCAAGAAAAAATAATAAAAAAAACAAAATAATACAAAAATAATTTGTTTATCGTAATAACAATACAACGTATATATATATATATATAAATAAATAATAATTATTAATTACAGAATATTCGCTTGCAAAATTAAATCAGCAGAAGATAGTAAAAACAAGGACGGTATCGTAGTACGACGTGAGGGAACTGAAACTCTTGTATTGCAATAATAATATACATAAATTAATAAATAATTAAATATTAATAAATATATATAATATTAAAATATAAGAAAATATTAATATATTAAATTTCAAAAAATTATTAAATAATTAAATATTAATAAATACACACATATATATATAATATAAATTAATAACGATTAAAAAAACAATATTAAATTACTTATATATTATATTCTTATTTAATTTATATATTAGAATGAAACAATAGTACGTACGTTTATTGTTTTACTAATATTTTAATTAATTACATAACGGAGATTATTGTTGTAAAATTTATTATAGAAATATTAATTTAAAATCCTAACATCAATGTATATTAAAAAAAAAACAAGAAAAAGAAATAAAAACGAAGAATTATTTAAATTACGTTACTCAATTTTAAATGATGTAGAGTAGGACGGTGGTGGGGGTTTGGAGAGGTGGTGGAGGGAGGGTGTAATTAATCTATGTTGCGTTGCGATAATTATTATCGATCAATCGTAAATTTTCTTCAAACTTTGACTCTATTTTCTATTTGACAATGATTGACATAGGAAAAAAAATAGTAATGAAAGAAAGAAAGAGGAAAATAGAAAGAGGGAGAGGATTAGAACAAAATATAGGAGTACTGATTATTGATCGTTGGCAGAATAGTTTGCGTCAGCGCAGACGCTAGAGAAGAGGAAGAACAAGAAGAAGAAGAAGCAAAACGGGCGTTCTCGCAGTTACACGCATACGACAGATCAGTTTAAAATATAGTTGACAGTTTAGTTTTATTATATTAAGTATTACACGATAATATATTTATTTATATATACATATTATTATTATTATTTAACGAGTTGTTGTTGTTGTTGTTGTTGTGTTGTTGTGTTGTGATGTGTACGATAACATCATACGTGACATTTATATTTGTGTTGATACTTTAATTATTAACGATTAATTTTGATTAATATCGATTAATTTTGATTATTTTTCTATTTTAATGCTAATACATTGTATGAATTATTCAACATTTGATAATTCGATAAATACGTCCTACGTTAAATGGTATTTTTCATCGATGAGAACAGTTTTTTTCCAGGATAATATATTAAAAGTTTGAAGAGTTATTTTGGAAGAAATTATTATTAATAATAATAATAATTATACTCTCTGATTGGAATAATGTGAGTGTTTTAAATTTGTTGTTTTTCATTACTTGTAAATTTAATGATTTGTGTAAAAGTATTCTTAGAGTAAGTATGGGGAAAAGTATAAAGTATTTTTGTATTTTAAATATTATTATTCATTGTAATAAATTATATATGTTTTTATCATGTTATGTATTAATATTAGTGTAGTATAATTATAATGTTTTTTTATAATATATTATTTTTTTTAAATAAATTAGTATTATTCGTAAGGAACAAATTAGATGAAGTTATTAAAATACTAACAATTGCATTTATTATTAATTACAATTAGCGAAATAATTTTAATATTTCATCATTAATAATGGAATAAAATTTCACATAAAATTAATATAATTAATTTTTATTTATTTATATTACTTAGTACTAATGTTAATACATAACATGCAAATGTTTATTTTTTATTACAAATAATAATATAGTAAATACAAATATTTTTCTTTTCACGTACTATACGAATAATTTTCTTCCCACACTTTATATTTATTTTTTATTTCTGTCTATCTGTTATTTTGGATTTTATCGATAAGAAAGAAAAATATATATAAATATAACAATTATTAATAAATTATTCTAAATATTAATATTTTATTATTATTATTATTATTATTATTATTATTATTATTATTATTATTATTTTATTATTTAATATTATATTTTTTTCTGTTACATTAACAACAAAACAGGGATTACATCGGTTTTGCAACATTACCCGAACAAGTACATAGAAAATCAGTTAAAAGAGGATTCGAATTTACTTTGATGGTATTGGGTGAAACAGGACTTGGAAAATCAACCCTAATTAATAGTCTTTTTCTTGGTGATTTGTATAAAGAACGGCGCATACCAGATGCTTCAGGTTTGTACGTACATTGTTTCTTTTTTTTTTCAATCGAAAATCCTATGAATTTTTTATTAAAATATATTTTTCTATATATAATTTGATATAATTAAATATTTTCATTTAAATTCATTCATTTAAATTCATTCATTTAATGAAAATTATTGTATTGTTTTTTTAGAACGCATCGATAAAACTACGACAATTGAAAAAAAAACTATGGATATAGAAGAACGTGGTGTTAGATTGCGTTTAACTATCGTTGATACGCCAGGTAAATTAATTAATTAATTATTCATTATTATTATAATCTCAGATATTTTAATAATAAATTATATATTTAATAATTATAATATATAAATTATAATTAATATAAATAAATAATAATTATTATAAATTATATATATGTATATATATATATAGTTTTTCTTTCTTATTTTATATAATTATATTAATTTACATTAATATTGACAAACACGTATATGCGTTGATAGAAGACCACGTTGGTAATTGTTTATTAAACGCATATATGCGTCCATAACAGTCAAAGGTTTATTAATTATTGTAAAATTTATATACTATTGACACAATATTGTTTTTATTTTTTTTTCTATTTTGTTTAAAGAATATTATATTTTATTATTATTTTATTATTATATAAATATATATATAATAGTTATTATTAATATTAATTTTAAATTATATAATTTATTTTTTAATAAATTATATTTATTTATTATATTAAATTTATTATTATGTAAATAATATTCATATTAATTAAAAAAAATATTATATATTATTTATTATTTATTATATATATATATTATTATAATTTTTAATAATATTAATTGAAAAAAAAATATATTAAGGCTTTGGAGATGCAGTAAATTGCGAGGATACATGGAAACCATGTTTGTCATATATCGATGAACAATTTCGTCAATATTTTACCGACGAGAGTGGATTAAATAGGAAAAATATTCAAGATAATAGGGTACATTGTTGTTTATATTTTATACCACCATACGGTCATGGGTAAGTAATATAATATCTATGGTATAAAGATCAACTGAAGATCAATTGATTGAAAAGTTTTCAAATAATTAGATAAAAAATCTAAATTGTGATAACTTTTTTCAATTTACATTTATTTTCTTTTTATTTCTATTGATAATTAATAATGAAATTTTTTCTCAGTTTACGACAATTAGATTTGGAAGTATTACGACGATTGCATAGAAAAGTTAACGTTGTTCCTGTTATTGCTAAAGCCGATACATTAACAACCCAGGAAGTTAAAAAATTGAAGGAACGAATTCTCGCGGATATTGAGGAACACGAAATTCAGGTTAACTCAGAATAAATAATTTTAATTATTATTTTTATTCGTTTCTTTTGCTTTTTTTTTTCTTTTTTTTATATCAACATATGTGTTAATACGTTCCCTGACACGTGTATACGTTAAAATGCATTTGTTATACGCCATGATGAATTATTTAATTTGAAATATTTCATCTAAATGTAATTCTTGATAATATTGTCACAAAAGTATTACAAAAGTATCACAAAAAGGGTCACAATATTTTATAATGATTGTTCTAATGAGTCATACTTATGCATTGATTGTTTTAATAAAATGAAAATATAAGTGAAATGTAAATCGAATATTGAACAATATTTTCTATTTCGTATTAACTTTTGTATATAACTTTTATTACAATTATTCAAATTAAATTTAATAATATTATTTTACAAATTTTATCGTTTTAATAATTATAATTATGAAGATAATATATATATTCACTGAAATATGTGAAAATATAAGTTAAATATTGCACTTTCTATTTCGTATTAACTTTTGTACATAACTTTTATTACACAATTATTCAAAATGATAATAAATTAAATTTAATAATATTATTTTACACATTTTATTGTTTTAATATTTATAAATATGTAGATAATATATATATTATCTGAAATACGTGAAAATATAAATCAAATATTAGACACACTTTCTATTTTGTATTAATTTTTATTACTATTATTCAAAATGATAATAAATTTAATTTATTAACGTTATTTTACACATTTTAATTTTTTTAACATTTATTTTACACGTTATAATATTTATAAATATGTAGATAATATATATATTATCTGAAATACGTAAAAATATAAATCAAATATTAGACACACTTTCTATTTCGTATTAACTTTTGTAAATAACTTTTATTACCAAATTAATAACACAAAATGATAATAAATTTAATTAATTAATTAAAAAAACAATCAAAATATTATAGAAAAATACAGAATACAGGAAAAAAATCAGATATTTATAGAAAAATTACTAAACCCGCATCGAAAACAATTAAACGTGGCCTAGAAATGACATTTTCTCGTAAACAGCATGCCAGGGAACGTGTTAAAAAAAAAAAAAAAAAAAAAAACTAAAACCAAAATGAAGACATAAAAAAACAACTTATTTGTTTATATTTACATGTATAGATATATCAATTTCCTGATTGTGACAGCGACGAGGATGAAGAATTTAAACAACAGGATAAAGAATTAAAAGCGTGTATACCATTTGCGGTTGTTGGTAGTTCAACTGTCTTAGAAGTAGCAGGAAGAAAAGTTCATGGTCGACAATATCCATGGGGAGTCGTAGAAGGTGAACTATTTTCATTTTAAAACATTCGTTTTTCTCTTTTCTTTTTCTTTTCTTTTTCTTTTTAATTATACGTTGTTTTAACTCTATTATCGTTTATATAATACTTTAACGTACTTTTATATAATAAAACAACAGGTATATGTATATGTGTTGGTGTGTGTGTGTGTGTGTTTGAGAGACGTCAATGAAGTAATGTAAGTGAAATGATCACGTGTACTATAATGATCAATGATGTTTCTTTTTCTTCTTCTTTTTTATTTCTTCTTTTTTCATTATTTTTTTAATTTGTTTTAATTTGTTTCTTTTTTTTAATCGCATATTATACATGGAAACGTATTACTATTTTACGGTATTATATCGTTGTTTAATTTTATTATTACAAATATTATCGCGAATTTAATTCGTAGATTTATTTTGTTTTGTTTTGTTTCGTTTCGTTTTGTTTAGATTAGAAAATATATCAGGGAGGAAGCGTTTGATTAATTATTTTTAATTTATTGGATTGATATTTTAATTGTAAGTTTATTTTTATGGTATAAATAATTTAAATGTTACTAATTATATTTAATTATAGTAATGTTTATTTAACAAATACTGATCATTTATCGGAAATGTTTAATGCCATATATATATATATTATAATTAAATAATATATATTAAAAAATTAATATATTTATTTAATTAAATAATATGTTATATTAATGATATTATATTAATTATTATTATTATTATATATATTATCAAAAACAATATATATATATTTTATTATTATTAAATAATATATATTAATTAATATATTTATTTAATTGAATAATATATTAAAGTAATGATATTATATTTATTAATATTATTATTATTACATATATTATCAAAAACAAGTTATATAAATATATATATATATATATATATTATTATTATTAAATACTATATATTAATTAATATATTTATTTAATTGAACAATATATTATTAATAATATTACATTAATTAATATTTATATATATATATATATATACATATCCAGTGTCCAAATAATTGAATCATACTTGATAATAATATTTAAAATATCGTTAATAGATTTTCTCGTGTTAATAATAAAAAAGAAAGAAATACAAAAAAGAAAAACAAAAGTAAAGAGATATTTTCAGTTATTTAAAATAAAACAAAATAATCCGAAGGGATTATATTCTTGAACGGAATATAAATTTTGATCATAGTCGAGAATCCAAAGCACAGCGACTTTGTGAAACTTCGAACAATGCTGATATCGACGCATATGCAAGATCTTAAGGACGTAACACAAGATGTACATTACGAGAATTTTCGGGCCCAATGCATTTCACAAATATCACAACAAGCAATACGGGAACGGAGGTATTTACGCATGTAAATAATTATTGTATTTCAGTAGGTACATACGTATTTTTTGCATGCTTCCAATTTCATACACACACGCACACACACACATGCACACGTATAAGAAACGTTAACGATGTTATTTAAATTATAAAATTAACGAAAAAGAATAAAAAACCAAATCATTCGAAAAAAATTAAATAATTTTAATAAATTTCAATTTTTGTTTTCATACAATTTAAAAAAGAAACGTATAAGAAACTTCAACAATGTTATTTAAATTATAAAATTGACGAAAAAGAATAAAAAACCAAATCATTCCAAAGAAATTAAATAATTTTAATAAATTTCAATTTTTGTTTTCGTACAATTTAAAAAAGAAAACAAATACAATAGAATACGATACAATTAATTAACAAAATTTTATATTCAATAATTTATTAAATAAATGATATGAGATTATAATGAAAAAAAAAAAGAAAGAAACAAAAAAATATAAAATTATTCCATTGAGAAAAATAAAAAATGACTCATTCAAAAATTTCATTCAACGAATTTAATCATTTCTAATTCGCTGGTTCCATCAAACAATCAACAAGGACGTCATAATAACTATTTTACGTAGTACTATCACTGTGTAAACGTTAAAACGATTCTTCCTGTGAAACTTTCTCGTGAGTCAATGGAAAGAAACATGAAAGAGTATATTTGCTAATTTATCTTTCTAAACCAAAATCTACAGATAATTTTGCGATAGTGAGAGATATAAAATAAAATAAAATCAAATCAAATCAAATGAACAAAATATTAAATAAACTTAACAATTATAAAAAATGTGATATACAAATATCGTACGAAGAAAAAAATAATTATATTTTTATATATATATATATAATTTTGTTCTTATTATATTATTTCTACTAATATTATTATTATTATTATTATTTGATTTTTAAATCATATACAGTCATTGGTTTTTTTTTTTCTTTATATTATAATTTATTTTTCATTATATTATTGTTTAATATATTTAATTAATTATGTTATTACTATTATTATTATTGTTGTTATTATTATTGTTATTGCTATTATTATTATTTGATTTTTAAATCATATAGTTTCTTCATTGGTTTTTTTTTTCTTTATTATATTATATTTTTTTATTATATTATTATTTAATATATTTTAATATTTATTTAATTATATTATTCCTATTATTATTATTGTTATTATTATTGTTATTATTATTAGATTTTTAAATCATATAATCTCATTGGTTTTTTTTTCTTTTTTTTTCTTTTCTTTTTTTTTTTTTTTTTTCCAATATGGATTTAATTAAATTCATTGAAGGGAATAACGAGAAGATTACACGAGTACAATATAATCGAATATAATCACGCAATCAATCGTATTGTACGTTGAAATAATGATAGAGTTATATGTAAAACCTTGAAATATCAATTTTAAACAACTTGAAACAATATTTCCTTACGATAAATACTTTTTTCTTTTTTTTATTTCTTTCTATCTTTCTTTCTTCTTCGACAAATATTAAATTAAACTCAAGTATTTAGAATTTTCTTCGAGTGAGAAAGAATTTTTTCTCATTTTTCTTTTTTTTATAAAAAAAGTTACACCTCGGATAATTTTTCAATGACACGACAGAGTGCATTGTAATTTGTTTGAGTTTGTATTTAACTAACTTCTACTATATTTTCTCAGATAACATAATTAACGTTTTATACGTGTATATATATATGTGCGTGTGTGTGTATGTATGTATGTGTGTGTGTGTGTGCTAGTACAACACTTTATCAATGACTTAACCTTATGGTTTCATTCATTTTTCATGTGATTTCATGAATTCATTGAAATAATTTCATGATTTCAAAATTATTTTTATATAAATCGAAGAAAGAAATTTTTTTAAATTTACAATTAATGAAGAAGAAAAAGAAAGAAATAACAAAAATAAAAGAAAAAAAAATCAAATCTATTTATTATAGACATAGATATTTTAATTCTCGATAATCTTTCCATTGTTTTTTCTTTCTTCCATAAGAAAAAATTCGTAAAAGGTCGTTATTTTATTGTTCTTTCTTTTTTTTTTTTAATACATGTTAGTTGTATCAGCAAGTAATAATACTTATTCGCCTAGTCATCGATGTGTAATTCAGATTATATCGTTTGAGATAATATCAGGATGATTAATATTATTATAAACGTAATCTAACAATAAGATGGTAGTCAATATTACCAGTTAAAACAATGAGTCGTTTAAGAAAGATAAATTTAAAAAGGTATATCTGATTGCATTGCACACCGATGATAAATCTCAAACGTAATGCGTGGGTTTTATCTTTTTATTTTTATTTTTTTCTTTTTTTCTATTTCATTCGGTATGTTAGAATCAGCAAAAAAAAGTAAATAAATAAATAAATAAATAAATAAATAAATAAATTGCAAATTTTCATATATACGCACGAATTATAATATTTATTCAAACTAACGTTGTTTTTTTGGGGGGTTAAATATATATGTGTATATTGATTTATATATTTGTCGTGTTTCATTAGATTTTATTTCTATTTTGACAGTAAATTGAAAAGAGATTCGGGACCACATTTTGAGAACAATATATCTGAAACGGACAGATTACTTTTGCAAAAGGACGAAGAGGTAAGAATAAATATAATTGCAAATAAATGTGTGAAAAGTAAATGAATCAGTTCTATAAGTTTATACACATTTGAAATAATTATATTGTATGTTATATTTTTATTATATATTATAATGTATGATATATTGCATATTATACATTATAATGTAAAGGTATATTGTATATTAATATTATATTGTATATTGTATTATAATATATCATATATTGTGTATTATACATTATAATGTAAAGGTATATTTTATATTAATATTATATTGTACATTTATTATAATGTATATAATATTATAATGTATTGCATATATTGTACATTATTATTATAATGTACATTTATTATAATATATAAGATACAATATATATATACATTATAATGTATTGTATATTGTATATTAATATTATATTGTACATTTATTATAATTTATATATTATATATTATACATTATAATGTAAGGTTATATTGTACATGATTACTATATTGTATATTATATTATAATGTATCATATATTGGGTATTATACATTATAATGTATTGTATACTGTATATTAATATTATATTGTACATTTATTATAATTTATATATTATATATTATACATTATAATGTAAGGTTATATTGTACATGATAACTATATTGTATATTATATTATAATGTATCATATATTGTGTATTATACATTAAAATGTAAAAAAGTATATTTTATATTAATATTATATTGTATATTATATTATAATGTATATAATATTATAATGTATTGCATATATTGTACATTATTATTATAATGTACATTTATTATAATGTACATTTATTATAATGTATAAGATACAATATATACATTATAATGTATTGTATATTGTGTATATATTTATTATAATTTATATATTATATATTATACATTCTAATGTATTGTATATTGTATATTATTATTATATTGTATATTATACACATTATAATGTATAAAGGTATATTATATATTTAAATTATACTATATATTATTACATAGTTTATGAAAAAAAAAACTTTTAAAAGAATTAAATGATAAGTTAAGATTTGATCATAATTCATTTGATGAGAATCACAATCAATCATTTAATCAATCAATCAAATTTATTAATATAATATATGATGAGAAATAATGATTATTTTATTTATAATAATAATAATTATTTCAGATACGAAGGATGCAAGACATATTAGCACAAATGCAAGAAAAATTGAAAGCAACAGGACAAGTTGGCAATAACATCGGATTGAGGGGTAGAGTTGGAAGTCTTGGTAACGACTTAGACGTTACTGATGTAGATAAGAAACGAAGCAGTATTATTGACGTTTAAAACATACCAAGTTAATACAATAAATTATTCATCTTTGATTTATAATAGTGTTGGTATAAAATGTTAACGTTTTCAACGAGAGTCACTTTTTTATACGACTTATTATTATTATTATTATTATTATTATTATTATTATTATTATTATTATTATTATTATTATTATTATTATTTGTTTTACATAACTTATTTACAAAGTGATGATATATCGTGCGCACAAAAAGAAAGAAAAAATATTTAAAACAAACAAAAAAAAAAATTAAATAAATAAAATAAAATAAAAATAAAAAATATATTTGTGTATGTGTATATATATATATATAAAAAAAAGTATATTTGATCGGCCAATAGAAATAATCGAATATCTTTTTATACTTTAATAAAAATAACAATATATTATTAAAGATATACTTTTGAATATTTATAATTAATAAACATTACAATTGATATTAACAATACAATTGACCAATCAAATATAATTTGTTACCTGACTTTTATTTAAAATCTAATTTATTTTATGAAGTAAAGAAAGAGAGAGAAAGAAACAAGAATTAAAAAAAAAAAATAGGTAATTCAATTTTCTGCACCTTTTTATGCAGAATAAAATATTAACAATAGTATTAATCAAAATTTATCAATGACAAATTGTGAACAGGTAAAAGGAAAGAGAGGACGATAACAAACATAATCAAATTCTGGACTTTCCAATGGGATTATCCAAGAAATAAGCAGACGCACGTTACGCATGTTAAAAATATTTTCGAACGGTATTCACGTATCTACTTCAGGAAGTTGTGACCAATCTAATTTATTACTCATGTTAACAAATCTGTGTAAATATATAAACGTATGTGAAAGTGTGTATGTGTGTGTAGATATTGGTGGGTGTGTCGGTGGGTGTGAGTGGAGGTGTACGAGTGTGAGTATTGATGTTTTTGCATACGTACATGCGCAAATGAGTCTGTTTATCTAAAAAATAATGATAAACAATCTTTAAACGAACAAAATGAAGCACGGTCATTTTACTATTCTCGTTTCTACATGCAAATTTAATACTTGGAAATAATCAATATTTTCGAACGTTGCCTAGTTTGCATTGATCTGCCATAAATTTTGCATTATTTTTTATTTTCAATCGGATAGTTCGTTGAACCAATGAACGACGACAATAAAACAAACAAAAAGAGTGGAAGAGACGCACGAGTAAAATTTAAAAAAATTTTTTTAATTGATTTTAATTATCGCGATAATTGTTTTCCTTTTCTTTCTGTTTCTTTTTTTTTTTTTTACCTCGAATTGTTTATGTAACACACAATTGATTAATATTGTATTATTATACGTGGAATATAGTACAAAGGTTAATGACCTAATGAAATTTCGCAACGTATCGGTTGAAGAATATACGTTGTATTGCAATCTTCGTGATATTTAGTACGTTTAAGTTTTTTTTATCTTCTTCTTCTTCTTCTTCTTCTTCTTCTTTCTTTTTTATTCTTTTTTTTCTGAAATTGATATTTCTGATAAGTGAAAGTGTTGTTCAAGATTTGTACGAAAGAAATATAAATATTTTCCTTTTATGGTCGGTTAAAGTTGAATCTTCGTTAAAGAAAAGTATATACTCGTTGTTATATAACAAAAGTTATTCTCATATCAGATTAAATGTTACGAAAGATGTTGGTCAGGAATTCGTTGCACCAATTGTTTCAATTCGTTGGTATTAAACGGGAAAATATTTTCAAATTAGAAATAATATTTTTTTATAGAATCAATGAAACGTAAACGATTTGGGAAATACCAGAGATTGTCGTCGTGAGAACGAAAAAAAAATTTTGTTCGTGTTTGAACGTTCTTTAAAAAAAGATAATAAAATAAACGATAACAATATAATAACAAAATGTCTTTTAATTATTCTCATCTAATATAAATTATATTTCTTCTTTTTATATTCTGTAATTTAAATATTTAAACGTTTATTTTATTTATTAAATATTATTATTTTATTTATTAAATAATAAATAAATTTATATATACAGGGTGTCCCACATAACTGTGGTCACGATTTTTCAAGTACTTGCGATAATCCGACAAAAAAAATACTTTAAACAAAAATTGATCTGTTTTTGATCTGTTTTGAAAGTTCAAAAATATTTTTTCTTTTAATGTTTTTAAAGGCTACCTTTATTTTTTTAAATGGCACTTAGTATTTTTGACTTTACAGTATTATAGCTCGTATAAATACGAATTCAACGATGTAGTATACTATGACCTTTAGATGACCTTCAAAGTAAAGAAATAAAAATTTTAACAAAAAAAATTATTTATATATATATAAATATAAATATTTAAACATTTATTATGTGTAAAAAAATTGGTTCGAGTGACTACATAATTCGAAAAACAAAAGAAGAACCTATTAAACTGACAAGAAAAAAAAAACAATTATTTATATCAATGAGTAAATTTTTATCAACGCGTTGTTTTTTTCTATTTTTTGTTTTACTTTTTTTTTTTAAACAAACAATTCGATAAAAATTTTAAATATTACGAATATTCTTCAAATGCAATATTGATCTAATAAATAATACGAAGAAAAAATAAATTGTCCTATCAATTGAATAAAATGATAATATAAAAATGTTCCTTACAAAAGCAAACGATTAAATTAATAATAATAATAATAATAATAAAACAGCGTTAAAAAACAAAATAAAAAAGTACAAACGAATTGTTAATAAATCTGCGTCAACGTGGTGTCATTTATATTCGAAAAAGATAATTAATCGGAAGGAAAAAGAACTAAATCAAATATCCTGAATCTTTGAATGTTGAATGTCAAACTAACTGATGAGGAAACAATTATACTAATTAATAACACGCGTCAAAAATAAAAAAATAGAATAGAGAAAAAGTAATTAATTCTTATCCATGAAATTATCAACTTCCTATACCGTTATAACAATTATTATTTTGCGTAGTTTAACAATTAACACATAATTAAGATTAGATGAGTTTTTATTCGAACGAGTTTTAATCATCATCATCATCGTCATACTATTCTTCTACTTTTTCTCTCTTTAAAATAACACTCTACAGTTTCGTACTTTACAGTTATATATTTCCCCTAATGATAAAGTATAATTATTATTTTGCATAGTTTGACAATTAACACATAAATAAGATTAGATGAGTTTTTATTTGAACGAGTTTTCATCTTCATCGTCATATTACTTTCTCTTTCTCTCTAACCTATAAATTAACTCTATAATTTTTAATGTATGGTTATATATTTCCCGTAATGGTAAAATACAAAATTATTATTTGAATAGTTTGACAATTAACACATAAATAAAATTAGATTAATTTTTATTCGAACGAGTTTGATCATCGTCATACTACTTTCTCTCTCTTTCTAACCTATAAAAAAACTCTACAGTTTGTGTACTTTACAGTTATATATTTCCCTTAATAATAAAGTAAAAAATTATTATTTGCATAGCTTAACAATTAACACATAAATAAAATTAGATGAGTTTTTATTTGAACGAGTTTTCATCTTCATCGTCATATTACTTTCTCTTTCTCTCTAACCTATAAATTAACTCTATAATTTTTAATGTATGGTTATATATTTCCCGTAATGGTAAAATACAAAATTACAATGTGCATAGTTTAACAATTAACACATAAATAAGATTAGATGAGTTTTTATTTAAACGAGTTTGATCATCGTCATACTACTTTCTTTCTCTTTCTAACCTATAAAATAACTCTACAGTTTGTGTACTTTACAGTTATATATTTCCGCTAATAATAAAGTGTAAAATTACAATGTGCATAGTTTAACAATTAACACATAAATAAAATTAGATTAATTTTTATTCGAACGAGTTTTTTATCTTCATCGTCATCTTCATACTACTTCTTCTCTCATAAAATAACTCTACAGTCTGTACTCTCAGAATTCTCTGATACTTTCCCTCTCTCTTTCACTGTTGATAATGTAGTATCGTGGTGGGGAACAGAATAAAAGAATCGTTGTGAGTCGTGAGTAAAAGGCAAGTTACTATACTACACACAATAACGTTAACGTACGAACGAGTCACTCGCGTTGCTTGGAAATACCACGAGGGTCTCTCTCTTTCTCTGTCTCTTTGAAAATATTTATTTTTATATTCAATTTGTTTGAGATTTTGTATTATTTCTTTTTTTGTAATCGATAAATACCGGAATTCTCTTATCGAAGATAAATTTGTTCACAGTGCTACATATATAAAGAAGAAACGAATATTAAATCGCGTCAATTTTCTAATATTTCGATTTGGAATCTTGTGTTGCAATGAAATTTTCAATCGTGATATTAAAATAACTACTTTTGATTACATTTAATTGTACAACGAGAGGAAAGAAAAACAAAAACAGTGAAACAATTGACATTGATGTTCAAGTTTACACGCAATATTAAAAGTAAGTGACAACAACAAAAAGAAGTTTTTTTTTATTTATTTTTATTATTTAATTAAACAAACACAGGGTTTCGTTTCTTTCTTTTGTTTCTTTTTTGTTCTTTTATATCATTGGATTTTTATCGTGTTGAAAAATTAAACAAAAAAAAAACAAACAAAAAAAAAAATATTAATTCTTTCCTCGATTTTAATTCCGAACAGGTTTTTATATAAATTATTATACAGTATTTTCCCAACTTATACTCGTACACGTTTGGTATTTACGTAAATCATATAAACGTTCTTTCGTTATATTATAATGATTTAACGAACGGCATCAGGTACAATCACACGTGGAACGTGACTTAAGTATAATTCATTGTCAGTGTTTTAGCATTCATGGTGTCGCATCCTTTCTTCCTTCATTCTTGTTCAAGGTTATTTTTTCTTTGTTTTCGTATCAAGTACGTTAATATTCATTTTATATACATATATATATATATAATTTTTCAATGTTCTTTTATTTATAATTTATTAATTTTTATTGCAAATAATCGGATCATTTGATTTTTAAAGAGGAATATTTAAAATATATTTATTATTTACATGGATAAAATAATTAATAATTATTTAAATTATATTATCCTATTAATCCTGTATAATAATTAATAATTATTTAAATTATATTATCCTATTAATACTGTATAATAATTAATAATTATTTAAATTATATTATCCTATTAATACTGTAGAATAATTAATAATTATTTAAATTATATTATCCTATTAATCCTGTATAATAATTAATAATTATTTAAATTATATTATCCTATTAATCCTGTATAATAATTAATAATTATTTAAATTATATTATCCTATTAATACTGTAGAATAATTAATAATTATTTAAATTATATTATCCTAATAATCCTGTATAATAATTAATAATTATTTAAATTATATTAATATACTATATAAACCTTGTATAATAATTATTGGATTAATTGGATAATTAATAATTCTTTAATTTATATTACTATACACTATAAACCAATGAAAACTAGAAATAAAAATTAGAATAATTATTATCTAAAATTATATATAGTTATAATAATAATAATAATAATAATAATAATAATATTATAAATAAATATAATAAAATATTAATATATTATTAAAGCTATAATAATTATTAATCTAAATTAATTAATCTAAAAAAAAATTATTGTAACTATATTAATAATCTATAAAAATGATGAGGGAAGAAATCATTTAGGAAAAAAAGAAAAAAGAAAAAGAAAAAGAAAGGAAATGAACGAAACAAGTTTTATATCACAACTGGAATGCAGGTAGTAGAAAAGCGAGATTTAAAACGAGGTTTTTTTTTTTTCTTTTTAGATAAGATCAGGTAAAAGTTTATAAATAGTACACCATATCGAGGTCAGTGTCAAAGAACTGAACTGACATTAAAGATTTCACCAGAATACATACCACCATAAATTTGTACTTCGTTTACACAGGGATATATACGTTATATTATACTGACACCATTTACATTGTCATTATAATCATAATAATTCATCATTTTTGTCTTATTAATAATAATAATAAAAAAAAAAAAAAAAAAAAAAAGGAAGAAAAAAAATAATAAAATAAACCGCGAGATATTATTAAACGATCAAAGAAGAATATTATGAGCCATTAAAAGTTCATTAATTCGTTCGTTTCGAATGTTAAATGCGTATATAAAAAAGAAAAGAAAAAAAAAAAAATAATCGAATAAATGCGGTTATGCGGATTACATTCTTTTTTTTTTCTTTTTTCTTTTTTTTTTTGGTATAATCGACGATTATCATTTTGGTGACATAATTCAATGTGTATTTCGAAATAATTTCTGTCACAATTGAAATGTAATGTATATCTTTCAATTTTCTTTCTATGGGAATTATGAAATACAATAATCATTGCGACACGTTAATATATTAAACATTATTTATTTAACATTATTGAATTATTTAAAATTATATTCCATTGAACGGATTAAAAAAATCAATAAAAAAAATTAATAATCAAATTTTATATGATTATATATAATTAAAAAAGAAAAGGAAAATTATAATATAATAATTAATGATAAATATGATATAATAATAATAAAAAAAAAAAAAGGAAAATATAAAAAACAATATAATAAAAATAAAATATAAATGATTTTGAAAATTGCGATGAAAATAAATATGAAAATAAATTAATATGATTATATATAATTAAAAAAGAAAAGGAAAATTATAATATAATAATAAATGATAAATATGATATAATAATAATAAAAAAAAAAAAAGGAAAATAAAAAATAAACAATATAATAAAAATAAAAATAAAATATAAATGATTTTGAAAATTGCGATGAAAATAAATTTTAAATAAAACACAACATTGAAACTAATAATTAAATATCAACCTACTCGTTACGCAAGTATAGAAAATAATGTTTTGAAAAAAAAAAAAGAAAAAAAAGAAAAGAACAATTTTTTCAACTTGAAAAATAAAAGTTCAATAAAAATGGTATTCTATTTGCGTAACAAAGTATAGTTTAAGTCTATCTGCTATATTATAATCCGCAAGAATGTTAAACATGATCGATAATAATATCATCATTTTATTTTGAATCTAATTGTGTGCAACGTTTCTTTCATCGTTTCTTTTTTTTTCTTTTTTCTTTTCATCAGTTCTAACATTAAAAATCTTTTCTCGTATTTCAATATAAATTTATTTATAATTATTTTAGAAACGATGTTTTTTTTTTCATTCACGTTCACAAATATCATTAAATTTTACACGATCGTTAAAAGAAGAAAAAAAAAAAAGAAAAAAAAAACAATGAATGACAACAAAACTAATTATGCATTAGGTCATACCACGTTTAAAGAAAAGTGTCACCTAACAAATAGAATTCTATTATCGATACTGCAATGATTGTTATTACGTTCGTTTCCTGTAAGCAAACTAATTTGACTGCTGGGAACAACACGTCATACAAAAATAAAATAGAAAAACGTGACACAGTATTGAAGAAGTGTACGGTTAACAAAAGAATAATAATAATAATAATAATAATAATGTGGTGATAAGAAATTTGTTCTTACAATATATTAACAAAAATGAAAGAAAATGTTGATATACGATTGTATTCTTTGTAATTTTTATTAGTGCGTTAAAAAATATATATAAAAGTCTATATGATTGAATTTTATTTTTCAGAAAGGATGGAATTAATAATATTTTTGGGATTAATAATCCTAACTAAATCACAAATGATTTATCCGGGTCAATACGAACATGCGAAGAATGCGAATTATCCTGTTTATGATAATAATCAACAACAATTGTATCAAGCGTCTTATTATCCTGCTGCATACGCTGCAAATGCTGCACCTGCAGCACCAGCAACAGGAATATATTCACAAGATTTATATTATGCACAACAACAACAGCCAGGACAACCAACATATTATGCACAACAAGCTGCATATGCACCACAACAAGCTGTATATGCACCACAACAAGCTGCATATGCACCACAACAAGCTGCATATGCACCACAAGCTGCATATGCACCACAAGCTGCATATGCACCACAAGCTGCATATGCACCACAACAAGCTGCATATGCACAACAAGCTGCATATGCACCACCATTGTTATATTCTTCAACGTCTAGCAATAGTCAACTACAAAAACGAGCATCCATAAATAATGATACAGCATTGGAAACAAATGTTAATAGAATTGCTCTGCCAATTTCACCTCTTGCTCAATCGTTGCCATCAGATTGGGCTTATCAGGTAAGATCTTATATACAATTGTAATTTTTTACACAGGTAAGCCCTCCCCCCTACAGCACGGAAACGTATAAACCCTTCTGTAACACGATTGAAAAATAATTTGCGAAAATCTTTGTACATAACCCTGTATTTCTACTATCACTGATAGTTTAGCATACTTCACAAATAAATGATCTTCAAATAATGAACCGTGTTATAGAAGGATTAACTGTATTCAAATGTCCCTTCCATTAAATGATTTGATTGAAATTATAATTTGTTTTAACATTTGTTAATCACACAGGTTAACAATATTATTTCCAAAGGTGTCACGAAATTGGCATTGGATATTCAAAACATGATATACGCTAATAATTTGGCATCGGTAATTAACGAGCATGAAAACATTGTATTTTCGCCGCTTAATCTTGCCGGAGCATTGGCGATAATTCATTTGGGATCAGCCGGTATAACATTCGAGGAAACTTCGAGAATTCTTGGACTTGCTACTGGAGTTGACATATCAACCCATTCCGAATTGGTTCATCAAATATTTGGTTTATTAATGTCAGTGATACATCAGAGTGTTTCTGGATCTGCCAGAACTACGGACATTGCCAATGGAATTTTTGTACAGGTATAATACATTAATTGATTATTATTATTATTATATTAACGAATGAATTAATTCGTTGAAATAATTTTTATCATTTTATTTTGAATTGAATTTTTCTTTTTCAATTCATCAGAAAGGTTTTCCAATAAGACCGGAATTCAAGACGATCAGCGAAAACGTTTACAAAAGCGAAGTTGAGAATCTCGATTTTCAATTGAAAGGAAATGAAGCACAAGAGAGAATAAATGCGTGGGTTAAAGAAAAAACAAATGGAAAAATTGCATCGATTTTAAACGACGTACCATCGCCGAGCACTTTGGTTATCATAGCATCTGCGTTATATTTCAATGCAGAATGGGACAGACATTTCATAAAAGGTGCTACCAATAAAAGGCCATTTTTCATAGAACCTAATCAACAAATCACTGTTGATTTCATGTACAATGCTGGAGATTTTCCATTTTACGAGGACCCAAATATTGGCGTTAAAATAGTTGGTTTACCTTACAAAGGATTGGACGTAAGTATGAAATCATTGATTATACTAGTTTACAGTACATTTGTTGCCGAAAAAATTGTAGATTTTTTTCAGACAGATTTCAAATATATTTAGTAGAATTTTTGTATCAGTTCTTCTTTTTTTTTCTCAAATATTAATCTTAACACATTGAAATATGTACGCACTTTATCGATTAATAAATATAAATGATAAAAATCATCAAACAACAAATAACTCGAGTACTGCATACAAATTTTTGAGGTTAGGTTTGATAAAAACAGGTGATAAGTGTGGAACATTATCAATCATAAAATTCACGTGAACGGATAAAAAGTTTCATTTTGTAAACTAGTGAATTATTATTTGAAATATTTATTCTTTGTGTTATAAGAAATTTAATATATATATATATATATTTTTTTAGATGACTATGTACATCATGTTACCAACCATAGAAGGTGCAAGAGCATTGGGTGGATTCGAAAAGACTTTGACACCTGATATCATTGAATATTTGATTAAAAACATGAAAAATCAATCATGCATAATAGGGATGCCTAAAATGAAGATTACCAGTTCTTTAAAATTGAAACGAATATTACAAAGTTTAGGTTTGTTATCGCTGTTTGAGCCAACAATCGCTGATTTAAGTTTATTGTCACCCGGCCCGGATGGTCAAAACAATATCAATCCAAATTCGAATGTGGCTGCTATCACGGATCCCAACAGACCTGGTAAACAAATTGGTAACAGAAAATCAAATAATAACAACAACAACAGAGACCAATTAATATTTTCAAGATTCGGTGGTGTAGCGAATGAAAAACGAGATATGAGAAAAAATTTATTTCAATATTTTGACAATAATCGTAATTACAATGTCGAACAATGGTTCACAGGATTTAACATAAGAAGATTGGAGAAGAAAAAACGTGAGATTGAAAAGGAACGTATCAACAACAACAACCATGTTACCAACGATGTTAACAGAGTTAAAAGACAGAGTCGTATTCCCGAAGAATTTCTTCGTATCATTGAAAATAGAAATTATCAATATTATGGTTTGGACAATCTTAGAAATAGTGCGACTCTGAGTAATCCTCATTTGTATGCTGATGATGTGTTGCATAAAGTAGACATTGATATCAATGAAAAGGGTACAGAAGCTGCAGCAGCAACTGCAGTTGTCTTGGAAAGAGATGGCAGACAAAAAAGGTTAATCGCTAATAGACCATTTTTATTTTTTATCAGACACAATCCTACGAAATTAATATTGTTTTGGGGTACGATTAACACGCCTACTCCGAATTATTCTAACTTGTAAACATATCTTTTATTATTATCTATTTTTTTTTTATTTTTTTTATTTTTATTAACCCTTCTTTCGAGAATATCATTCCAAACAAATTCACCAGTACGCGTTAGTAACGAAAAAGGGTTAACTTCAATTTTTATCAAACAGTATTTAACATTATTATTATTATTATTATTATTATAATTGCCTCTAATATACACGTATATGTATGTGATATATTAATAATTGATTAAAATCCTATTTAATTATAAGTAGAGGTCAATTATAAACAAATAAGTTATATTTTTTGTTGTAATCTCTCTCTCTCTCTCTCTCTCTCTCTTTAAGATTTCATTCGCATTACAACATTTAATAATAAGACTATTGTTTATTCGCATTGAACACCAAAGAAAATGAACTTCAATTTGTATTTAGAGCTTAGCTTAGCTTTTTTTTTTTCCTAGTTAGTTTATATAAGAAAAAAATTGATTTTATATCCGCTAAATGTAGATTTGTTTTTTTTTTCTTTTTTTAATACTAGCTCATTTTAATACGTTATTTATATACTATTTTATATTTTATGTATTAGTTTATATATATATATTATTAAAAAGGAAAAAAAGAAAATTTATTACTTTGTCTATCGATGAATTCAAAATTAAAGCTTGCTTTGCTTGAAATGATTTATTATAATGTTTTCATTTTATTATTGAATTTTAAATATATCCGCATAAGACCCAAAATTTAAATTCGTATTCCTCTACCAACGTGTGTCACGTAATTTACTGATTATCGACTATCAATTAAATAAAATGTATTCGTAAAATGCAGTGTAATATGTCGAACAAAATTGATGTTCCGTGTGTATGACATAGAATATCTTTATTTTGATGTAATCATTTTAACGTTTTTTCGCAGTGATAAATTCGAGGTTAAAATTGTCCTGTTATATAAGTTGAATACGTTAAATTATTAACACTAGGTTTACAACACCAGACGACTCAGTCATTTTGACTGGTCGTGCAATTTCAATTTAAAATTCTTATTACATATAACATTTTTGCTTTCCGAAATGATGTTATGACTTTTTTTAGATATAAGAATAGAAGACATTTTATGAACTTTTAATGTTACTTTACACCAGTAAAAATGATTGCTGCGTGTTTTTATGATAAAATATATGATTTCAAAGAATCATGAGACCGATGTAGTAAATATAACACCTGTGTGTCTTATTTTTTGTTTTTTACGATGATTACTGCATTTTTACGAGATTTTTACGAACACTTACTTCGTAAATGAAGAAACGCGAATAGTTTTGTTTCGAGCTTCGCGTTCAACGCACGAAAGAAAATCTTAGTCCAAGCGATCTTCATATTCATTCATCTTTACTTGCACAGTAACACAGTAACAGGTAAGAAATATTTATGTGAATATGGAAATATTCCAAAATATATTATTCAGTAAGAATCCTAAATACGAATAAAGTGTCTTAGTTTGAAGTTATTTTTATAACGATCAACAGACCCTAAAAATATCAAAACGAAAAAAAGTTTATAAATATTTAGAAAATGCAATCAGCATACCTCTGGAATGTTCAGATGTAGAAAGTGAATTATGTGATAGCGACGGTGAATTTTTAGATAGATAAATTGATCCACAAGGCAGTGATGATAACAGTGTTTTATTATCGAGAGTAGTGATGAAGAAATTCCTGATGAAGACAATATAGATCAACGTACCAAATCAGCAAACTGAAATTGCTTCAAACGACGGAACTAATTGGACAAGAATTGAGGAAGAATTGGAGAAGAAGGAAGTGTTGCTGGTAGATTACCAGTTCAGAGTGCTTTCAAAGATGTACACGGCTCAACAGCACGATAAAAAACGATAAAAAAAAAAAAGCAAAAAAACAGAAAAAGACAGCATGGTACGTTTCTCAACGTTATTTTGTACAAATCCAATGGATGCACACTTACCGTTTATAAGAGCAAACCAAATAAAAAAGTACTTATACCAAGTACAAAACGTAAACACATCGAAATTGATAAGGCTGCTAAGAAATTATCTGAAACTGTATCGTTTTATAATAGAATTAAATTTAGCGTCTATGTCATTGATCAAATGGCACGAAAATATGCGGTGAAATCAGGTTCCAGAAGGTGACCGCTTCGAGTGTTTTTCAATATTTTAGATTTAGACGGAATAAATAGCTGGATATTGTACAAAAAAAAACATAATACGAGAAAATATCTCGCGGAAAGATTTTCTGTTTCGATTAGCAGAAGAACTTGCTTCAGAATTTCATACTTCAAGGTAAAAATCACACGAAGCTGATATACCAACTACAAGTGGCACGGTTTCTAGTGTCAAATGGTGTCAAATAGGATATTGCAATAACAATAAGACTACAAATATTTGCAATACATGCAAAAAAAGTGTATGCAGAAAGTGTACACACAACAAAATGGTGGATTTTGAAGGGGACGGTACATAGATCATATTCCGAGCTTTTAGGCAACAATAAACATTTCTATCTTAATTAATTTACAATTAATTAAGATAGAATATTAATTAGGTAATTAACAATTATTTTAATGCACTACTGCACTCTTCTTATATTACGGGAGAATTTTACCCCCGAAGTCAGCACTGCGCAGAAGTGTTAAAATAATTACATAAAAATGAAAATATTCGTCGTACAGATACACGAAATATTTATTTTTTCGACATACACACTGCATTTTATTAATGCAGGCTTCTCACATATACGTGGGTATTTTAAATCAACAAATTTTATTTAACAACAAACCTTTGAAATTTTCTTCTATTTGAACGCCTTGAATGACTACTTCTTAAAATATACGTTTAAATGCACTTCTGAAAACACACACACGTTTATACACTAACAATTAAATATAATTATTTAAAATTCTATTACAATATATCATATACTATCATATACTATCATATAACTATCAAAGAATACTGTATTCTTTGATAATATTGTATCGTCATAACTGCATTTTTTGATAGTATTGTACCGTCATCGCGTTAAGTACCAACTATCGCCAACTGGTGGTCCCGGTAGCAACTAAAATGAATTTTGGTAGATAAAAAAGGGAGCAATTTATGAATTTACATCTGTCGATAATTCAGATTCCTGTACATAAAATTTTACAATAATATTAATGATTTTAGAAATTCAATAAAAGATGGCAGATCTCTTTGAAATATTCCTGTTATAGATGTAATTATAATCACACATAAATGCGGTTCATAGTAATATAAACTAAAATAATTCAATTATTTGTTCTTAATCTCCTTTTCGTAATATATTTGCAAAAAGTGGGAGAATTACGTTTTTATATTTCTTCACAACATGATTTTCATCAAAATGAAAATCTAAGTGTAAAATTGATAAACATTTAAATTTTTTATCATCATACTAGAATTCTTCTTAAACACTATCGCGGTAAGTAGGTTTTATTCAAAACTCTTATTATATTATAGAAATTGAATGAATTAATAATTGTTTGACACGTAAATCATGATTTTAAACGGTTATACCTTTCTTTTTCTTGTATATATCATAACTTTTATAGATAATGACCACATCAGAGAACTCTAATGAACCTATTAAGGTGGCAGAGGAAAGTGGAATAGTATGTATTGAATTATTTGGTTTATTTTTTGTTTGTAAATGGTTGCGCATAGAAATCGATAGGTTTTTAAATGATGCATCAAACATTGCGTTAATGTTAATTCATTTTCATTCATGATACGCTCGTTTGGTGCAGTGCGGTGATGGTATAAAAGAATACTTGGAACCCCGATTTGAGTGTCCTATTTGTTTAACTTGGCTGCGTGATCCAGTTCTAACATCTTGTGGTCATAAATTTTGTTCACGGTGCATTTACACTTGGTTACAGTAAGTTTTATAACAATTAATTATTTAAATAAAGCTTAACTATTTGAATCTGAAAAATTCCTAACAGATAGCGAATAAATTTATTAATTTTATATTAGTAATATTTAATATTAATCAAAAGATTAAAATGATTAAACTATTAATGCACGTGCATAACAATACTAATACGTTTAACCATACTACATTTTCTTTTTTCATTAGAAGAGAAGGTGCGTGCTGTCCGATAGACAGTCAACCTTTAAAATCTGAAAGCGATCTTTTCAGAGACCTTTATACAAGCAGAGAAATATCTCAACAGCGCACTACGTGTACATATCGCCAATTTGGTTGCTTAGCTGAATTGTCACCAGTCGATATGGAGACGCATATCAATGAATGTACATACAAAAACCTTTCTACCTCAGAAGGGATTCCGTGTTCCTTTAAAGACGTCGGTTGCATGGAACTATTTTGTTCGAAAGAATCTTTGCGCATACATTTGGAAAAAAATGTCAATTCGCATTTAACCGTTAGTAAAGTAATGTGTAATACATTAAGTAAATGAATTTACATTTACAATATGATTACTTATTAACAGATGATACTAAATTCGCTTCAACGCTTATCAATGACTCAAGGCCACGTTAGCGCTTTATCTGCGGAATCCAAGTTATGGGATCCACCACCCAAAAATGGAACATCGGTATCAGATAAAGAACCACCACCGGATTGGCAACAATTATTAAAGTAATTAACAGAAATATAATAAATTTCTGTTATATTCAAAGAATATTAAGCGAAGTATCTTTTTAGGAATTTGTACGAAAGGATAGTAGTATTGGAACAACAAAATCGTGAACTTTCTATTACCGTCTCCAATCAAAAAAATCAACTTACAGCGTTACAAACTTCGATGCGTTTTACCAAAGAGGAAATGTTATTACACAATTGCAATGGTGTCTATATTTGGAAATTAAATTCCTTTCAAGAAAAACTTAACTCAATGATAGATGATCCTTTGAAGATGTATTATAGTTCTGGATTTTATACCGGACCTAATGGTTACAAAATGTGTGCCAGAATAAACATATCCTCCAAGGATCCACAATTTTTATCATTACTTTTACATATCATGAAATCGGAAAATGACGATGCATTGGATTGGCCCTTCAACGGCGTCATGTACTTCGTATTGATACATCCGCATAATTCAGAAAAAGATATTAGAGAGAAAACTTGTTCCAGACCGGATCTTGAAGCTTTCAGAAAACCTATTTGTGAATTAAATAAACGTAGTTTTGGTTACGTTGAATTTGTACGTACTCAGGATTTACCTGATTTTTTACGAAGAGATACTTTAACTTTTCGCATCGAAGTACGAGCCTACGATAAATTTCAATTACCATTACTCTAAGATCAATTGTTTTACTTATAAGTTTACTTATTATCGTTCAAGCTTTGTAAATAAAAATATAGAGTATTAATTTTATATGTATTATTAAACTACGATAAGATATATTTTTTTATCAATTTTATATAATAAAATTATATATAAACAAAATATAAAATCCGTCCAAAATGTTTGTATATTGCAGCACATCGTTGAATTAAATATAATAAAAGAAAAAAAAAAGAAAAAAAATATAGTAAAAGTGGTATAATGGTAATAAACGAATTACTTTAAAAACATTCACATCTGATTTTTCTCTTCGTTAAAAAAATCCCTTTTTTTTTATGTATTTTATATTGAAAAATAAATTATTTGATGCATCGAATATTATTTTTGTTCGTTTATAATTTGTATTTATAAAAGAACTACTCTTAAAAGAATATTTCTGATAAAATTAATTAAACACCAGTAGTTTATTTTAATGTTAAAATATATTGATACTTCAATATTAATAGAATTATTGTAATTTTATTGTTGTATTGTTGCAGTTGGCTGGATATTTCGCATAAGGAAATTATGAAACAACCTAGTTTCTGGATGAAAGTCCCACTTTCATATGATTGAAAAATACTTCTTACCTTCACTCGACAACAACGTCTTTTATAATCGCTCGTAACGGAAATATTATCTTGAAGAATAATGGATATAAATTTAATAATTTATTTATTTATATTTAAATCAAGTTTAATGGCAATCCTTGGAATCCTTCTTATAAATGCTGAAAATCGCTTACCCGTTTTAATTACACGTACATTTCATTATGGCAAACATGCGATTAATATTTATCATCCACTAGTTGTAATAATTGAAGTACCAAAAAGGTGAGTGTTATTATATATATATAATAGAAAAATTATTTGTATAATTAACTCTAACAACTTTTTATTCTTAAATAAAAATAATCTTTCTCTATTTTGTTTTCCTATTTTTTTATATATATATATATATCAAATTTTAGATGGTTCAAACACTTCTACATGTTTGCAATGCCAGCTTCTACGTTCTCTCTCGTTTTAATTTATTATAAATATTTTATGAACGGTAAAATTCCAGAAATTATATATCGCTTATTAGACGCATTGCTTGGCAAATCCAGAAAAGCATTAAGTAAAGTATATTGAAATTTTTGTATAGTTAATTATATTAATATTATTATTATTATTATTATTATAATATATTATTTCATTTTTAGTATCACCGGAATGCGGATTTTTAGCCTTGACCCTTCTTACCGTACATTGTTGGAAAAGATTCTACGAAACGCATTATGTTAATGTTTTCTCGGATAAAAAAATCCACATATCTCATTACATAGTCGGATATTTACATTATGCGGGAACAATAATTGGTATCGTGGGTGAATTACACGGTTTTGTTCGAGGTAACATATGAGTAATATTTTTCTATATATAAAATAAAATAATACATGTATAAAATTTGTACGATTTAAAAGCGAATCTCTTTTTTACAGATTCAGATAAATCAATCGCTTTGCATAATTTAACGTTCTTTCAAATAGTTTGCGCTAATATATTTTTATTGTCATCCTTTGTGCAATTGCAATCTAATTTTATCTTAGCCAATTTGAGAAAATCTAATAACAAAGTTGTCTTCGATGGTTATAAAGTACCGCACGGTGGTCTATTCGAATATATAACATCGCCGTTGCAATTAACAGAAATTTTAATTTATTTATCGTTATCTGTGATTCTTTGGCAAAGTAATACGTTTCATTACGTCACGCTTTGGGTAATAGTTAACCAGGTAAATAAATATATACGTTAAACAATTCTATATATACATATATATATAAATTATTTGTTAAAATGAATTTATTTTTATAGGTGCATTGTGCTATAATGGAACACAAATGGTATCGACAAACTTTCAAAAACTATCCGAAGAAACGGAAAAACTTAATTCCATATTTATTTTAAATAGAATTAATATTATCTCTGTGATATTCTTATAATATTTATAATTTAAAATAGATATATAAAAATAGATATATATATAATAATATATAAATATATATATATAAATATATATATATAAATATTTATACTTTATGAAATGTAATTGGTATGCACGATTTCACGATTAGATGTGATAATTCAAATTTGAATTGAATATAATAAATATTTATATAAATAATTATTCACACAATTAATCATTTATTTATTATCATTATTATTTTTGTAAATATAAAAAGTTAACCGGAAAACTTTTACCTTGACGAACAAATTTATGAAAATAGGTTATATTCATAATATTGATCGAGTTTTCCGGACAATTTAACAATATTTTTTTCATAACTGATAGAATAAATAATAACTAATATAAATTATTGTTTCTAATTAGTTTTTGTTACCTTTAATATTCGAATGCATTTGAATTTTCAGTTGATCTGCCCTCTATAGAGGTTAGAGGTAAAGAGAGAATCATCTGTGTATATAAAAAGTGTCCGTCAAATGCATTAAATTAAGGTGGCGCCACATTAGCATCAAGGTAAATTTTAAAAGTGGCGCCAAATATTATTAGAGTAAAATTGACAAATAAACAAGGAAAGAGAAACTTCCACATACTTCAATTCGTCTACAATTGCTATATTCATACCATACACTTTGTCTACACAAGCGCCATTGTGGAAGGTTTTTGAACTGTTATTTATAGCATACACTAGACACTTTTAAATTTTCCCCCATATGAGATGATTCTCCTAACCTTTACCCGTCATAATATACACATACTATATATTCAGATTAATTTCAGATATATTCGCGATAAGGAAGGTCAGTAATGTTTTTAGTGCAACATTGATTTTTCAATAAATGCATTCGATATGAATTGATGATTTAATATTATAATTGCTGATCTTTAAATCGGTAGATATATGGAAAAGTAAATTAATCAAATAACATTTTTGATCATGTCTGCTGAGCATCACAGTGGAAAAGGTTATACACCTCTTCCTCAATGTATGAGCAATACCGATACCGAAGATGAAGACAAACATATAATACAAAGAAATGATTTAACAAATAAACAAACTAACGATGAGAGAACAACTATGGTAAGAGATTAATGATTTTAAATTATTATAAAAGAATCAAAGTAATTAGGTCAATTATATTAAAATCATACATCTCAAAGATTTGATCTTAATATAGAAAAAAAAAAAAAGATAAAAAAAAGATTTCTACTCACAAATAGATTGATTTGTTAAAATTTTGTTTATAATTAATTGAATTATTATAGGAGCCTACAACGGTTCACGAACACGGAGTTTATTATCCATTGGATGAAACTAGAAATTTAGCTAATCGTACTAGGAATGGACAAAATACAATTAAATGTTACAGAGATGATATACCGACAATGATAATAGAAGGCACTACACAAAATGATTTATGGAAACGTAGAGATATGTCACCTTTTCGAAGATTTTGTTTAATCATATCTATATTATTATGTATAGTAACGATACTTGTGTTTTTGTATGTTTTACCATGTGATACTATGGTATGTCCACCGGTTAATAAACCACAATCATCGGTTTCATGGGAGAAAACTTTGTTGAACGTAGGTGAGTATGAAAAAAATTCATATAAAATGATTTATAAATGAATAAATTTAAACAAACAAATGAACAAAGCGTTATATTATAATACTTTACCGTTTTAATTGTTATATTATTTTTGTAGAAGTACACGGGCCTATAACAATTATTCCTGGATCTCCATACGATCTTATATTTTTGCTTAGAAGTCAAGAATACAACGATAGCAATACAAATTATAATTCTAAAACAACAAGAAAAGGTTTTATCTTATACATAGACGGAACCAGCGGTTTTGATTCCTGGTGGGTTCGTTTAGAAAGAATACCAACTAATATCGATTGTTTATCCATCGATACGGATAAATCTGGAAAACCAGATTGTATAGTTGTCGGTGAACGTGGTTTATTAAAAAGTATAGATCCAACTAAAGGTAAAATACATTGGAGTTCCGAAGTACATACGTTTTCAAAGTTACCAGTTATCTTACCAGATCTCAATTCTGATGGAGTCGAAGATCTTTTAAGCGTAGAAATATCGCAAGAGAATGTTTCTACTCTTGTACTTTTATCTGGTAATACTGGCCAATTGTTAGGAAAATATACAAAACACAATTGTTCGTTATTTAACATATACAATCTAGTTTCCGATGGTACTATTTTATACTTGTGTCACGACACGAACGGTAAACGTATGTATTCATTTAATCTCATACGTATTTTTCTTATTTTTTTTCTCATATGATTATTTTTTATCATTTAATAAATATCATATTATATTTATTTTGTAGGTATTACGAAATACGTGTCGTTAAAAGTACTACTCAACGGTTCGAGTTTATCGCAAAGAAAAAGGGAGATAAAAGCTTCGCCCCGTATCTTCAAAGTAATGATGTCGGAGGAAGAAAATAATTATTGGAAGCCTACGCGTTATCATCGTTTGATGGTTAAAAATGAAGGCGTTTGTCCTTGGGAATCTTGTAAAGCTACTATCAATCTGACTTTACAAAATCAGCCTAATCAAACGTTTCCTATTTGGGAATACGTAAGCCCAAATTCGTTTGTCTCCAAACCAGCATTTTTAATAACATCCGAAGAACCATACAGCACCGGGTTTGTTATTAAATTCTGGGAATGGCTCGATACTAATCCTTCGGTAACTAATACGGTATCGAAAATAGTTGAAAGGAAATTAATTGAAAGGGTATTAATTGTTTTCGTTAATTACACCGACGTACAAGTCATTAATGCTAGTCAAACCGATGTTACTCAATTGTGCAATGGTACTAATTGTCAACCAAATTTAGATTTACGAATGAAATTTAATTCTATCGCGGCTGCTAATATCAATCACGAGGGATATCCAGAATTAGTGAGTTATTGGTCTTCGTATAATAACGAATCACCTAGGATGTTGACGTCCAAAATAAAAATAGTTAAATTAGATTTAATTTTATCCAACTTACCGCATCCTAATGTGCAATTTTTTAAAATATTACTCAATTATGCTAATTCTATGCATTCTACGGGCGTAGATAAACGATAAATATTAATATTAATATCAAAGTTACTTTAACTCACACCATTTATAGTCATTTCGAATTAATTGTAAATCGATTAATTTTATCCTAATGAGATGCTATTACTTTTAAATTGATTTATTTTTTTATTTATTTATTTTTCTTTTTCCTATCTTAAAAAATATCTTTAAGAATCCTAGTGATTCGAATAAAAGTGATATTACACGACTGAATTTAATTTACGTATTATTATTATGATTATTATTATTATTACTATTATTATTAAATAAAAAGCTGGCTTATCGAAAAATCTTTTTACTAGTTAAACGATAATAATGGTGCCTTCGAATGAGCTATCGCTGTTACATGATGCAATTTTTCTTGCAACTGTATTACGCTTCAGTGCGCCTATATTAATGTAAAAAAATATTAATATCATTGCACGTTATTAACTTGGAAAATATTATCATCGAATATTACGCCTACGTGTGTTATGTACAATTTAAAAATTATTGTATGATAAAAGAAAAAGAACAAAAAAAGAATTAAAAAAAAAGGAAAGTCATACCATTCAACGCTAACATTAAAATAATAATTCATTAATTGTTACATATTGTTGCAAGGTAAATGCAATTTTGGAAACTTAACTGAATGGTGGTGTTATATTTAAATGCCTAAACAGTGTGACACATAATCCCTGCACGTCAAATGATTCGATTGGTTTAATTTCAATTATATAATATGCGCATAAATTATAATATATAAATACGTAGAAATAAACTATTGCTGGAATCATCGTTCTAGTTGTCAAAATGTACTCATTTATACGATAGATTTAAAAAATTAGCAACGAAACAATTGTATCTATGTAAATCATGTCACAAATATATTGTTTTCCAATGGGCTAGATGCAAAACATTTGTTCTTTCAAATTTTCCCGCCAACGTATTTCGAAAAAATATTAAAAAATAAACGCGAGTAAACAACAGGGGATGCATCGTCATTTGTTCTTTCAAATTTTCCCGCCAACTTATTTCGAAAAAATATTAAAAAATAAACGCGAGTAAACAACAGGGGATGCATCGTCATTTGTATTTTCAAATTTTCCCGCCAACGTATTTCGAAAAAATATTAAAAAATAAACGCGAGTAAACAACAGGGGATGCATCGTCATTTGTATTTTCAAATTTTCCCGCCAACGTATTTCGAAAAAATATTAAAAAATAAACGCGAGTAAACACAACAGGGGATGCATCGTCATTTTTTATTTCAAATTTTCCCGCCAACGTATTTCGAAAAAATATTAAAAAATAAACGCGAGTAAAACATAAGATATACGCAATTAATTCAAATCGAATGCAATTAATAATCACGAATCTCATTGATAGAAATGTTTGGAGAGAACTGATAATAAATATTAATTATATTATATTATATATATAATATATTTGTAATCCTTAATTTGTTGAGAGTAAGAACCACAATTAGATTCGTCTAAAATAAGAGTTATTTATTTAAACATAATAGGTTAGGTTAATAATTTTACAATATTTACACGTGATCAACTAACCTAAAATAAGAGAATCAACAATTAAAAGTTCATGCTCCCGTTTCTCTATTAATTGATGCCAATCTTAATGCGTTTTCAATTAAATATTTAATTTACAAGACTTTTATACTAAACTTCTAAAATGCCTTGCCAGATTTAAAGACTGTCCCTCAATGTATGGCGCCACATTCAAACAGCTAATCACTCAATGCACTGGCCACATGCATACAAAGCTTACATATATATATATATATATATATATATATATATACATTTTAAAGAAGAAAAAAATCCCCGAAGTGTAGGAACTTTTAACGGTATCTTTGAACTTTGAACTCTGCTAAAAATGACACGCACAATTGTGACATTTTATTTATCTTTTCTTTTTTTTTTTCTTTTGATCGAACGCGACGTTAAATAGTACTACTTAAAAGATTCTGAAGAAACTAACGTATAATTATTTTAGAATTGGAGAGGGGACAAAAAGGATACATAATAAATATATAATTTTGATGACGGAGCGAATTGGATACATTGGACTATAAACTCATCGAGGACAGACGAAAAATATACCAAAAAAAGTTACTCGTGCCAGTGTAAATCTTCGTAACACGTTTTAGCCTAATTATTAGGCTAACTAATAATCGTACGAAATAAAAGGAATAATAAGTGTTCGACTCTTTTGTTGAAATAATAGAAAAAAAAAAATAAAAAAGGGACAAGTGAACAATTGTCATAACCTCTGATTTCTAATCAGCTGTTTAAACGTTTCTAACCTCAAATTAGTTAGATAATGAACTGAGATAAATAAATGAGATCGCGTATTGATTGAAGATAAATAATAAAAGAAAAAGAAATAGAAAAAAGAAGCAAGAAAATATAAGAGAAGAGAAAATAAAAAATAATCAACAACGGAAGAACGAGATTAAAAAAAACCACGAAGAACAAGGATGGCTGCTGGAAAACGAAGAATCCACCCAAATCTCGGAAATGGTGGTAACAATTTCGCGGGAAACAACAATTCATTTTCTGGTGGTAACGCGAGATCATCGAGTCGTTTAAATTTTCGTCCAAATTTGAGTCAAGAGGATCGTGGTGGTACGAGACCAACAACTGCACCAAGTTCTATAGGTCTTATACTCGTAACTATGTTTTTACACGTTTGCAAGAAATCATTGCTATTTGATACCAGATTGAAGGTAGCCATATATTGTGGGACGATATTTACGATATCACTCGTGGCTGATTTCGTGATAATGCCTAGATCGTATTTTTCCCGATCGGATAATGCACTTAATCGATATTTCGTTAAATGGGGATGGGGATGGTTGTTGATGGTAACTATACCGTGGATAGTTCTTACTTCGCACACTCTTGGCTGCGGTAGGAGGTCTATCTTGTTGAAACATTTGGCACGTTTGGTACTTGCCACGTTGGCCTGGCTAATGTGGACCAGATTGTTCAATTACATTGAAACAAATTTTGGCCGTTGCGTCAATACCAAGGAAGCCCAATTGCAATTCAAAGTTAAATGCCTTCAAGCTGGAAAATTTTGGAACGGGTTTGATATATCAGGTCATACGTTCATCCTAATATACTCCAGTCTTATCTTAGCGGAAGAAGGTTCTTCTATGATAGGCTGGGAAGGTATTAAAGATCTGATCATGCGAGAGGAACACACCAGAATCACCCCCAATGAGACCAGCTTTGGACCACTTCGGAATCTCTCCGATCGAGATTTGGAATTCCTTAAAAAGGCTCACAAAGTTTTTACGCCTTATTTAAGAGCTCTCTTTGTTTTTATGACCGTACAACAATTATTATGGGACGTTATGTTGGTTTCTACGGTACTCTACTATCACATCATGATAGAGAAATTTCTCGGTGGTATTGCTGCAGTTTTAACTTGGTACGTTACGTATCAATGGTGGTACAAATTACCTAAAATTGGTTTACCACCACCCGGTGATGGTCTGTTTAAATATAACGAAGTCAAACCTCAACACGATTTAAATGCAGCGCGTGCAAGACGTAGCACGTTGAATGGAAATACAAACAGGTTCATGGGTCTTCCTATACGAACCTGTCAAGATAATCTTGAAAGAAATAGCTCGACGAGTAGATTATCCGAACCTGAAACTCCTCCTCCATCTTATCGTGCAATTTAAATGGGGTTGTGTTGTTTTTCCTTTTTTTTTTTCTTTCTTTCATTCTTCTTCATCATTTTCAAAATCGTCTAATCAAATTTGTTTATTTCTCAATTAATGTCTGCGAATATTTAAAAGGAAAAACAAAAAAAGAAGAAACTAAAAGGAATATTGTAATATTTTTATATAAACCGATTTACGTTTCTTATGTATATTATAATAATATACATGTAAGATATATCTCTCTCATTTAGGATCTGATTGTTAGAAATGACCAGCTGATTTATATTTTTTTTTTTCTCTCACGCAAATCCACACTCTTGCCGTATCTCTTTTCAAGCTTTATCAATTTTTATAGGTGATAATTAAAATAGATAGATAGATAGATAGAAAGAAAGAAAAATAACAATAATAATAAAATAAATAAATATAAACCGGGATGTTTATAACTGTGCTATAACTACCTCTTTTACGGATTGTTTACTTGTAAAATGATCAGAATAATTCCGTCTTCGAGGTACGATTTTAACTGTAATCATCGATACAATTTTAAATTATTAATTTACCTCGTTATACAATTTATACTTAGAACTATTGTGTTCATATTTATTGGTTGGTTGTTGTTGAATATAGAACATTATTTATGGTGGTAAGGAATTGTAAATAGGCTCACGTCGCACGTTTTGTATAAAAAGAAAAGAAAAGAAAAGAAAAAGAAAAAAAAAAAAGAAAAGAAAGTACAAAGTACACATGTAATATGCTTTTTATTAAATGAAAAACCGAAGGGGGAAAAAAAAGAAAAAAAGAATAACAAATTTATCGCTCATATCTTGTGCAATTAATCGCTAATAAGCATTTACGTTCTTATCATACTTCCTTTTGTCCGCACAATCATTATCCTTCCCCCCTCCCCTCCTACTTTTTAAATTCTGTCGTTAAATTATTATAAAATCTAACGAGTGATATATATCAGAATTTTTTTTGTATATAAATACAATGTGTTCGTTCAATCATTTTTTCTTGTCTTTGTGTTTCTATCTTTTTTTTTCTTTTTTTTTTTTTTTTTCTCAAATATATTTTTGTATCCAATGCAAGCTTCATCGTTTGTCTCTTTAACAAAATGGATTTCGAACAAACTACTAATGCAAAATACAATTTATATTATAAGATAAAACACGTTATTGATACAAAATAATACGATGAGTTGTTAACGTCGTGCGATCGTTTGTAAAATGATTATTATTTTTTTTTACAATAAGTATACATACGCGCGTATTTTCAACGATCGCAGCACGTTTTTGTAATAATAAAATTTACCCTCTCTTTTGTTACAACGCATATTATTTCGATACTTTCTTTTTTTTCTTCACCTGATCATAAAAAAAAAAGAAAAAAAAGATAAAAAAAAAAATAAAGAAAAATAATAATAATAATAAATTATTATTATATATTTCTTGTGATAATAATGCGAACGGTTTCTCATTAATCGAATTTGTTAAATATTATAACTCGTTAAAATGAACAAATACAGAATAATACATTTTGAATTTAAACAAACGTAAACAAATGAACTACGATTGATTTTCTATTATCATTAAATCATCGGCGTTACTTTTACTTTTTTTTTTTCTTAATGCTAATATAAACTTACTTTATTAAAACAAAACAAAAAAGAAAAGAAAAGAAAAGAAAAGAAAACTGGAATTAACAGGTAAAATAATGTCGTTTTATACACATTTTAAAACGACAATTTTATAATTATTGTCCATAAACTGATACTAACATAACAATTCCCATCTATTTTACTTAAGTTCTGAAACAATATAATATGCAGTAGAAATCTAAATAATAATCGCGTAGTATAAGCAAAAATAAGTTACGTTATTTATCTTTTGTTAAACAGTTACCACACGAGTTTTCGTATTTATTCCAAAAAAAAAAAAAAAAAAAAACCCTTACTTTGTATCTATTTCTCTTCACTGAACGTTATTTTATTATTTATTTTATTTCGTTTGATGATAATAACTTTGATAAAGCTTTTACACATTATAAAAGGATATAAAAAAAAAAAAAAATCCCACCCACCAACTTGCTTAAAGATAATAATATATAGGGCACGATTTGAAATTAATGAAAGTGTACAAAAAAAAAAGAAGAAACGACGATCGATGATGTGACGATTGGCTTGGAGAGGGGAAAAAAAAAATAAAAAAAAATTATTGAATAAGAAAATAAAATTGGAAAAATATTTGAATGATCTTAAAAATTCGTAATAGATAAATGAAAAAAAAGAGATAATAAAAAAAACAAAAACAAAAAAAGATATCGTTGATCCACGCACCACTGATCTGCTTCTGATTCTCTCAAATATTATTATTATTATTATTATTACAACTAATTATGCATCGATCATCCTAAGAAATACTTTGACTTATTATTTATGCAATTTTTAATACATCGTATTAAACGGTCGACGATGATGAAGAAAAGCAAGAAACGACGACGAAGCGCGCACACGTTTGGGTTTTTCGTTTTCTTTTTCTTTTTCTTTTTCTTTCTTTACTTTAACTTATAATAATTATTATTATATTCCAGAAGTTCAAACTTTCGACCTCTTCCGAGCAATTGCGTCTTCGACAGCTTTAAGTTGTTTCAATAATTCCTCACGACGAGAGCTAGCTTTTTTAGCAGCTTTGGCAGCAGCAGCAGCAACACTTGCTTTGCTATCAATCAAAGGCGGAGATTCGAGGCTCCTCTTCTTTCCAGCCATTATTGTCGAACGATCTATCTTCTTGGTCGTTGAAATGTTACTTGTTGGTTTCAAAGTAAGCTTTATCTGTTGTTTCGTTCCGCTAAGCTTCAACGCGTCTATAGCTTTAGAATCTTTGCGCGTTAAAGGTGGCGTGGAATCTTTTCTTTTACGAGTTTCGCTGGAAGACGACGAGTAACTCGATTCGCTCGAATCGCTACTGCTACCGCTACTTTCTGATCCAGAACTGCTATGAGAAGATCTGTAATAATCAAAGAATAATTCATATTTATCTATTTTTATTTCTTTTTTTTTTTTATAGAATTTTCTCATATTTAACCCTTTCTTTACTAAAGATTCATATACGAGTCTTCACGTACGAGCGAATTTAAATAATAATTTTTATAATTATATAATTTAAATAATAATTTTTCTCCTATGAGAATAATTTTTGCATCCTTGTCGACAAAAAAAACGCATATATGGTATTCAAAAGGTTAACAAATGATAATCAAATAAAATATGAGAAACAAAATAATTTCTCACCTAGACCTAGATCTACTTTTGATAACCTTAGCCACTGCAGCCGCAGCAATGGCTGCTTTGTCCCTTGTTTTTTCATGATGTCGTTGATGAGACGATAACGGACTTGGTGCTGGCGGATTCAAACCAGCACGTCGGTGTAGCGTTCCCGTAGTAGGAGAGATGGAGCCTTTGGGTGGACGAGGAGAAGGAGCCGGTGGGTTCATTAGCATAGCACCACGCTGTGGTGCTCCAGAAGGAACTGCTGCTGCGCTCGCAGGTGGTGAAGGGACCGTTGCTTTCCCTTTTCCACTGCTGCGGGTTCTAGAGGGAGGAGTAGGTGAACGGGACCTGGATAGGGAGTCGTAAGAACTGTAGCTAGATCGGCTCGAGCTACGGCTAGAACTAAAAAAATTATACTCTTACTCGTTCTTATTTCAATTTGTAATTACGATGGTCTTCTTTTTCTTTTTGTTTCTTCTATGCAATTTTCTATGAGTATTATTTCTCTTTTTTTTCCTGTTTATTTTTTTCTTTCTTTCTTTCTTTTTTCCTGTTTTTTTTTTTTTTTTTCTTTTTTTTTTCTTTTTACTTATACCAAATCAGAGATGGAGTCAAGCTACAAAACGCGATTCTACTATAGAAAATATATTTAACGATCCGAATAAACTATAACCATCGTTTCGACAAATAATATCAAGCTAATTCCAATGAAAAGAATTAAACTCGATCCTATCTCTGTGTCATTAACCCCCCTCCCTCCTATCATCTAAAACTAATTAAAAACTAGAAATATATTTTTTTTCATAATTACCGCCGTTGAATACTAAGTCTTACCTGGTCGATGAGTAGGATGATCCAGAGGAATAGGATTGTCTTCGAGAACGTCTGGAGGATGTCGTATTGCGGCGCACGGTACTCGGTGATTTACGACGCATCCATGGATCTGCCCATTCGTCGCCTCTTCCTCTTTCCATAGGTGGTGGTTCCTCTTCGCGCCAAGTTTTAGTCGGTGGTATGCGTTCAACTATGACCTCCCTAGATGGTCGCTTGTGCTTCTTTTCATACTTCTCGTAATACTCACGTTCCCTGTCACGTTCGCGTTCTCTATCTCTTTCACGTTCGCGTTCTCTGGTATGTGGTGGCGGTGAAACAGAATGCGGTGCACCCCGTGGAATTCCATGATACTCGAGCCGCTCGCGATATTCCCCAGCAGTTCGAGAATCCGACTTGTAATGCACTCTCCTAAAAGAATAATACAAACATGTAAATACCAATTGTTAGAAAATATGAATAGAGTCGTATCCTTGAGTCTACGTGTGATTTCTACATTTAATTTATTACCGATAATAATCAGGCGGTGCTGCAGGAGGTGGATAATAAGTTTCCGGTTCATCGATGTACCGTTCAGGTGTGATTCTTGGTGGTGGTATCCTTCGTGGCGGTGGTTCCCTCGGTGGCCACCTTTCAACAGGTGGTTCAGGGCTAGCAGCTCGTACATAATATCCTGCTTCACGATCCAGCTCATCTTGTCCTAAACTTAAGTTCATCTTCTTCTCTTCGAAATCCATATCGGATTCCTTGCGTTTGTTAGCTTTACGCATCATCTGGAAAGATAATATAAATTCGATTAGGTTTTTGTTTATTAGTTGTTGTATATTTGATATACGTATTTAGAAATTTTCTATGTTTACTTCTTTGGCATGCCGTAATCCTCGTTCCCAGGCAGATTCGGTTGGCAGTTCTTCCACTTTTGGTGCGTGAGGTGGAGCACCACCATAGCCGGTTAATGGTCGTACGATACTTGGTCTATCGATATGTGCTCGATATTCGTGAGGTGCAGCAGCATGTGGAGGATAGGCCATTGGTCGTACCATGTCGAACATAGTGTAATTACCTTTGTCAGTTACACCGGGATGTAAAAATCTACAGCTAACACCCCACGTACATTGTCCTCGATTGTAAAATCTACAAACAGGTCTTGGTTCTGTTTCTTCCGGTCGAGCATCATCTCCATCGCTAAGTTCTCCTTCTTCCAATTCGGATTCTTTCTCTCCGTCTTCTTCGCCCTCTTCCTTGTCGTTGTTCGCTCCTATATTATCAACTCCCTTCCCCTTATCTTTTTCTTTGTCTTTATCCTTATCCTTGTCTTTATCTTTCTCCTTATCCTTATCCTTATCTTTTTCTTTAGCATCTCTTTCTAATTTATCTTTGTGTTCCTTAATTGCAGGAATATCTGCATCTCCTATTAATTAAAACTTTTAATAAGATAGATACATACATAAAAAAAAATAAACGTATCTTTCTTTAAATAAATTTATTTAGAAAAAAAAAAATAAAGAAAAAAAAGAAGATGAAAATGATAACTTTACCTTCATCACGTTCATCTTTCCACTGACCGTCAGCTTCGAAATCAAGTTGTTCGCTCTCCTCTATATTTACACTAGCAGTTTTCTCCTCTTGTCCAATTTTATCGTCGTTCTTCATACTCGGCTCATTGTCATCTCTTTTTTCTTTGATAGAGTCTCTTTCCTGATCGATAGATTCTTCTGCGCCATCCATACTTTCAAGATCAGATACATCGGACAAGTCTTCTCCGTGAGATATCGGAGCAGGTTTCGATTTAGGAACAGGTTCTGGTTCGTCGTCTATATCTCCATCCGATATCTGTTCTCCGTCTAATTCATTAAAAGAATTATTTTTATTTACTGGAGATCGTTCAGGCGAATGTTTGTCAGATTCGTGATCATCTATAGGAGACGCTTGACCAGATTTATAAGATTTTGGAGAACTTCTTCCAGATAGAAGAGATTTGACCGAGCTACGTCCTGACCTTGGCGATTTAGGCGAACTCTGTCTGGATTCGCTATTTCTATACGAAAGTGATTTTGGCGAATTATCTCTGGATTTTTGAGTATCCGCATCGAAATCATATGACTTTGCTTCCGAATCTCCATAGAGTAAAGATTTAGAATCGTGCGGTGTCGAAAGGCAAGATCTTTCATCTTGAATAGGTGACCTCGAGGAACTACGATCAGTACGTGGCGAATCTATAGAATTATTGCCTGAGCGATAAGACTTGGGAGAAGCGGGTGGAGACTTCGATAGCGGGGATTCAGAACGAGGAGATCGTGGTGATCGTGGTGATCGTGGAGACCTTGGAGAACCGTCTTCGCTAGGAGACATCAATTCGGATCTTTGTGATTTTGGAGATGCTGGCGTTGACCTTGGTGATTTAGATCTTCTGTCGACAGACATGATAGAAGCCGGTGATTTGCCTCTGGAAGAAAGAGAACTCGTTGGGGACTTCCTATCGGAGAGAGAGGGAGACCGCTGTGAAAAACGCGTAGAGGTCACATCGTCCCCAGGGTTAAGTTGTTTTCTTCTGGCGAGGTAACCTTCGGATGAGGAACTCTCAGAACCGGAGTCAGACATCTTGTGCTTATTCCAGCCTGAAAAAAAGACAATTTCATAGCAAATATAGAATAATTTGAATAGTGGAAAAAATGGAAGATCAAAGTGTTGAGTATATTTGAGACATATGGATCCTCTTACTTGATAAGTCAATTTATAGGCGTACGGGCCAAATGTAGCACTGAAAAATCTGCCTCTGTGGCATCGATGAGCTTACCTGTGTCAAAAAGAGCCCGTGCAGTACTCGCTCTTGAAGGCACATCGCGCGCATTCCATACCGCGTTCAACATACTTTTTATATCACGTTACAAACTTCTTTAATTATTTAACTTTTTAAACTTTATACTTAAACTGAACTTTCGTTTTCACATGTTATAAAGTATACTGTTTGTTTTTTTTTTCTTTTTCTTTCTTTCTTTCTTTTTTTTTTACAAGGGTTCTTTTCCCCGCAACTCTTTCGCTTCATATTAAACTTTTTCAACTTGAACACAACACAAATTAAGAAAGACTGGTAAACCGTAAACCGTTTTCTACTGCACTAGAAACTATAACGAACGAACTTTCAACCTGAAAGAATATTTTTTGGGCCTATGGAGAGAGGAAATTAAAAAGGGGGAAAGAGGGAAGCACGAAATAGAAAGAAGGAAATGGTACTGAAGAAAAAAAAAAGGAAAAAAAAAACAAAAACAAAACTAATCGACTAGTATTATTGATATATAAGAGAAAACATATTAAGTGATTTTATGATTCGTAACAAAATTTCATTCGATTTATAATATAACTTGTTTGTTATTAACCGTAAACACATTTAGATCAAATTATGAATATATCAAATATTTATTAATAATAGAATACAATTTTGCTACTAAGATGATTACTCGATAAGGATTACCAGAGGAAAAGTATAATATTTGTATCACTCGTTATCAACGATCTTAAATCGATTGCAGTAATAAGAGTTTTATAGAACGTAGTAATCTAAATGTAATGTTTAATATAACCTGTATCTATATGATTTATTTATTAAATATATTCAAAGTAAATGATTGATTGGGAAGAAATACCTAAAATTCTTTAACAACGCCTATGAATATTTCCTTTAATAACACATATAATATAATAAACAGGGAAAAATGCTTATTAATAATTCAAACCAATAGAGGATAAAATCACGATCACATATGTAGATGAACGTGCATTCGCACGATCATATTTTCTTTTTTTTTGTCTTTTCTTACTTCTTATTTGTTTATTTATTTCCCCCCTTATAATTAGTGAATTATCTAAGGCATTCAGAAAAGCAGTCTAAGGATTGAGGTTAGGAATGGGATAATATCGATATTACTGCAATACGATCTTCAGGATATTTGTTACAAAAGCACATTCATCAATTCGCTTAAAGTCGTATTTAAAAAAGATAATGAAAATTGAATAGGAATTGTTGCGGATAATGTATTATGGGATTCTTACCTTGTTCGCACGTATGCCTGTGGGCCTTTGGAGATTTCAATGCTCCCTAGGCTTTAAGGCTTCCGGCGTCACCCAGGAAATATCGAATCTCTGTATTTTTGGGATGTTCTTTCAGTTTTAGCGTTCCGTTTATATGTCGACGAAGTTGATATATTTTACTTTTAACATTATCGGCCCGTTTTAAACTTCCATAGGATCAAAGTTCCTTTCGTACAAGGACAAAGAGAGACAGGCAAACGAAAAAATTAACAAAGCACTAAACTTTCGGTTCCAATACGGTTACGGTTTGTCATTGATCACAATTATAGATGATGTAACACCGTTAATAATATATGCCTAATGTACATTTGACACGTCGGTCGATTTGCTTTCTCATTGGTCGACGAATATTATCTACGCTTATACGATTGGTTAATCGAAAAACCAATCGTAATACGACTACACGAAAATGTATTTCGATATATCGAAATTTGAATACATCGATTGTATTATATGATATCGATAGTATTTGTTAATAATAATAAGATTTAAAAAATGTATACGCGATTAATCTTTCTTAGTGGTTATATAAAAAAGGAAAACTAACAATTTTTAACCATAAACAGGGAAAGTGCTGATAACGAATTCTTCGAAAATATGAAATATCTCGGATGATTTTACAATTATAGAATACTATAGAAGTCCTACGGATTCAGTTAGAGATGAGGAGTAGTCGTGTAACGAAGTTAAATTTCTTCAACACAGATATCATTACTTTTAATGATTATATTAAATAATTATCACAAAAATTATTACAATCTTTTATTAAATAATTGTATGTAAAATAATAATTTTTCAAAATGTTCCTCAACTTTAATCATTATCGTTCGATATTATTTTGTTTTATCGCATTATTAATAAATATTAATATAAGTTTTGCTTATTCACCTCCAAGTGCAACCGTAGAACCACTTTATCCGAAAGGATTGCGTATATCTGTGCCACGTAAGTAATTAAATAATTTTGAATTGAATAATATTAAATTATAATATTGGAATAGAATAACATTTATAATTTTCCTATGTTAAAAAACATTTATCATGAGCGTAGATAAAAACAAAATATATAAAGACTTCGTGTATCAACTATAATTATTTAATTACATAACAGTCCGTATTTTCCCGTAACTAAATGTATTTATTAGACTTGCGAAATATATCAGATAAAATGTTTTGATCGATAGCACATATGAACATTAATAAACTATACAAAGGTTATCTTAATAATATTTTTTTTAATTTTATTTTAATTCCTTCTACAAATAATAATAATAAAAATAATAATAATAATAATAATAATAATAATAGCGAGCTTAATGATTTACGTTGTCAATCAAATTCAAGTTCAAATTCAAGGTCAAGATTTACGACCGCAACCGATTGGAGGAGATAACAAAAATGTGTGAATATTATTTCTTTTACAAATTCTATTATTTTTATCTTTTCAACAGATGAACAGGGTATCACGTTGGTCGCTTATCACGTAAAATTCAACGATGATTTTTATTCATTAGAAGCAGGAGTAATTAGTATTGATATTATAAAGCCTCGTAATGGCAGATGGGTTTACGAAGATCATACTACTGAGCTCAAAGAAGGTGATATCATTTATTTCTGGGTACACGTTGTTTATCAAGGATTAGGATACAATCTTTTAAATCAAGAACACAGAGTAACTGGTTCGTATTAACGAAATTTCCAAAATGTCCAATTAATTCTTTCGTAGATACACATCCCGAACATATTTTGTATTCATTGTTTTGACTTCTTTTTTTTTCCCTCTCCCCTTCACCTTTAAAGGATTCTTCAATTATGACGGAACACCACATGGTTCGAATAAGGAAGGAAATTGCGATAAACCTTCGATAACGAAAGTATTCGACGGGAATGGAAACTCGTTGAAAGTTTGCGAGAATCAATTAATCTTTGAAGATGGTTTTGATAATCTTAACACATCGATATGGACCGTACTCGAACAATTTTCGGGTCCTCCGGTAATACGAATATTTCTTTTATTAATAATAATAATAATAATAATAATAATAATAATAATAATAATAATAATAATAATAATAATAATTTTTTTCTAATTATATATATATTTGAAAAAATAATCGAATCGTTTCTCGTACACATTTTTTTTAGGATTTCGAGTTCGTCGTTTATAGCAAAGACGGCAGTAACGTTAAAGTACAAAATCAACATTTGATAATAACTCCTACGTTTTTAGATGGAAAATATAGCGCTGATTTTGTTAGACAAGGATCGTTGGAATTACAGAGGCAAGATGATAATTATTATAATAATATTATAAATATATTTAAAAAAAAATGTATTATGTGTGTGTGTGTGTATCAATTGTTACAATGATATAATATTCATGAATTTTATATTATTTATATTTTTGAAAAGATGTACTTCAACACCTGGCAGCGACGATTGCAAACGCAAAGCCGTAGCGGCAAATATTTTGCCACCAATAATGTCAGGACGTTTAAATACCAACAATTCATTTACCTTTCAATACGGACGTATCGAAGTAAGAGCTAAATTACCGGCAGGTGATTGGATATATCCTAGTAAGTTTAAATTCAATTTGTTGTAAAGTTAAAGTATAACAAAATCGTTATATTATTTATTTATTATGGTGAATCCAAAGTTCGTTTGTTTATTACGTTGTTTCAGATTAATACAATTGTTTTCACGTGAATAATAAAATTACTTTATGGTGTACAAAAAAAAAATTGAAATATTAATTATATTAATTATTATATATAATATTATATAATAATTTAATTATATATTATTATATTAATTATTAATAGTAATAATTATTAATTATTATATAATATATTATATATTTATATTTGGTTCACCTTAATATAAATAATTAATTAAATTATTATAATAATAAATTAAAATATAAATATAATAATAATTAAATAATTATTTGACAAATTGAATTGAATTCTAATATCTATAGTGTGTTCTAATTGATTTACAGTAATATCCTTGGAAGTGGCGAATGACAATAATAAACGAGAAGGATGGACGCAACCAGTAATAAGAATTGCATCCGCTTCCGGTAATTCGCATTTAAGATCGGTGCATAGTACGGATTTGAGTGGTCATGTACTTTGTGCTGGTGGATTAAAATCACTTCAAATGGATGAAGGACCTTATTCATCGCGATCAGATCTTTTGCGTAGAAGCACGAGCTCGCTCTGGTCAGATGATTTCCACGTTTACGAAATTGAATGGAGAGACGATCGTATTCTTGCTAAATTTGATAATACCATTTTTGGCGAACAAAGAATTGATAATACGTTCGATCAACCGGTAAGAATAAATCCGACACACGATTCGAATAAAATTAACAAAAGTATTATTTATTTATTTATTTATTTATTCATTTATTTCCAAAATTGTAGTTTTTCTTAACCTTGGGCTTAGCCGTTGGAGGCTACGGGGAATTCCCTGACATGAGCAGAAGCAATAATATCGAAAAACCATGGAAGAACAGTGGATCGAAGGTAAAAATAATCATTTGTCACGTTTATTTACAAAAAAAAAGAATAATTCAATATATTTGTATTGATTTATTATTCGTTTATATACAGGCCGTTCTTAATTTTTACGAGGCACGAGACCAATGGGCCAAAACATGGGAACAAGGGAAAACCAGTTTGAAAATCGATTATGTTAAAGTTTGGGCACTGTGATCTATTCCTTCTCGCTTTTATAGTTTTTTAATTATTATTATTATTATAACATACCATACCTTTAACATTAACAAAAATGATTTATTATAAATACTTATGATTATTGGTTCTTCCTTAAATATCCAAGACATTTCGAAATATCAACGAGCGTGTCTTTTCAAAAGGAAGAAAAAAATAAATATTCATTTTTATTATTATTATTGTTATTATTATTATTATTATTATTATTATCTTTCTCAAGAAGGATTTCTGTAATACGTTTGCCAAGAAGATGGAAGAGGCGGAGTTAAGAAAAATGTCAATGCTGGTTGTTCGGTATTTTTATCAAATGAATTAAAACCGGTTCCCAATAATTCAACCAGTCTCTGACCGCGGAATCCAAAACGTTGCTGATATGCGTAAGAAGCTCGCGGACCATCATCATGTTTGAACACTATCATCATAGAACCGGTTTCTCCGGTTAGAGAAGAAAACATTCTGAGAATACTGGCCGATGTATTTTCATGTAATTTCCATAATCCGCCGTTTAAAAAAATATTCTTCAATGTTTTCCACCAATCGGAAGGCCAAAAATCGGACGGCAGGATCTTCTTTGTTTCCGTTATGATTGTACAATCAACTTCATTGATCGTATTACACATCTATAATAGAAGAAGAAAAAGAAAAAGAAGAAGAAGAAGAAAAGAAAAAAACCAAAAATATTATATAAAAATTAAAATAATAAATATATCAAATATTTAGATAATAGATAATATTTATTTAGATTATATTTAGATAATATTAAGAATAAATATATCAAAGTGCACGCACGATTATTATCGAGTCGACTTTAGGAAAAAACAAAACAAAAAAGAAGAAGAAGAAGTAAATTATTACTCACCGTATATAAAAAACTAATGAAAAAAATTATGCAAAAACGCATAGTAACAAGAACAGCAACGACAACGACGACGACGACGACCTTAAAACTCGACCCAAATGTGAATTGAAAAATATAAACTGCCACATGGTTCTCGTCACTCCTTTATACCTTCGTTTTCTTGAACTTTCTGAATGATAAAACCTGAATAGAATAGATAATCGATATTGAAATCAATTTCTTCTTTCCCTCCCCCACCTAAAATTCATTGTTATTCCTTAAACGTAATTCAATCTACGTGTCTTAGTTAGGTTTCATACACATCTATTTTCTTGGTACATTGTTTAATGAGAATTCTAACTTTCACTGTTGATATTACGCCAGATTTGACTAGTATTCTACTAATAGTGGAGGGGGCAAAAACTAGACGATGGTTTTTGCATTTCAATTGCATACAAATGATTTCTTTAAAGGCATTGTGCATAGAAGAGAAGGATTTAGTTGTTATTCAATACACGGTAACTAAAACATTTATTTCAAATCGGTGGCCATATTGTTTTTCAAAAGAAATTTGAGAAAGGGTTTTTTTCTTCTTCTAAGAAGAAGAAATGAATGTGTTCGTTCGTTCGGTAAGTTTTCTTCTTAATTAGATTAATGATTAAGTATTTTTATTGATGACAACTTTTTGTTGTTGTTGTTTAATTAATTATTCTAGATAATATTATGGATGTTATTATTGATAATTAACAATGGAAGAAATAAATTGGTTTATGCAAATTCCGGATTGATTATCAGTTTTATACAATCGAACGTTGCTGGATCACCTAATACACATCAAGTAAGTATAAACAATGTGTTCATCAAATTATTGTTAATATAATGAATTAATTAATACTCCATTTTGTGTTATATTTTTTTTGTAAAGCAAACCGAATGGAACTTTGATCCCGAAGTTGGAAAACAAAGAAGAATCGATTACGAGGCAGTAAATGGTTTTCGTGGTGAAAAAGCCATAGCCAAATTGGGCATGGGTATTGGATATTCTGGACCATGGGGTACACCTAGTAAAAAAAAAAATTCAGCGGCCAATTAAAACGTTAATTGTTTTTCGTTAATAAGTTAAAGATAAAAAAGAATTTGGTTAAATGAAGAACGTTTTAATTAATTAAACAACGAAATATTTTCTTATCTTGTGTTAATACATCGATATAATATTGTTTTCCGATTGTGAAATGATTATCTGTGATAAAAACAACAAATATTGTTCGATCAAGATAATTCGTAATTTGATTATTAATCGTCTCGTGATTTTTGTATGATGTAAAACGAAAATATTTTAACGATTCATCACGTCATTATTCGTTTCGTTGTATTCATTCGTCACGTAAAAAGGAATAAAAATATTTTTATTAGGAGAGGTATCTTATTATTTTTAATGATCAGTATAAATATGGCATAATTCTTTGAGTCAGAAAAGTTTCGACATCTTATCTTGTTGATTAAGAAAATTCAAGTTTTATTATACGTATTAAAATCTAATATTTGATGAGAGATACGTAGAATCTATATTTAATAAACAAAATCATTTTATTTGGAATATTTTCGAATATATAGAATGAAGATTTTGGAAACTTTCACTTAACGAAATTGGATTAAATAATTATTAATTATAAATAATATTATTTTTATAATTTAATAATTTTTTAATAATTTAATTTATTATAAATAATTTTATTTTTATAATTTAATAATTTTTTAATAATTTAATTTATTATAAATAATTATATAACACAAAGAATATACAATATGCGCATATTCTGTATATTCTATTAATATAAATATTCCAAATATATATTCACATGACTATTGTTTATAAATAATAAAAAAAGAAAAAAAATGAGGAATTAATGAATAATAATTTATCTACTATTAGAATACGGTGAAAGTAAAAGAAATGACATATATGTATATGTATACATATACATATATATATATGGTGTTTAAAACTTTCACTTCAAGCAAACAACGAGTAACACGATTGTGAAAGAAAATAAAAATGAAGTAGGGGATACATTAAGGTAAAGTCAGTAAGATTAAAACATCGGATGAATCAAACACGTCGAATACACACGTCCGTGAAGTACTATTTTGTTTAGTTTCTAATATCATTATTTACAGTGTTTGATTATATATATAAAGAAAAAAATCATTTTGTTTAAAATTCGTTTTACATATAGCGAGTCATTGAAAATTAAAGAAACTTATTCGAGTGAAATATAAATCATGGCAAACATATATACAACGGTAAGTAACAAAATTATGTGAAAATAATAATTAAAATAAAATAAAAGAAAAATAATTTTGCATAAAGTGACATGAATGAACATTTTTGTGCACAGAAAATGATTACGATCGTATTTTTAACGATCCTTTCAATATTCCTCGGAATAATTGTCGAAAGCAATGCAACAGTAGGACAACCAAAGGCACCTCATTTCCAATATTTTGAACGGTAAGATTAAATATAAAAAATAAATATACATATATATATCTCGATTATAATAGAATCGCATGAGAAACAAAATTTTTAAATAAATTTTATCGTTTGACGAATAGATTTGATTTGAAATAAATTTATAATCAAGTAAGAAAGTAGCTTAGACAAGTTATTATATTATTTTGTTAATTAATTATATCATTTTATTAAGATATTATATATAATAACACGTATTATTATATAATATATAATAATTATTTATTAATAATAATATTAATATATATTATTATATAATTATTATATTTTATATATATATATATATATATATATATATATATATATATATATATATATATATATATATCGATTAATTAATCGAATAAATACGTTTTTAAGTGAGAAAATTAAAGCATAGTAACAACAAACATCGAATAAATTACGTATTTATCTTAATAACTTATCTATCGATACTTTCACTATTAATTTATATTTCTAAAATATAAATATAACGTTCTCTTCCTATATAATGAAGGATGAGATTTCTCCTTTTTTTACTTCTCTTTCTTTTTTTTATTTCCCCATCGACTAAATTAATCTTTCGACTGATTTTCTCTTCTTCTTGTTCTTTTTTTTTTTTTTTGGTTTATTTTCTTTCATTTTTTTTGTCTCTTAGGCCAAAGTATCGTTATCCGTATTACGATGAAAATGGAAGAGGTAAACTCTTGTACGGCTACGGAGGTCCCGATTTGTACGAATATAGAACGTATTCTATTCTCGAAGGCATACATTAATTCTAACAAGATCATTTTCTACGTATGTGTGTATAATTTTTGGTTGTTGCTAAACAACATTTTTTATATATTGATAATGTATTTTAATGCGTGTATCAGTAAAAATTTATAATAATTGTTTTAATACGCGTTGTTTTTCTATCTTTAGGAAATTCATTTCTGATTAAAGCATTATTTATTATTATTATTATTATTATTATTAAGCATATAATAACAACAGAGAATATTTTAATACGAATTATTGATTGACTATCATTTAAATAGAGGTATATTTGTACACGATTAAGCTTGCAATAACGAGAAAGAAAACTAATTGTGTTCTTTCTCTCTCTCTCTTTTTCTTTCTTTTTTTTTTTATTTATTTTTTATATAATATTATATTGTTTAATTGTTTTTTGGCATAAAACAACGAACGTTTAAAAAGATTTAATGTGTATTTTGTTTTTTTTCTTTTCTTTTTTTTTTGTTATATCTGATTAATTAATTAATCATTCGTATTATTTGTAATGCAGTAATGAAAATGATAATAATAATCTCTCGTTGTTACAAGAAATGTTTCACTGTTCCGCTTATGAAATCAAGGAACATTACCAGATCATTTATTTTCCATCCTATATTTTAAATCTATCATTCTTAAATATAATAATAATAAATGTATAAATTTTTGTAAATGTGTTTGTGTGTGTCTGTGTGTGTATTTTGACTTTCTTTAGTAAAACGATCAATTAATTAACGTTAGATAGTAAACGACGCTATTATTTCTCTTATGATTCATTTTCAATCAAGATATTTTCCAATACGATGAATATGCCTTTATTCAAGATTTTATCTCTTGTTATTTTTTTCAAATTTTTATGAAGTAACATCGTAAATCGTTGTTTAACGCGTTCCGTGCCAAGCCATTTTTGTCTGACTTGTCGTTCAAGCCATTTGATGTTCTGCGCATTAAATAAATATGACTACGTATACCACCGGTGGTACACGTGGCCTGATGGTCAAGTTTAACGTGTATCATAAATGGTACGCGTGGCATGGAACGTGTTAAAGAATATTCGACGACGACGGAAATATTTTATTTATTAAATTTCGTTGGGGTGAGGGTGGGGGTGGATTTTGGGGTGTTCATAGAAAAAAGATACGTGCGATTAATAATTATAGACGATATTTCAAAAGACAAATGGGTATAATATTTGAAAAGGTGCATGGAATGTGCAAAGATTATTAAATATCTACCACACGTACAATCATAATTATTAAAGATAAGTAGTGTGACCTAATTATTATTATTATTATTATTATTATTATTTTTCTTTTTTTTTATTTCTTCTTTTCATTTCTTTCGTTTTTTCTTTACCCTTTCCTTTTCCTTTGTTTTTTTTTTCATTTTTTCTTTATCTTTATCTTTTTCTTTTTCTTTTTACGATCGCCGTATTTCATAACGCAAAACATTCTCGTTTCTCATCTTCAATGCAAATAGTAGAGAAAATCGATTAAATATGTAAACGAATAAAATGATTGTTGTTTTACTTTTTCTTCTTCTTCTTTTTTGTTTCCTTACAAATGGTAAAAAATGCGATTACAAATTATACGGGGGGAGGTGGGGGGAGAAAAAAGAAAAAGGGAAGGAGGATAGGAGGAGAGAAAAAAAAAATCATTGGAAGAACAAGAAAAAAAATAAAAAGAACAGCACAGAATAATATCTTTTCTCGTTTGAAAATAATGTGTCCTCGCGCATATTTAAATTGCACAGATGTATTCCGCAAGGACAATATCGAGAATGTAAATAGGAAAAAAGAAAGAAATAATGATGTTACTTAATCGAAGGACCAATTGCTCTAGTCGATAATAATTCATGTTAATTATATTCACTCCACGTGATCTTTGTCCGCCTTATCTTCGGCAGACTGCAACTGTCATACAAAGTCCATCTCTGATTTACTGTAGTATTGTCCACCAGTACGTCGCTTTTGTAATAGCCTCTCCAGAAACTTTTTCATTTCACTAATCACAAACACACTCGATGTCAATGCAACTAAGAATAAGATATCTGAAATTTCATGAAAATTGTATCATCCGTCAGAAAAATATTACAATCTATTACATTTATCGCATTTATATGGTCGTCGGTTCTATTCAATCAACGATACATTTACCAAGCTTTAATGTGCAGTCTCAAAAGCGTAATCATTAATTTAAATTTATCTACGTGTAAAAAGAAATTAATAATCTTGAATTATAGCGGTAACAATTGACCGCTTCTTGTCGTTGACCAAGAAAAAGAAAGTGGCTCTGAGTATCGCTGATTCTACATTTGCAGATATTGATAACATTACTTACCGTTTGCTGTTAATGCTTCGGTTTGAAATACTCTTTGCAATGGAGGAAAATAAATGACTAACATTTGTCCTATTACCGATAATGTTACAGCTACCAAAAACATTTTGTTACTCCATAATCCAATTGTAAAAATGGATTTTTTCTGTAATATAATGAATATTATAATAAAACAATAAAAAAGAAAAAAATAGTCGTTCATCAATAATGACAAATATTCTCACCTGCGACCTACAACTTAATGCGTTGAACATATCGAAGAAAACGAAGCAAGTGAACGTCATTGTCGTGTCTCGTGCCGTATGACCATCCGACGTCATCTAATAAATTCATGAAAAATACAAACATAATATAACAAATATAAATAATTGTAATAGAAGTAACGTTTCTTACCTCTCTCTTGTAAACCCACGTTGTCCCGGCAATTATAATAAAAGCAGACAATAATACATTTATTATGAGATGTTTTGTGATCATAGGTTCTTTAATATTTCGTGGCTTTTGTTTTAAAACATCTTTGTCGACAGGTTCAACTCCCAAACTGTAAATAAACAAAATAAAAAATAACATTTATAATAAATCAATTATATTAAAACCGCTATGAGAAAATTAAATGAATATCTCCAAGATTTCCCAAACCTTTGAGCAGGTGGACCGTCCATAATAATATTAATCCAAAGTATTTGCATTGCGTTTAATGGATTTGGTACGCTCATCAATGTGGCAAGAGCAATTAAAGATAATGCTGCTATACTTGTGCTCAATTGGAATCTTACGAAGTTACGAATGTTGTGGAAAATACCTTTACCTTCTTCAATCGCAGCACTAAAAGTAACAAATTTAAAATGATTCTATTGTTAATCCTTTGATTACAGAAATAACCCATTTAAGGGTTTTAGTATGCAACGATATGTATGTATAAACAAATTTATATTATGTTCTTACATAATTGTTCCAAAATCATCATCTACCAATATCATGTCAGCTGCTTCTTTGCAAACGTCGGTGCCATTTTTTCCCATAGCTATACCAATGTCAGCCTTTTTCAAAGCTACCCCATCGTTGACACCATCTCCTGTCATACCCACAATATTGCCTTCCCGTTGTAATGCCTTTACGATACACAATTTATGTTTAGGTGTAACTCGATAAAAGACACTAACGTTTTCTATTAATTGTTCTAATTGCAGTTCGGACATCGAATCAATCTCGTCGCCTGACATCAAACGCGAATGAAGTGTATCCAATCCAATCATACTCGCTGTAATAATAATATCATTGAAAAATTATTGATTAATGGACATAGTTAAAAAATGATTAAACATAAGAATAATTTTTATTTATAAAAAAAAAAAACGTACCAATAGCAACAGCAGTTTCTTTAGCGTCACCGGTAACCATTTTAACTTTGACACCGCTGTTCATCAGGGTTGCAATTGATTCGCGAACATGTGGCCTTGGTGGATCACATATACCCACAAGACCAACGTATACTAAATCTTGTAACGAAGTACCACGTGCAAGACCAATTACTAAAAACAAACGTATGACAGTATATGAGCAATAGTAAGAAGAAAATCTCGATATCCTTTATCTTCATACTTATTAAACAGCACCTCTCAGCCCTTGTTGACCAATATCGTAAGCCTCCGTTAAAAATTCTTGATCTTTCTTTTGATTCAATAGATATTCTTGACCGTTCGCATAATATTTTGTGCATTGCGGCAAAATCTTTTCCATGGCTCCTTTCACAAAATATATTTCTTGTTTATTCTAGAAAAGAAAAAAAAAAGAAATAAAACACAATTCAAAAATTGAAGTACCAGGTAGAAAATTATAATTCGTTATCGAAGATTGTTGCTTACTTCGTCATATTTGGGTGCACATTTAACAGCCATCATCTTTTGTTCAGAAGAAAATGGATATTCTTGAAGGCGTAAATATTTTTCAGCGCAACCGTACATTCCAAATTTCATCGACAACGCTAATAAAGCACCTTCGGTTGGCTGGCCAAGTAAAGTGTCGTTTTGTATTATAGCATTATTACACGTGCTTCCTACTTCTAACATGTGAGTAATTGCAGCACGTGCCAGATCAATGTTGTCGCATTTTCTTATTCGTACTTCACCTTTATTATTGTAACCAGCTCCAGTAATATCAGCTATGTATCCTTCAGATGTTACGAGAATCGTAGCAGTCATCTCATTTTTGGTAATTGTACCAGTTTTATCCGAACATATCACATTTACACATCCTGTACAATGAAATAAAATAAATGCGCACACATTAAAGAAATATCTGTGATGATTAATAATATGATTGGGGATAACCATAAGTTGAAATTAAACCATCTTACCAAGTGTTTCAACAGTTGGCAATTTTTTAACAATTGCATTTCTCTTTGCCATTCGCATAACACCTAACGCTAGTGTTACGGTAACAACAATAGGTAAACCTTCGGGTATAGCTGCTACTGCTAAACTGACGCTAATTGTAAACATTTCTAAAATTGCCTTTCCTTGGACCCAGCCAAGTAGCATAATGATGCCAATAATACAGAATGAGTAGAACGATAATTGTGTACCCAAAATATCCATACTCCTTTGCAATGGTGTCTTTGGTGCTTCTTCCGCTTGCATCATTGTAAAGACTTCACCAAATTCGCTCTTTTCTCCTGTATTTACTACCACACCCTAAGATATATTATGTTTAATAGATAATTGAATAAAATCTAAACAATGATTTTGAATTTTTGGAATACTTCCACTTACTTTGCCATTTCCACAACGCACTAACGTTCCCATAAAAGCAATATTTTTCTTCGAAGTTAATCCATTTGTTTTAAGCAAAGGAGCCGTTGATTTTTGAGCTGGCTCAGTTTCTCCAGTGAAGCTACTTTCGTCGATAGCCAAATCTATAGCTTCAAATATTCTAATATCTGCGGGTACCTTATCACCAATATTTAAATAAACTACATCTCCAGGAACTAAGTTACGAGCAAGAAATGTTTCTACTTGCCCCTCCCGTAAACTATAAAATAGAAAACAATATAAATAAGATAAGACGTAAGAATAATTCATTACTTTGATTTAGATTGAAAACTTAAAATTATTTACCAGTGGCAAGTAGGAGGTACTAGTTTATTAAGTTCTTCCAAAGATTTTTCAGAACGATACTCTTGTACAAATGCAACAGTTACAACTATTATGATAGCCTAAAAAAAGAAAAATATAATATGTAAATGAAGAAACTTGTTAACGTAAATAATTATCATATTTAACATGATTGATATTTACCACTGTAATACTGACGGCATCATCGAATTGTTTCATACAAACACTGACAAATGCGGATGCGAGCAATAAAAGAATCAATGGATTTTTAAACTGCAAAAACAAGAACATATATCAACCGATTAAACATACCTAATTCATAGAAACCTTATCAATTGTTAGCGTAACCATACAAAAATATAATAAATAAGAAAGAATAAGAATGTTACTTGTTCGATATATTTCTTCCACGTAGGTTCTTCCTCTTTAACGGTGAATTCATTAAAACCAACTAGTTGTCTCCTTTGATCGGCTTCTTGCCATTGAAGTCCTGTCCTGACATCAACGTGTAATCTTGCTGCTACCTCCTCCGCACCAAGACTTGCCGCTTCAGCTGTCGTTAACCACATTTTGTTATCCTTATTTTTATCCTTAAACATAAAATAAATATAATTCTCATAATCCACTCACTGTATCGAATAAACATGATTCGCTTAACGAACGTTATATTTATTATAATAAATAAATATTAGATATTATTATTATTTAGAAATTTGTCCATGCTTGTTAATGAAATTAACTGTGTGACGTTTTCTAACCTGCAAATGATATGACGCATAGTTTAAGCGCGGTTATTTTTCCGATAACCAACACGAATTTATTTCATATTCAATTTCACATTTAATAACATCACATCACTTATTTTTACATAATTGTCACTATATAAAATAATAATATATTTTTTTCTTAACGAAATAACATTGAATTCTGACAGCGCTTTTTTAAAAGAATTTCGAGGTTAACGCGCGTGCGTAAATAAATAAAAAGAACTAGTATATAGTAAAATAAAAACGAAGCAGTGTTTATACTACTTTTCTATGTGTGTATATATATATATAATAGTTTTCTCGTAAACTGTATATATGAAAAATGAGCATGATAAATGCAAACATATGTCATGACGATAACAAACCGGCTAATGAAACGTGTACTAGTTTTATACGTAATTATATCTTCTCCGTGTAACTATGTGTATAACAATGTGATGCATTATACGTAGTGTATGTGTGTGTGTGTTGTATTCGATACGATCACGTGACCCGAAAAATGACACACTTATCGCCTTCCGAACGATCAATTCCTACATTACCGACAGAGTCTATTATTTAAAAGGGAAAATAGGTGTAGAGGCTTCAAAAAATTCAATTTTTTTTCTTTTTTCATAAATCACTTGTAAAACTATTAAAAATTATACTCCTAAAATTTCAAGTCAAAAATTCCAATTCAAATTGGTCTCGAAACGACTATTCTTCGAATTTGTGTACACTCCAGTTCAAAAAGTTTTCAATCAATCATTTTGAAATTTGCTATGTAGTTTCTCGCTATCCTTTGTTTAAAGTATTTTGTTTTTACTGTACGAAAAAAGGGTACGAAAAAAAAATGGCAGAAAATCATGTTTTATGTGTTCACATTCATTTATAAAAATTCGAATATTCAATTTTTTAGAGGAAACCGTAGTTCACATAGAAAAGATACATATATAAAAAAAGAAAAAAAAAAGAAAGGAAATTCTCTGAGTAATAAGTGATAAAAATTGTGGCTTTTAGAACGCACACAAACTGTTCAGTCAAGTGGCGGCGACCTAAAATGCGCGGCAGCTGATATTTCCGTTACTTTTCGTGGAAAATCTTAGAAAATTTCAGAATATATTCTCAAATATACGTGTAAAATGACCCAACAAATATTAATAAATAATATAAAATTGTCACGTGTTAAAAAAATTCATGAAAATCATTGTAAAAACGCCGTTCTACACCTATCTCCCCCTGCTCCACCTTTAATTTTTGAATTTTCTTGTAAATGAATAAATACAAATGAATAAATGTAAAGACGAGTATAAAAACTTAGAAAATAATCCATTTCAATTGGTCTAATATTTTTTTTTTTTTATGAATTCCTTTAGTATATAAATTGCAATAGAATTTATGACACGCAGCACAAGAGAGAGAGAGAGAGAGAGAGAATTCGTGGTATAAATTTCTTGTTTATCTAATTTAAGATAATTCATCTTTCCTTTGGAATAATTCGAAAATTTCTATAAATCATTTCTATAAAAAAGAAAAAAAAAAACATGTAAGAAAACACGAATATGTTAGAAGAGTGTAAATTAGAAATGAAATTCTCGCGATGATACGGACACGGAGATGAAGATGATGTGTATATTTTTCTTTTTTGTTTTTTTTACGTATCAAATTAGATACGATCTTTTTTTGTCAATAAGATAACTCTAAGCGGTGTTAATTTATTTCAAGCAAAATTAGGACACAACGTTGGCCAATTATTCGTATTTTACGCGAGTAATCAATTGGTAATCTTCAAACGAGTCCGTTTCTCGAACGTATTTTTTTTAAATGTACGATAGATATATTAAAACATTAAAAATAATGAAAAGTATATAATACAAGAATTAGAATTGAATATGCATATTTCAAAACACGTTCATTTTTCACGTGTCCTCTAATAAATATGACACACCAGGTGATAATGAAATTTAATTGCATGCAATTTGTCAGGTAACGTGTTAATAATCGTTTTTTTTTAATCTAAAAGAACATAAATTAAAGGTTTAAACAAAAGAAAAATAATAAAATTATTGGTAGCATCGAGAACATAGCTAAAAAAATACAAAAAACACGTCCCCCGTCCTTCAAAAAAAAAAAAAAAAAAAAAAAGAATAAAATTGGTAATTTGATGCCTCATGGTGAACACAACAGACTCACCCACGTTCTTCTTTCGAAAGACAATGAAAAATTTGTTTGGTCGCCAAGAAAGTCAACTATTTGTTGGCTCATCGTTCTCGAGAATATCAAAGTTTCCTTCGAGAATGTTTCCTTTAAACTGAAGCTTTTAATATCGAACAACTATTGTCAACGATATAATCGACACACACACACACCATGAGAGTTTACACAAAGAAGGATAAAAATATTTTATATAAATAACGAAAAAATATAATAGAAAAAAAAAAAGAAAAAAGAAAACAAAAATAAAACAATGAAAAAGGTAAAATAAAAAAGTAAACGTGATTGTGTAAGGATGGGGGTCACGTTTCTGGTTAAACCAAAGTAAAACGACACAGAATGGAGACACTCGATCGATACTCGGTTCGGAGACTCATAAACTTAGAAAATTCATGGAATTTTAAATGAATGCTTTTGTAATATTTATACGTAAACACACGTATGTGGAAGTATATTATCTACTTCGTGTAATAATATTTAATCGAAAATCGATAAAAACGACAACGGCGACGACGACGACAACGACGATGATGATGATGATGATGATGATGATATAATTGATTATTATTATTATTATTATTACTAATAATGTTTTCTTTTTTTAAATTGAACAAGCATAGAAATATTTTAAATATGAAAGTATCAAAATTATATCGCCATTTGTGTTCACACATTCTATTATTAGGGTGAACCAAAAAAGTTCGTGTTTTGTTTTTAAATTAATATTAATAATTAATAATTAATATTTTATTATAATATTAATATTATTATTTTATTATATTTATTTTTTATTAATTATTATTATTTATTTAATTATTTATTATATAATTATTACTATTATTATTATTATTATTAATAATGTTTGTTTTTTTTTTAAATTGAACAAGCATACAAATATTTTAAATATGAAAGTATCAAAATTATATCAAAATTATATTATAAATATTTGTTATTAATTATTATATATTTATCAAAATTATATATATATATATATATTATTATTATTTATTTAATTATTATTTATTAATATTATTATTTTATTATAATAAAAAAAAAAAATCAATTTCATTAGGTAATTGAAAAAGTAAAGTTTTCAATACAATAAATTAACGAACTTTAGTGATTAAATATTGTAATATTGTAAAATAATAATAACAATAATGAAAATATTAGTTAAGTTTATTTTTACCTCCTCGTTTAAATCCGCATTATTCTGGTGTTGTTCTTTGGGTTCTTTGTCAGGTGGTATCTCCAACGTTGCGTCGTCGAAGAATTGTTCGTATTTTGTACCACTGGTATCTTTCATTTCTACGTTACTGAAAGTTTCTTTAGTTTATTTGCAATAAATCTTCCTTCGTTGTTCTCAGGTTCGTCTTCCTTCTTCTTCTTCTTCTTCTCCTTCCTTCCTTCTTCTATCCCTCTTTAGAATATTTCAAATGTATTTCGTGAGAAGAATACAAAATGAATTTTTCAATTATGTATATGTAAGTATCAAGGATAGAGAAAAAAATCTATTCGATGATATAAAAAAGTATGTATGAAGTGTACTCGATCGATAATTCATCGATTCAGATACTTTTCATTGAAAATAATAAAAAAAAAAAAAGATAGAAAAATGTAGAACATACGTGTGATCAAAAAAATTTACCTTCTTCATATGTTACCCTTGTTTTTTTGTTTTATTTTACTTTTCTGCTTTTTGATTCCCTTTTTGTTTCTATTGGAGAACAAGAAAAAAACAAAATAATAATTAATATATTATAAATTAATTCTAAATTTATTATATTATATAATATATTATTAATATATTATAAATTAATTCTAAAATAATTATATTATATAATATATTATAAATTAATTCTAAATTAATTATTACATTAATTAATATATTATAAATAAATTCTATAAATTAATTATATTATATAATATATTATTCATTAATTATAAATTAATTATTATATTAATTAATATATTATAAATTATAATATATTATATATAATATAATATAGAAAAAAAAAACAAAAATTTCGTTTTATATAACGATTCTTTTATGTAAGTACATAATTTGTTATGTAATGAATAAAAAATCACAAGTTAATCAAGGAAGAGGGAGTTTTTGTATTGCAATGGCTAATGGAAACAATAAAAGTATAGAATTTGTAATAGCTGATCGTCCATGCGAGGAAATTAATTTTTTTTATCTTATCTTATATAATATAAATAAATAGATAGTAGACACACACAGATAGATTTATTTTTTTTTTTTATAGCTCTGTTGGCCAAAATATAAAAGTTTATTTAATTATTATTATATATATTATCATGTATTTTATTATTATTATATTAGGAAAGAACCTCACATACAAACTTAAAATAAATTATTTTAGTTGAAAAATATACTAATTTACTTGTACTTTACGAATATTGTTATTCTTCCATTGTATTTATCAACGTATTGACGAATAAATTCATACGTTGTTTTTTGTTTTAATTAAATAATTTAAAATCCAACACGTCTTTAGCCAGCGAGGAAGAGATTAAGGCTAAAAACCTCTCAAACATGGTAAATTTTCAAAAGACCGGAGACATACCTCAAGTGGGTAGCTCAGCAAATGACAAATCCCACACCTTGGAAAAGGTCTGCCTCGAGGATTCTGAGGAAGGCAAAAATTCACTAACCACATCTAAAATTGCCAAAATGAGGGAGGCTTTTGTCCAGCAGTGGACAGTATAGGCCGATGATGATGATGATGATGATGAATAATTTAAAATATTATATGAATTTATTGAAAAAAATCTAATATATATTTATTAAATAGGTTTATGATTTAAAGTAGTCTGTGTTCTAACACAATTGTTTTTTGTTTAAATAAGTAATTTAAAATATCGTATAAACTTATATAAAAAAAAAATAATATATATTTATTAAATAATTTTATTATTTAGAATTATCTCTGTGTTCTAACACAGTTGTTTTTTTTTTAATTAAATAATTTAAAATATTATATGAACTTATATAAAAAAAAAAACATAATATATATTTATTAAATAGTTTTATTATTTAGGATAGTGTGTGTTCTAACACAGTTATTTTTTGTTTTAAATAAGTAATTTAAAATATTATATGAACTTATATAAAAAAAAACAATGTTTATTTATTAAATAGGTTTATGATTTAAAGTAGTCTGTGTTCTAACATAGTTATTTTTTGTTTTAAATAAATAATTTAAAATATCGTATGAACTTATTGAAAAAAAACCCTAATATATATTTATAAAATAGGTTTATTATTTAGGATAGGCTCTGTATTCTAACACAGTTGTTTTTTTTTTTTTTAATAAATAATTTAAAATATTATATAAACTTATATAAAAAAAAAAAACATAATATATATTTATTAAATAGGTTTATGATTTAAAGTAGTTTGTGTTCTAACACAGTTATTTTTTTTTTTTTAATAAATAATTTAAAAATCATATGAACTTATATATAAAAAAAAAAAAATAATATATATTTATTAAATAGTTTTATTATTTAGGATAGTGTGTGTTCTAACACAGTTTTATTTTTTATTTTAAATAAATAATTTAAATTATTATATGAACTTATATATATAAAAAAAAAAAAAATAATATATATTTATTAAATAGGTTTATGATTTAAAGTAGTCTGTGTTCTAACACAATTGTTTTTTGTTTAAATAAATAATTTAAAATATCATATGAACTTATATAAAAAAAAAAATAATATATATTTATTAAATAATTTTATTATTTAGAATTATCTCTGTTCTAACACAGTTGTTTTTTTTTTAATTAAATAATTTAAAAAATCATATGAACTTATTGGAAAAAACTCTAATATATATTTATTAAATAGGTTTATGATTTAGAATAGTGTGTGTTCCAATAAAGTTATTTTTTTTTTTTTAATTAAATAATTTAAAATATTATATGAACTTATATAAAAAAAAAAACATAATATATATTTATTAAATAGTTTTATTATTTAAAGTAGTCTGTGTTCTAACATAATTGTTTTTTGTTTTAAATAAATAATTTAAAATATCGTATGAACTTATTGAAAAAATCCTAATATATTTATTAAATAGTTTTATTATTTAGAATAGTGTGTGTTCCAATAAAGTTATTTTTTTTTTTAATTAAATAATTTAAAATATCGTACGAACTTATATAAAAAGAAAACATAATATATATTTATTAAATAATTTTATTATTTAGAATAGTCTATGTTCTAACGCAGTTTTATTTTTTATTTTAAATAAATAATTTAAAAAATCGTATGAACTTATATAAAAAAAAAAACCTAATATATATTTAATAAATAGTTTTATTATTTAGAATAGTGTGTGTTCCAATAAAGTTATTTTTTTTTTAATTAAATAATTTAAAATATCGTATGAACTTATATAAAAAGAAAACATAATATATATTTATTAAATAATTTTATTATTTAGGATAGTTTCTGTGTTCTAACAAAAGTCGTATATACTCGTTCATTTGCCGCCTACGCAAATTTCTAGTCACGCGAAGGTCGAATATATACCTAAACACATATACGAAATATATCCAACTATATAATATGCCTATAAAGGAATATTCTTTGACCTCGACAAAATACCTCCTGTCTATTGTATATCCTTGCGATATTCAATTAAATTCGATAAAAATTACTATGAAAATGGTTTACTTTCATTACTTGCGAGAAGACTTCTTCGGTATATTCGATGTTGGTGTATCGATCAGCAAGGAAGAACACCACATACAACTTGTTCATTAAATATTTACATTCTTCAACGATATTATATTATTGACTTTTGTGGTTATCCTGTTTCCTTTTTGTTTTTTTTTTTCCTTTTTTTCGAAATGTTTTCCTCTTTTTCAGCTTGTCCGGTTTATATTTTGTGTTTTTTCTTTTTTTTTTGTTTTATCATTCGAATCGTTCGAATATTTAAATTAATTTTTTTGTACCGGTTTATATTTTGTGTTCTTTTTCTTTTGTTTTATCTATTTACGCGATCATTCGAAACGTTCGAATATTTAAATTAATTTTTTTGTACCGTTACAACGATTATATACTCGTTTTTAAAATATTTAATACCAAAATAAAAAAGAAACAAAAAAGAATCAGGCAAAATTATTTAAAATACATTTTATAATATTAAGTATTAAAATGCAAATATAAACTTATTTAAACGGATATTCACTAATATATTCGTTATACTTGTTTTTACAAAAATATCAGGAGGACATTTTGTTTTTCCTCGAAAAATCGAACAAAATATTTAATACGAAAAAGAATCGGACAAACATATTTAAAAAATACATTTATAATATAAAATATTGAAATGCAATAATAAATGTTTTTTTTAAAACGGATATTCTCTAATAAATTCATCATATTTGTTTTCATAAAATATCAGGAGGACATTTTGTTTTTCCTCGATATAAATCGAACAAAATATTTAATACAAAAAAGAATCAGACATAATTATTTAAAATACATTTACAATATTAAATATTGAAATGCAATAATAAATGTTTTTTTTTAAATGGATATTGACTAATATATTCATTATATTTGTTTTCATAAAATATCAGGAGGACATTTTGTTTTTCTCGATAAATCGAACAAAATATTTAATACGAAAAAGAATCGGACAAACATATTTAAAAAATACATTTATAATATAAAATATTGAAATGCAATAATAAATGTTTTTTTTAAAACGGATATTCTCTAATAAATTCATCATATTTGTTTTCATAAAATATCAGGAGGACATTTTGTTTTTCCTCGATAAATCGAACAAAATATTTAATACGAAAAAGAATCGGACAAACATATTTAAAATACATTTATAATATAAAATATTGAAATGCAATAATAAATGTTTTTTTTAAAACGGATATTCTCTAATAAATTCATCATATTTGTTTTCATAAAATATCAGGAGGACATTTTGTTTTTCCTCGATATAAATCGAACAAAATATTTAATACGAAAAAGAATCGGACAAACATATTTAAAATACATTTATAATATCAAATATTGAAATGCAATAATAAATGTTTTTTTTAAAATGGATATTGACTAATAAATTCATCATATTTGTTTTTATAAAATATCAGGAGGACATTTTGTTTTTCCTCGATATAAATCGAACAAAATATTTAATACAAAAAATAATCAGACAAAAATACTTAAAATACATTTATACTAGATATTAAAATGCAATTATAAATTATTTTTTCTTTAAACAGATATTGACAAATATATTCGATAATAATTTTTTAGTTGTCAACACAATTATTTATAATCAAATTATACGCGATATTTTAGAATTGATTATTCGTAGAATTTTAATAAATACAGGAAGATAACTATATACATATATGTGGGTACCAGTTGGTACTAGTCAATTCGTAATTAATTGTCTTTACGGTTTTTTCCTCCCTCCTCCTCCTCCTACTCCTCTTCCTCCTCCTCACCCCCATCTCATACACTATCGTCAATTTTAATCAAATGTCTCACGAATGATAGATTAAAAAAAATAAAAGAAAATAAAAGAAACGTAATATTCGAAAGATCGATAATTTAAAATCGATCGATGATTTAAAGATCGATGATTTAAATAACGAGGACAACTATATCGAAGGATCAATTCTTTCTTATTTAATTTAAATGTTATGACGAAATGGGGTGGCTGGGGGGTGGGGGTTGGAATGATTCAAATGAATCATTAATGAACTAAAATTAACATACTTTTTTCGCGATAGTGTTAGAAATATAATAATCGATTAATAATCGAAATTTTATCGAGATCTGGGGTTATGAGATCGAAACAAAAGAAAAAATATATTACGATGGGTTCATTTTTTATACACGAATAAAATGCAAAGGAGCTTGCGTTGTGTGTCTTCTTAGAGGCCAGCTTTCGAAAGTTCAATGAAACTAGGCCGAGTGGTATCGAATTAACGTAGGTTAGTAACCGAATTTTATTTTTTGTACGAAGATGAAGTTCCATTTGTTTTCTTTTTGTTTTATTTTTCGAAACATCTCGTTACAAGGTAATACGAAATATTGCGAGAAAAATGAATGTTTTTTTTTTCTGTTTTTTGTATAAAAAGAAAAAAAAGCCGAATAAGTAATACAAATGTCGACACAGACACAACAGGTAAAATAATAAAACGTAAGGGGGTATATTATACGCGTGTGCTAGTTGACGGGGAAAATCAATAACTCGGTTCGGGTCGATGCACTCGACTCGATATCGTCCTCTTAATTTCTTTTTTTTTTTCTTTTTTCTCAACGATTTCAATTAACTACTTGCTGGCAACTTCTTAAATCGTATAACTCGAGAATCAATTGGTGAAAGGAATAACAATGATATTATATGGGAGTCGTGCAAAATGTGTCACGTAATGTTTAAGAACGAAAAAAGAAATGAATAGACGTAAAAGTATATCGAAAATAAGATCGATCAAAAGTATATCTTACTTGTTCCCTTTTTCTCTCTTCCTCTTGATAAATGATATTCGAGACAATGTTAAAAAACACTACTTAAATTCGTATATACGTTGTCATATTTCTGTCATTTCTTAAACGCGTAAGAAACGATTTGGAAACTCGTACTCCGTTGACAGTAGATTCAATCGAACTAAACGTCACCGAGCGACGAATTGACACGAACTAAATTGTCGGAATCTTTCGAGCGATTGCAACGCCACCCGCGGTGAATTAGTGCAAAATGGTCGAAAATCCCTAGAACGTGTGGCCAATGGTCGAAATTAAAAATATTTATTTAAGAAAGCTCCAACTAATGACGGATTAAGCGATTAATCGATCAAACTGGTCACGTAGGACCTCGAAAGGACTTCGAAATTCTTTTCATTAGTTAGAATAAAATTACGTTTTTTTTTTTTTAATAAATTTAATTAATGTCTTATGGTATGAAATTTTTCATTACTTTTCATTTATTCTTAATAATTCAATGGAAGTTTTCTTGAAACTTTCTTTTTCTAACTTGAATTTGAGGTTCCCATTTGATTTGATCCGCCACTGGCTCTAAATATAAAAGTTTAACAAATCCTGCCCTCTAATTGGCTTATCCACGTTCTGGGGATTTTCAACCACAATGCGCAGTGCACGTTTTTTAGCAATACGCGCAACGCGCGTTCCCGATTGCGCCACCTTGAAAGCTTCACCTTTTTTTTTCTTTTTTTTACTTTCGATAAATTTGTCTTCTTCCCCTACCATCCCTTTTCTTTTCCTCTCTCTCTCTCTATCTCTCTTTGTATTTTTTTTCTCTTTCTTTTTCTCTATTCTGCATACTCTAAACGTTTTTAAAGCAATGAATAAACATTTAGCCTTGGCTCGTACGGAACATTATATGCACAATTTAACTGTTACAAAAAAAAATTCAACTCTCTCTCTACAAAATTTATTCTCGCGTATATATCTCTTGTTTCTTTAAATCAAATTTAAAGAAATATAAAAAAACAAAAGATTTTATTTTTAATGCAATATTATATCTCAAAACTTAAAGGTTACAATATCGTTCAAATATATCTGTTATAAAAATAAAAAGGTGTAGAACAGGGTGTACATATTGATCAAGCTTGTTCATTTGTTCTCTGCACATGTCACTCGATGTTCGAAAAAGGTATGTGTGTGTATATTTTGATTTATAATATTATACGTCTACTATCAGTATAAACATAATATATAATCTTTTTTTTTTATTGAAAAATAATTATCAAAGAAAAATTGTTATATGTGGTAGAGAAAAAGAAGGGGAAGAAGAATAGTTTGATCGATGCAATGAGCCCGGTATTATGAATACACATATATATATAAAAATATATATATATACATATATATACAGTGACAGAAAAAAAGAGATGGTCAAGAGTAAACTTGAGAAGATGACTGATGATCGTTGATAATCATTAAAAGAAGACAAAAGGATTAATCGATTATTTTTTAAATTAATATACCGGCACGAATTTGACAGATTGCGAATTCTGTTAATGGTTCTTTATCTCTCTCTCTCTTTTTCACATAACCTTATATTGGTCTCCTCTCTCTCTCTCTTTCTTTCTTTCTTTCACATAACCTTACATTGGTCTCATCTTTCTCTCTCTCTTTCTTTCTTTCTTTTACATAATCTCCCATCAGTCTCCTATCTCTTTCTATCAACTCTTCTTTCATAGGAGAGATGAGGATAACCTTCAATGGAGAAAACGCAAGTATTTTCCAAGAATCGATCAACGACAACCTACTGTGAAATGGTTTGCCCATCGGCAGAGGAATTAAGTGTTATTAAAAATAGCATATGCTGCGAGCAATGCGGTTTATTGTTCCGAAACGAGCCACGATATCGGTTGCACGATTTAAAGGTACATCAAAGAAAAAAATTAGGAAAAATAACAAAGGAAAATGTTCGTTATCACTGCCCGGTAGAAACTTGTGTTTATGCTCCAGAATCGGAAAGATATTTTACAACTATGAAATATCTCAAACAGGTTTGTTATAATCTTATAATGTGGATTATCGTTAAATCAATCAAATCATTTTATTCTATTTCGATGCAGCATTATTTGAAAGTGCACGCTGAGAAGACATTCGCTTGTACAACTTGCGCTAAAAGTTTCTCCACCGAAGCTGCCAAGGAAGGACACATGAGGATATGCGGCATTGAATTTTCTTGTTATTGTTCGAAGACTTACAGCACTTACGAGGCACTCCTTACGCATGCTAAAAGATCTTTGCATACTATTGACAATAAATATAAAAGTTCTTTAAGGTAAGCTCGAGCTTTATCTAAAGCAAATGTTATTTCATTTTTAAGTTTGATCTAATGTATATATATATATATATATATTATTTACAATCATACTTAATAATAATGCTTATTTTTAGACGGACTAACTCAAAGATCACTCGTGCTATCCCTTTATCTCCTACCGTTGTATCTACGATAAACAAGCCGGTTAATATTTTACCAAGTCATAATAACAATGAAGGAAATAATACTAATGTTAATATAACTGAAAAAACTACCGTCGATATTGGCGTACAAACTGATGAGTATAAGAAGTATAGAAGAGCATCCAGTCCGCTAAAACAGGTCTCCAATGGTAACGGAACCAGTGGAAAGCGAAGAGTATCTAGACAAACGCAAACAATCGGATTACAAGGTGAAAAACATGGTGTTACATCGATGGAGACGCAAACTCCAGACACTAAATTTATCGGAAAGGAACCATTTAAAGTTAGAAAACGTAGGAAGAGTAATTTGATAGCAAAAAAGCCAGAATCTTCGTTGTTAAAAGAAGATATCAATTTAGAAGATAATTTTACTTCCTCCAATCTATTTCCTGCTAGTCCATTGACATTAAGACACGATGTAGGCTTACAAGACTTTTGGGAAGATAAAAACAATTCTGGTACGCAAACTATATCTAAAAAGGATATGTTCGAGGCATTACATGACAACGTTTCTCAAACAGATTTAGAAACTTTTTATAGCCATAGTAACAGTTCACTGATACAGTGCTTACCCAAAAGTACCGTAGCATTAATGACGTTACCTTATACGGAAGATTCAACTGTCGTTAATAACGAAGAATATCCATTTTCTTCGACTAATAATATATCATCGAGGTCAGATCCTATGTTAACGGAAAAAACTTTCCATGACAAATTCAGTAGTATAGAGACTCAAACGGAACAAGGATATTCTCAGACGTTTTTTGACTCTGATGCATTATCCAGAACATTTGCTTTGAGTTCTACCATCGAAACTCAGACAACAGATAATTTTGATAATATGGAACAATTGTTCTACAACAATACTTACACTCAAACTTCGGATGAAATGATATCGCCCGATTTAGTATTAACCAATATTCAAACTCAAACTGCTTGGACGCAATTGGACGATACAACGGTTTCCGCCGAAACTCAAACTAAATCGTTAATTTGTGAAACGGGTTGCAATATTTCGATGGGTGCTTGTCGTTCATGGCTAAATGCACAAATGAGTCATACTGAAACTCAAACCGATCTGTTTAGCATATTTGAAGGTCTTCAGTAATAGAAAAATATACATGTTAATCAGTCTTAAGAATCTTTCGTAATACTTACATATGCCAATACTTACGTTTTATTTTTCGTTTTGTAAGAGAGAACTTGCCTAATTCCTTCAAAACTGCGTTTTTGTTGGATGATCGTTAATTATTTCTCAAAATAATGTTATGTGATAATTGATAGCATTTTATACAACGAACACTGCCATATATATATACATATATATATGATAATAATTTACTTAAGAGATATCATTCTTTTTATTGGTATCCAAATTTGTGTGTGTGTGTGTGTTTTATATGCACTTTGTTTCTTCTTCTTTCTTTCTTTCTCGTTTTTTTTTTTTTTTTTTTTCTTTTTGTATATTTTTTTATTGTCAAAATAAAATTATCCGCCTTTAGTGTAAAAAAATGATCTTGCGAAATTGTTACAAGGCTGCAGAGGTGCAATACACACGCATCGCTTTTAGAATTCCAGTAGTTTAGAACTAGATATATTTTTGTTTTGAAACTTAAATTCAAATCAATTGCACGCAACGATATGATGCTGTAATTAGCTAATATTAGAGCGATCATAATAGTAGTTACTGAAATCCTCTTGGATCGGCGTGTATTTATTAAAACGATATTCATTAAAATTGCGTTGCACGAATCAACGTATTTCTGTATCAATATGAGGTACGTACTTACGGTTACACTGTCATTTTGCTCGTACTCAAAAATATGTATATGAAAAATATAACACTTGTTTGCTTATCCCTTAATTAACGCCTAATGGCGATTACTTAACTGTAGTTAATATATCAACAGTTGTCTCAATATTATCCGATTTAAAGATCCTTCAAAGAGAAATATTATAAACAGAACGTTTTACTCGTCTCGTACGCCCTTGTACCTCTGTTCGTTTTTTTTTGTTTGTTTGTTTGTTCATGTGTCGAAGTTAGATGCATTTTAGAATCTATTCTTAACTAATATAAAAGTACAACAAACACGTCATAAATAACATATTACACAAATTGAGTCTAAATTATCAATCGACGCAAATATGCCCTGCACTATTGCGAGAGAGCATGAGGAACTTAGCGTTGGTTGAGGTGAATATAAAAGAGAGGTATGATAGATTTGTATTATGGAAACGTTAATGCGATTTAAATAGGATCTTTCAGATCGCAGGACCAGCAGCATTATTTTCATCCGAATCGGCTATGAAATCTTTGGTCGTATCTTCTATTCTGTCCACATTTTCAAGGGTAGAAGCAAGTACCCTTAGATTCTCCACTCCAGACATCAATTGTCTGTATTAAAACACATACGTTTAGAATAAAAAAAAAAAAAAATAAAGAGAAAAAAAATTACATGCTGTATGTGTGTATACCTTTTACATACAAATTTTATCTTTCCTTTTTTTTTTTTTTTATTCAGAATTAAAGCAAATGATTACCTCAATGAGATTTCAGCTGTTGAAGCAGCAGTTCTTAATTCACCGGCAAGTCTTCTCACAGTTCTATCCATGTTCTCTGAAGATTCATCGCATTCGTTCTTTTTGTTAACAGTAATGGCAGATTTAAGTTTCTTATTTTCCAATCGTAGCAGCGATAGCTCTGACTAAATTAGGGTTACAATTTGATCAATAAAATTCTTACGTAATGAAATGCATACTAAATTTTATACTAACCGTTAATGTCCTAATTTCTTTTTTTAACGATGTTACTGTATTTTCTGCACTGAGCGCTCTTCTCTGTAAATCAAAACGAAAGAGACACGATAACACATTTTATTTTCTAAAATAATTCAATACAATCCTCAATCCAGGGGGTGTATCATTTAAATGAATATTTACCGTACTACGTTTTAAATTATCTTCGACTTGTTCCACAGCTTTTTCAAGATGTGCCGTTTCTTCGTAGTCTACTTCTTTCCTAAAAGCCAATTCTGCTTCTAACATTTGAATTCTGTAATAAAACACTTTGATACGTCAATAAACATAAATGATTTTCAAGATATAAGATGAGAATAATAAAAAATAAAAAAAAAATAAAAAAAAAAAGACAACAACAACTTGCCTAATTGATTTTTCATTAATTTTTCTATGAGCCGAGTCCAACTCTTGCCTCAGCCTATCATTTTCTAATAAAAGCTGCCAAATACATTGTATTAATTACATGTATTTATTAAGTTTTAACAATTTTTATTTGATAATATATATATATACCCTTCGTTCTGTTGATTCTACCATATTAGGTTGCGAATTAGATCCAATATCATTGGAGAGATTCGTTCTACTATGAATTGGGCCGTCATTTAAAAAATCTGGCAATAATTTTGGTACGTTTGAATCAGTTGTCGGCGTGCAATCTCTCGTAACTACATTATTACTAACTTCTGGTTCTGTTAATAATAAAAATAATATGATACAACAAACGAATAGTATATCAATTTTCTTGGTTAAAAAAAAACCAAAAATCATAAATCTTACCTCCCGAATCTGAAGCTGACTCAGATGTCTCAATAATATTATCGACAGAGTTAAATACAGGTATATCAATGCTATTCGAACATGTAGCATTAGAAAGAAAATAATCATTATGAGATATAGCTTTGTCTATCGAACCAGTAAGATCGAAAGGAATATCGGGTAATAGTTGAGGCTGCGACTTTTTGGAATCATTTCTATGCCGTGATTGCCTTTGCTCTACGCTGTTCAATGCAAAATCAGGAAGATTATCAACTTCAGGTATAGTTTGTTGAGGGAATACATGATTTAAGTAGCATTGTTCTATGACTAAATGATCTTGTACGAAATCCGGTAATTCGGTTGGATTTCTAGAAAATACACCGGTATCTTTTTCAACGTTGTTTGGACTCGTCGTAGATGATGAATAAATCTTTGGCCTCGCACCAGTTTTGTAATAATTAGTTTGACATTCGCCTTTTAAAAAGTGCTTAAAACTAAAGGGATTTTCTTCACGACGTGAAACATCTTGACCTATAATAAATAAATAAATAAATAAAAAAAGAAAAAAAAGAGATAAAATATTAATCGATAAGATTGATTTTTATATATATATATATATATACACATTTATCTCTTCTTAATTTAAATCTATATAAATCTAACCTGTCTGTTGATCATTTTCAACAATGCGATTTCTACTTGGGTGATCCTGAGTTATGGTTCTGTCGCGTCTTACGGACAGCTGATCGTCTTCGTCGGATGACGATGAGGATGGAAACGTTGTATCTGAATTAAGTTGTCTCGTATTTTTGGATACCGATCGAGATGACCTATCAACTTTTTTACGGCTAGCCATTGTCTCTTTTGAATTTCCTTTTCCAAACAAACGAATCATTCGAGTTTTAACTGATCAGTACGAAACAGAATCGCACTTGACGTCTGTCACGATTATCAGATAAGGTTGGGTTCTTTTACTATTTTACAACTCGCCGCAACGCACGCGCATTATAATTTATTTTCACGTTTTCGAAATGTAGTCAAATTTTTCATGAATATATATATATATATATACAAGAAATACAAATTATTCGTCAAAATGATGTTATTTAATACGTACATAATTTCACTTTAACATTTCACTCGATTATTGTTTTTACAATGAATTCTTCCTAGTGGACAAATAACAACCAATCAGAGTGGTCTTCGATTTATATTAGCGGGAAAAATTGAATGCTTATTACTTTATCTTATATTACTATTGCGTAAGAAATTAAATGATTGCGAGTGAATAACGCGAATGATTAAAGGTATTTTTTATGTTATATGTAAAATAATATTGGAAATAAAGTAAAAGATAATCCAATCGGTGTTAACATTAATTGGAAACGGTTTATCGAAGGATTAATATTGTGTTCGTGGAAATAATTATTTCTGTGATTATATCGGTAATGAAAGGTTATGTTGAATATCGTTATGAACACACGTTCCTATAAATTATTGTAACGTTAAGCATTGTTATAATAAATATGTTAAAATGGAGAAGCCTTGTCGAACGTGCACCGATTTTAAAACGTGGGTGAAATTACAGCAGAAAACTTTTGATTCGGGAAAGGTATGTTTAATTAAAAAATACATGTTTTCAAAATGGAAATATACTTTTGTATATTTTATTTAACTTTTTTCTTCTTTCCTTTTGCTTTAGGGTGATGCTCAAAAGCAGGAAGCAAGTAATCCTAATACAAATGTTGCTACCTCTCAACGCGATGATTGTCCGTTAACCAGAGACGATTTAGGTTCCAAAACATGGGCATTTTTACATACGATGGCAGCTCGTTACCCTGATCATCCAAGCGATGAACAAAAAAGTGATATGAAAAGATTCATGTATATATTTTCAAAGTTTTATCCTTGCCACATCTGCGCGGAAGATTTTCAAGAACAATTGAAAAATCTGCCGCCGCAAACTGACTCCCAAAATGTCTTCAGTCAATGGCTATGCGTTGTTCATAACGAGGTAAACAAAAAGTTAGGTAAGCCGGAATTTGATTGCAAGTTGGTCAACCAAAGATGGAGAGACGGGTGGCTGGATGGTTCATGCGACTGAATTAATTAAAACATGGGATTGAGAAGCACCGAGATCGTTTTCTCTGTTGAAATGAATAATAGTTTTATCGTCAAGTTATAAATATACAAACATATATCTACTAAAATAATTAGTAGGCGATACAGAAACATCTAAGATATTTTCATGGTTACGCATGGTTATAACAAATGTTTGTTTATATGGATTTAAGTATGATGTACCGTTTAATGAATGCAGCATTTAGGTAAATGATTATATTTTAAGAACTTATGCATGTTGGATAAAGATCTAAGATAGAAAACTTTCTAAAAGTATAATAATAACGTTTATTATTTACACCTAATAAAAATTGATATCTGTCATATATTCATTTTTACATATCATTTCTAAAAGTAAGAGGAAGAGGTAATAACAATCATGAGATTGTGAACGCTGAAACTACTTTTCGGAATCGAGGCTCATAACTGTGATTTTGTCCATTACCATCAACCGGAACTACTTGGCATGTTCTAATGTGAAATGGAAAACGCGAATTTGCAATAGTAGGTCGTGTAACATAAAGGAATGTTGCATGTCCCACAAGGACGATCCAAAGAAAGCATCCTCTTACAACGCTTTCCCTTATCCATTTGTCTACAAGCACAGTGATACATAGTACCTGTGAAATCAACAAAGCATCTTTGTATTTTTATCTATGCGTACAGCAAAGCATGCCTATGGTATTTTTAAGCATGTAATTATTTAATACTTAATATATATATATAAATATATATTTATTTATTTAAATTATTCTTTATATGTTTGGATAAGTTTAATCAAGTACCGTCAATGGGTGACACAGGAACCATGCTGACCCTAAAGAAAGTAGAGAGGCATAAAAATGGACCTTCTTTGTCATCTTCTTAGTTGTCTTAAAACAACGAAGAACAAATATAATCCATGCAATCAATTTCAATGCTACTAGCCCGTAACCTGGTGGTGATTCGTAGATATACAGGATTAAACCGGGATCAAAAATTTCAAATTGATAAACATACAATGCCAGCTGACAAGCTGCGCTAAGAAAAATGAAATAAGTAAGCCATCGAATTTGTTTAGGTGTCAATGTACTTTTGGTGATAGTATAACCGAATGCTAACAATAGCATAAGCACTGTATACAAAGTTTCCGAACATGCTTCTAAAAGATGACCCACTAAAGAAGCACCGGTTATAGGAACTCCTCTCAATGCAAGATTAAGATAACTGTAAATTTCTAATAAAATGCCTATTAATTGACAAAGAAGAGAACCCATAAACAGTTTATACGAAACGTGTAGGAGTCTCCTCGAGCGTAATTGTACAGCCACGTAAAAGCTTAATATGACAAGTACTACATAGATACAAGCCGCTATTAGTAATTCTGGTAGTATGTCTGTAATTAACAAGAACATTTTTCTTTACAAAAATGTAATAATAATACCGTATTAAATTGGGAAAGATTTGTTTGTTTTAAAAAAGAAATACTTGCAAAATTCATCCGCAGAAAGATGTTCTTTCCATATGTTACCTGGCGATGCATTTGTCAACGAAATCCAATACGTAACATTTAAACCTGTTTTGGTGTAACAATCCGATAATACAATAAACCACCACATTGGCCTAGACGATTGGAATCTTCTGTAACTATTGCAATGTAACGACGAATCATTTTTTAAAACGCATCCAGAACTGGCCGATGATAATGCGGAAAGTCGTACTATCTGACCATTGGCAATACTTAAAATAGATTCTTTTTCTTGGCACGTTTTGTTAGAAGGATAAACGGTAGGCCATTGATGAGGTGCGTCGTAATACAACAAAAGATTTACCGATGCGTATTCACCCCTTATTTCTAAATCGTACCGAAAAGTGCCTTGTTCTGTGAGAAAACAAAATCTCGCGAGAAAGGCCCAATTCTGCGAACAAATATATATATATATGTGTGTGTTATTTGTTTATCAACAAAATTGTGATCGTTTGAAAATATTTTCTAAAATAATGTTACATTTTAGATAATATTTTTCTTTTTTATTATTATTAATATTACACGCGTATTAAACAATTTCGTATTACTTTGCGATTAATTGATAATCGAATAATTAATTTACAAATGCATTACGTTTTTTTTTTTTATATCAACGAACTTATTTTTGTTATAATTATAATTTATAATACATTTCGATTGAAATTTCACGAAAAAGATGTATAAAATGTTACATGAAATACATTCTGTTATAATACGTAGCGACGCTTCAGTTTAAAAAACAAAAAAAACAATAAAAGAAAGCCTTATAAATATTGTAAATTATTTCTTTTTAATACTTCACGCGTTACGAGAGTCCCACGAAGTATTTTACTATGCATATTATGCAAAAGTGTTAAAAATGTAATGGAAAATGTTAAAAATTTACTTGACATCGTTAAATTTATATATTAAAAGGATTGCAAATGAATGTACACAATCATAAGTACGTACAAAGACTGAATATATTACTCTAGCAAGTAGTTAAATTCTATGATCAATATTTTCTTTACTACTGGATCTACATAAACGTGACTCTCTTTTCATGTAAACGTCGATGTTTATTTTTTTCTTTTTGTCAATGCAAAATGATAATTTCAATTATTTCAAAATTATATTTCTTTTTTATTTCTATCAATCCTATCATATATAGGACACATTAATATTATGAATTTTTATTAATTAATCAGTCAGTTCAAAATAATAACGAATAAAAATTCTTTTAACATTAATTCTTCAAATCTTGTAAGTTCTTTTACCATATTTGTATAATTTTCTATTTTATCGACGCCTAATCTGAATTAGATTATATATCATTGATGCTATTGTAGTAGAAACTAGAAATGAAATAGAAATCTGTTTTATTAATAGATTAACATTAAATAATATTTATTTCAAGTTAAAAAAATAATAAAATAAAACACAAAAGTCTCTCAATTATTATTATTATTATTATTAATGATATTAATTCTTTAGAAAATGTTGCCTTTAATAAAAAACATTTGAAATTACCCGCGCAAAATGAAGGTCTTACAATATGGCGGTTATAATTTGAATATCTTTATAAAATATTTGTTTTTGCAATTTAACGAATATTTATATGTATATTGAATATATTTTAAAAAAAATTAATAATCTTTTAGTTTCGGTAAAACTACTTATAATATATTATAAAATTTCACGATTAAATATGTTAATAAATTTTTTTTCTGTTCTTTTTTTACTATTTTTATTTTTTTATTTTTATAAACGAGTAACATAAAAAGCAAATGTTGGGTTAATTTTAATCCAATTAAATACAGTTTATGTTAATTAAATAATAAAAAATTGTGGTGGTACTATATATCAATTAAATTATTGATCATGTAAATCGAATAATCTTGTAAAAAGAGAAATGATACATTTTTAATGAAAAGAAAAGATATTAACTTGTGTATTATCCAAAAAGAAAATAAGACAAATGTTTTACAACGAAAGTAAATGATTGTGTAACCGACTTTGCTATAGCTGTACATATTACACACAACATTTCTCGGGGGAGAGACTAATTATTTAATGAATAATTTCCGGTAAGAACATGCTACATATCTTTTACTTATTCTATTTTTCTAAATTCATTTGGTATAAATAAAATAAAAAAAAGAAAAGAAAGTAACGTCATTAGGTTTGTCGACAATTAATGTTGGTATTTTTAATAAAACATATTTAATGGAATGTTTTGTTTTTTTTTTTGTTTTATTTAGATAGAAAAGAAATATTCTGACATTTTTTTTAATCGATTAATATAATATTATTAAAAAAAAAATTAATTTAAAATATAAATAAATAAAATAAAACATAAAATGAAATAAATTTCAACAAAATATTATAAACATTAATTTATCCATTTATATATAATATAAATAATATAATTATAATTAATATAATTTAAAAATATAAATAAATAAAATAAAACATAAAATGAAATAAATTTCAACAAAATATTATAAACATTAATTTATCCATTTATATATAATATATAAATAATATAATTATAATTAATATAAAATATTTATTAATTAAGAAATTAATTTATTACAAGATTAAATATTTCTCTTTAAAAATAACGAAATAAAAAATCGTTTTTTTATTATTTTAGTGTTTTTTTTTTTTTTTTACGAATGAAACAATAATTCGTACTCGCGTGCGTTTGTATAAATTATATTATATTTTATTTCGTGATTATTAATATAAAAAAAAGAAAAATTTGCATACGCGTTAAGAACGATAAGATATAAATATTCCAACGTTGAGATTTTATTACAGGATTGTAATCACAGATACGATAACTGATGAATTAACCGCAACAACAGTGTGAGATATTTAATTGCACTTGATAAAACTAGACTGCATTCATTGTGAGAGATTGAAATACTTTTTATGTGTTATTTTAGCTTCTACAATAATCCTCGTAATAATATACGTGTAGACTCGTCTTATAAAGAGAAGAGTTTCAACAAATATTATTCGAAATATCGTTTAAATTTTTCTTTACGTCATGATAATAATATACTTTTTTTTTTTCAATTATATCATCTAAACAAAAATAAAATAAAATAAATAAAAAAAAAAAGAACAGAAAAATATTTATCTTTCAGACAGAAAATATTTTTATATATTGTTTTTTTATTTTATTTTTATTATATTTCAGAAAATTATTTATCTTTTTATTTTATCTTTTTAGAAATATTTATCTTTAGATAAAGGAAGATGAGTTTACAAAAATATTATTTGTAATATTGTTTAAAATTTTTTTTTTTTTCTTTACGTCATGGTAATATATCATGTAAAAAAAAATAAAAAAAAAACAGAAAAATATTTATCTTTCAGACAGAAAATATTTTATATATTATTTTTTTATTTTATTTTTATTATATTTCAGAAAATTATTTATCTTTTTATTTTATCTTTTTAGAAATATTTATCTTTAGATAAAGGAAGATGAGTTTACAAAAATATTATTTGTAATATTGTTTAAAATTTTTTTTTTTTACGTCATGGTAATATATCATGTAAAAAAAAATAAAAAAAAATAACAAGAAAAGAAAAATATTTATTTCACTAATATTAAAATTAATTAATTATTAAATTAATACTAATTATCGTGAGAAGAGTAAAGAGAAAATATTTTTTATTGGAGTCTCTAACTATTCTTTTTTTTTTTTCTATCATAAAAACGTTAAATATTATAACATTTACACACAAATAATTATTATTTTTTATTTTTATAAAATTAATTAATATCAAGAATATTGTCGGTAATAATAGAAAAATCGTATATATATATTCTAAACTTTTTTTTCACGTACACAAAAGCAAAACCTACTTTTGCTTTGAATAAATGGTTGAATTGAATGGTAGTAAGATTCCTCTCTCATTCGAATTCTAACTCGTAGTATATAATAGGGGAACCAGAAGAAAATCCAGTTCAGGTAAGAGGGGGTCTCATATTTGAATTCTTTCTCCCATTCCCCCCCAAAACTCGAACAATATACCTACCCACCATGCTTTCTTTTTTCATCTAGGATCTACTTACAAAAAGAGGGGGGGGTTGTTTCTCTACTTACGTAATCCGCATTTATTGATCGAAATTTAGGAAACTTTTCGATCGTCCAAAAATAGTATGCTATGTCTGACCCCCCCCTGACGGGACCCCCTTCCCCCTTCCCCCTTCTCCACCCCCCCGAGAGTGTGTGTACTATGAAATTTATTATTTATTTTTTTGTTATCGTACACCTGTATCTCGCTTCGTAAAAGTTTCGATGCGTTAGATTGTTTCCTGTGTGATTATTTCTAATTAGAAATTTTGTTATAATAAAAGTTGATTTTTTATGTGTTTTTTTTTTTATTTTTTTTTTTCGCGAATTATTACGAATTTCGATAGAAAATGAATAAACGTCGGTTGAATTTACTTTTTTTTCTTTCTTTTTCGAATCATTGTAAGAGTTGGGTTTATCTTTGATTTGATGAATACTTTTTCGTTGTTAGAAAATTTAATCGAGTTAATTTAATAAACACAATTATTAGATACGCGTATTTATGACTTTATTGATCGTTTTCTTTTTTTTTCTTCTATTTTTTTGTTGAACACTTACAGTTACGGAATACATAATTAATCGTCGTTTACGTAAATATGTTTTTTAGATTAGAATCGTATCGTTGTTAAATACACATTTCAAAAGAGAAAACTTTCCGTTATTTTCTTTTGTATTTTTACCTGTTACGAAAAGGAAAGTACATATATTTATAATATAAGAAAAAAAGATATTTTAATTTCTAGGAAAGAGTTTTATTTCCCCTCGAACAACAAAACGTAATATAAAATGATTTCGCATAAAAAAATATTCTTATATGTTTATATTCTTATATTTATATTTATATTTATATATAAATATAAATTATGTTATATTATAAAAAAAAAAAAAAAAATAAACTTTAACAAAATCTAATTTAACTAACGACATATAAATCACATAAATTTTAATAAAATAAAATATATAAATTAACTGTATATATATAATATAAATAATAATAAATTATATATAAATATAAATAATAATAATAATAAATATAAATAATAATAATAAATATAAATAATAAACTTCAACAAAATCTAATTTAACTAATGATATATAAATCACATAAATTTTAATAAAATAAAATATATAAATATAAATATAAATATAAATATAAATTATGTTATATTATTAAAAAAAAAAAACAATAATAAATTTCAACAAAATCTAATTTAACTAACGACATATAAATCACATAAATTTTAATAATCTAATTTAACTAACGACAAATATATATATATAAATCACATAAATTTTAATAAAATAAAATATATAAATATAAATATAAATATAAATTATGTTATATTATAAAAAAAGAAAAAAAAACAATAAATTTCAACAAAATCTAATTTAACTAACGATATATAAATCACATAAATTTTAATAAAATAAAATATATGAATTAACTATATAAATATAAATATAAATATAAATAATAGTAATAAATATAAATAATAGTAATAAATATAAATAATTATAAATATAAATAATAAACTTCAACAAAATCTAATTTAACTAACAATATATAAATCACATAAATTGTAATAAAACAAAATATATAAATTAACCATATATATATAATATATATATATATAAATATAAATTATGTTATATATAAAAAAAAAAACAATAATAAATTTCAACAAAATCTAATTTAACTAACGACATATAAATCACATAAATTTTTTAATAATCTAATTTAACTAACGACAAATATATATATATAAATCACATAAATTTTAATAAAATAAAATATATAAATATAAATAAAATATAAATATAAATTATGTTATATTTAAAAAAAAAACAATAATAAATTTCAACAAAATCTAATTTAACTAACGACATATAAATCACATAAATTTTAATAATCTAATTTAACTAACGACAAATATATATATATATAAATCACATAAATTTAATAAAATAAAACACACATATAAATATAATATATTATTTCGAGAGTCGACCTGAGTAGCCCTGGGAAGAAGGGCAAGAAGCCCCGTTACCAAGCGACACGGGGTTGTTTACGGGGTGAATCTATGGGGTAGTGGATCCTCCAGACAGGTTGTATTTAGTCTAAATAAATTATTATTCCTACATTTAACCGTGCCCGAGAGAAGTCTTACAATATATATCATATAAAAATATAAATTATGTGTGTTTTTTTTTTATATATATTATTATCGAAAAAAAATAAAAAAAAAGAAAACAAAAATAAATTTCAACAAAATCTAATTTTCTAATAGGAATCTAATAGAATAAGAACAAAAAAAATACAATTTTAATGATACACAAGAATATATTACAAATTTACGAATAAAAGAAAAGAAAAGAAAAGAAAAGAAAAGAAAAAGAAAAAGAAAATGAAAAGACAAAAAAAAAAATGCGTATAAAGAATAAGAATAAAGAATAAGAATAATAATAAAACAAAACGAAGGGAATATTAATCATTGAAAATCATTTCCAACATTAGTTAAAGTTCTTTGCATGTTCTTTGGATTAGAACTCCCTATGCATAAATAAAAAAACATCTATTGGCTAATCCTCCCTTCCCTTTTCTTTTCTTCCCCCTCCCTCTCACTCTCTCTATCCTTGTTTATTCTTCCCTTCCTTGTTTATTACTCATATCTGCGTCTCTTATTAACTACATAACAAAGAGAAATAGAAAGAGAAAGAGATAGAAACAAAACGAACGAGTGAGTGAGTAAGAGTATGTGTGTGAGAGAGAGAGAGAAAGAGTGAGAGTGAGTGAGAGAGAGAGAGAGAGAGAGAGAGAGAGAGAGAGAGAGTGAGTGAGTGAACCAACCCGAGTATTGTCGAAGTATAAAAGGTAATGCGCATGCGCATAGTAAAAACCATTTCGACCGCACAGCTCGAGATGCGGATAGAGAAGAAGAAGTTGGGTGCATCGTGTCGCGTTTGTTGGTTGGTTCTGCATTCAGGACCATATAAAACCACCACCACTAATACTACTACACCATCCAAACGAATAACCGTATATATATATAAGAAAACATTAGGGGTTAGATTTATTTATCTAATTATTTGATATCCTGATAAATACAATACAATTAAAGGTTTATTATCGTCATCTTCATTGTTGTCATCTTCATTGTTGTTATCGTTCATTGTTGTCATATAATAATATTTCAAATATATAATAATAATTATTCATTCGTTGATTTGATTTCGTCGATGAGGAAGAAAATAATTAATAGTGGAGTAAAGATACGCGACGAGGAAAAATATAAAATTAGAAAAATTCTATTAAACAATGATGGACGACTACTACGTTTAAAAGAGGATAATGGAAAATCATTAAATTTTTATTTGACCAAAAGAAAAAGGAGGAAATTCTGTTACGAATCTAACGAATAATAATAATAATATTAATAATAATAATAATAGTGGTAGTAATAGAGAGAGAGAAAGAAAATCATAAAAATAAATCGTGGGGAAGAAATTGATGGTGTTTATTAAATAATTGTGGTCATCCGTTGGTGGTTTTTATTTAATCCAAAGAAAAAACGAGAAATTATTCCATATCAAACGAATAATAATAATAATAATAGTGGTAGTAATAGAAATAATAAAGAAATAAATCGTGGATGAAATTGATGGTGTTTTTCTTTTGTTTTATTTAATAATTGTGATCAAATGTGTTCAAATTGCAGATGTTAAGGGACAGAATAAAAAGTTTGAAATATTTAAGAGACGAAATGAGATATTTTATATTGTTTTGTTCGTATTTCGATAAAAAGCGAGAGTGAGTGAGAGAGTTTTGTGTGTTGTGTGTGTTTGTGTATGTGTGGTGTGTGTGTTTGTTAAGAGAAAAAAAACAAAAAAGAATCAAAACAGGAGACTTGTTTTATGGAACTGATAACGATCGTATTTATTCGTGTCAATATTTAATTGTTATTAATAAAATGAGCTTATGCGCGAGGATGACGAATAGAAATATGGAAAATAAAGAAGTTAAAAATATCAAGGAACAACAACAATAAAAACAACAACAATAGGAAGGAATAATCATTTCTATAACCGAGATTTAAATTGCTAAGGTAAGGAAAAGAAAAATCATGATGCTGATGATGATGATGATAACAATGATGATGATGATGATGATGATGATGCGTTACATTGCATCGTTTGAATATTTTCATTAATTATTAGGATGAATTAAAACTACGTGAGGTTTTACAAATTGTGTTACAAATTGTGTTATAAATTACATAATGGATTGTTTTTTTATTTTTTTCTTGTAAAATTTACTTTGTAAATATTATTATTATTATTATTATTATTATTATTATTATTATTATTGTTGTTGTTGTTATAATAAAAGAAAAAATAAAAAGAAATAATGCACGCGAATTTTTATTTTCATCCTAATAGATTCTCGTGGCGTGTAATAAATGTGATCACATTTGTGATAATAAACAAAACCGTATTTATAACACGTAACACGCTAATAAATATCTGCGTTCAAATCTATTATTTGTTTCTTTTTTTAATCCATGCGTGGGTGTGTTCATTTGATTATTATTTAATTATTTTTATTATATTATTTACGTTCACGTGTATTTATTATTATTATTGTTATTATTATTAGTATTATTAGTATTTCAATCAGGTGTATTTGTACGAGTAATTAGTAATAGTAGTAGTAGTAGTAGAAAAAAATTAATCGGATGAATAATTCATCAATCTTCGATACGTTTATCGATTAAAATGTTGGTAAGGTTGTTTCTTAAGTGATTATTTTCTTTTTTTTTTTTGTTTGGTTTTGTTTTGTTACATTCATGATTCATAGCTCGGCAATGCGATTATTACCGGATCTATACTATTTTCATTTATCGATTCGTAACACATCCTGTTTTTTTTCTTCTTTATTCTTTTTATTCTTTTTATTCTTTTTATTCTTTCCTTTATTAGTTTTTCATTATAGCGAATAGTAAAACAAAGATCACGTTTAAAAGATTAATACACGTCTTTGTGTACGTACTTTTTTGTTTTTTTTATATTAAACTTGCTCTAGCAATTATGATAATGGAGAATTATCCGTAAATTTAGAAAAAGAAAAAAAAAATGATTGGAAAAAGTGTATTTCGCAATATAAAAGATTGAAATTATTTGTATATTATTAAAATAAAATTTTTTCATTATAAGGAATAGTAAAACAAAGATCACGTTTAAAAGATTAATACACGTGTTTCTGTGTATGTGTGTTGTACGTATTTTTTTGTTTGTTTTTTATTAAACTTGCTAGCAATTATGATAATGGGGAATTATCCGTAAATTTAGAAAAGGAAAGAAAAAATAATTGGAAAAAGTGTATTTCGCAATATAAAAAATTGAAATTATTTTGATATTATTAAAATAAAATCGTCAAATATCAATTTGTATGTAATATTTTTTGTTATACATTAATGGAACATTTAAATTTAATTTACAATTGATTTTCTTTTGTTTACTTTTTCATTTATTTATTTATCGAATTAATAAATATGATATACGCGTGTATTTAAAGTACAGTTTTAAATAAATCGAAAATAATTATTTATCTCGTCGAGTAGACAAATATTTATGCAATTTATCTATTTTACGAGTGTACTCGACGAATAGGAACCGTTTACTATTGATTCGTCTAAGAATATCGTGTTTATAAACCTCAGTTGGAACACACACACATATATATATACATATGCACGTATATGCAGTTAATTTCAAATCGATACACATTATTTTTAAATATATAGCAAGATATGATGAATACCAGCACGTATCACATTCAAACTAGGACGTTCAAAAATATTTCTACATGCAACGTTACTTTTATCATTTTTTGTTTCTTTCTTTTTTTATTTCTTTTTCTGTTTTTTTTTTTACAAAATTTGAATTATTGAAATTGTACGTAATCGTGGTTGGACAAATTTGAATAGTTTAAACATTAACGAAGTATTTTATTGCGTAGAGAAATATTTTTTCAAAAGAAAAATGTTATATATATAGGTTTACAAATGTATTCGTACATAACCTATATTTACATATATTTGTAACAAAGTATATCAATTGTACGTAATCGTGATTGGACAAATTTGATAGTTTAAACATTAACAAAGTATTTTATTGTGTAGAGAAATATTTTTTCAAAAAAAAATGTTATATATATAGGTTTACAAATGTATTCGTACATAATCTATATTTACATATATTTGTAACAAACTATATCAATTGTACGTAATCGTGGTTGGACAAATATTTTAATAGTTTAAACATTAACGAAGTATTTTATTGCGTAGAGAAATATTTTTTCAAAAGAAAATGTTATATATATAGATTTACAAATGTATTCGTACATAACATATATTTACATATATTTGTAACAAACTATATCAATTGTACGTAATCGTGGTTGGACAAATATTTTAATAGTTTAAACATTAACGAAGTATTTTTATTGCGTAGAGAAATATTTTTTCAAAAGAAAATGTTATATATATAGATTTACAAATGTATTCGTACATAACATATATTTACATATATTTGTAACAAAGTATATCAATTGTACGTAATCGTGGTTGGACAAATATTTTAATAGTTTAAACATTAACGAAGTATTTTATTGCGTAGAGAAATATTTTTTCAAAAGAAAAATGTTATATATATAGGTTTACAAATGTATTCGTACATAACCTATATTTACATATATTTGTAACAAAGTATATCAATTGTACGTAATCGTGATTGGACAAATTTGATAGTTTAAACATTAACAAAGTATTTTATTGTGTAGAGAAATATTTTTTCAAAAAAAAATGTTATATATATAGATTTACAAATGTATTCGTACATAACATATATTTACATATATTTGTAACAAAGTATATCAATTGTATGTAATTGTGGTTGGACAAATATTTTAATAGTTTAAACATTAACGAAGTATTTTTATTGCGTAGAGAAATATTTTTTCAAAAGAGAAATGTTATATATATAGATTTACAAATGTATTCGTACATAACTTATATTTACATATATTTTTAACAATTTATATCAATTGTATGTAATCGTGGTTGGACAAATTTTAATAGTTTAAACATTAACGAAGTATTTTATTGCGTAGAGAAATATTTTTTCAAAAGAAAAATGTTATATATATAGGTTTACAAATGTATTCGTACATAACCTATATTTACATATATTTGTAACAAACTATATCAATTGTACGTAATCGTGATTGGACAAATTTGATAGTTTAAACATTAACAAAGTATTTTATTGTGTAGAGAAATATTTTTTCAAAAGAAAAATGTTATATATATATAGGTTTACAAATGTATTCGTACATAACCTATATTTACATATATTTGTAACAAAGTATATCAATTGTACGTAATCGTGATTGGACAAATTTGATAGTTTAAACATTAACGAAGTATTTTATTCTGTAGAGAAATATTTTTTCAGAAGAAAAATGTTATATATATAGGTTTACAAATGTATTCGTAGATAACCTATATTTATATATATCAGTAACAAACTATACCATAAATTACGTAAGAATTTATACGCGAAGATAAATAAAACGAGTCATCGTGTGATACATAGCATAATTAATATGAAATTATAAGCTAAGTTTAGTCATAGCTCGATTAGAAAATAAAACATTTGATTAAATGAAACGCGAAGAAAAGAAATGTTCAAATAATCTAACGGGTGATTTGAAAAAACGGCCTGGTCTTTGTTGTTGTTGTTGTTGTTGTTGTCGGTACACGTTTATCAATGTAAATTAATGAAAATACAAATACAAATTAATTTCTAACTAATTCCATGTGTTTAGTATAGTGTTTTATTGTTTTATTTTTGTTACTTTGGTTTGCTTATGATTTAAAAAAAAACAACAACAACAAAAAACGTATAAGTTAGTTCGTTTTTTTTCTCTTTTACATTTTTTTTCCCTTTATCTATCTCTTTAAATTTAAATAACGTAGAAGAGAATAAAATAACGGTGAACCTAAGACCTTTATTCTTGGGTATAGTACAACATGTAAAAGGGGGTTTACGTGGATCAGTGAATTATAAACGAAAGTTATCAACCAGTTAAAAAGAATTTTCTTACTACGCTTGGTGTAAGCTTTTAAATGTTATACGAAAATTGATTTTTAACAAATGTTTTATGCTAAATTGTTAAACGCATATTTTCTAACTGTAAACGCGTTATTGTTCTATATAAATACACAAGTTAATGAACAAAAAAACAATTATTATTATTATTATTTTAAAATTAATGATGTGTATCGATTTGAAATTAACTGCATAGGTTAAATGTTTTTGTTTGAATTTAGTAGCAGCACACACACACACACACACGCATACATGCAAAAAAATTTATTTCGAGTGAAACAAATAAATTGTTTAAATACGTTAGAATCCAAAATTTGTACAATTTCATTCGTGTATAATTTTGAATTAGTATACAGGATGATGGTTTCTTCATGGGGAAAAAACACACGTGTTGTTTTCATTTTATTATTTAATATTTAACAATTCGATTGTAGTCAAATTATTGGTCAATCATATTTCTTTTTTTTTCAACGCCTACAAATTTTTTTTCTTCTTTAATCAGAGAGATAAACGTATTAGAAAGATTAATTATTTTTGATTATTAGAAAAAATGAAGAAAAAAAAAAAATAACTGACACACGTGTATATAAATATAATATCGTTATTATTGTTACATTGTTTAAGTAAATTAGATAAATTTATTAGAAAGATTAAATGCTTTTGATTGTTAGAAAAAAAAAAGAAAAAAAATAAGAAAAAAATATTTGACCCATTGCCCGAGCAACCAATTAGGCTGTGGAATATTATGAAACCTCGATAAGAAATTTTCCAGAATTTCTATTGGTCATAGCGATTGTGGTTTTAATTAAATTAAGCAACTCGTTCGTTTGATTTCTTTTTTTTCTTATCACTAGATTTTTTCTTTTTTTTTTTTCTTTTTTTTTTTTTTTTTTTTCTATGGGATATCTCGAATTAAATCCGTTTATACGAAGAAATTTCCAACAATATCAGAGAAAAATACCGTGACAGTGATTGGCAGATGCGATTAATTAATATTTTTTAATTGGATGCATTAGATTTTAATATCGTATTTAAAATAATGACGCAAATTCATTTCAACATGACGCGTCTTCTTTTTTTTTTTTTTTTTTTATTTTTTTTTTTTATATGGAAGAATTTGATCAAGGAAGTTATTTTTTTTGTTTATCTTTTTGTTTTGTTTTAAATAAATCGTATTATATAAAGTGTGTAAATTAAATTGTTTAGTTTAATTAAATAAATATTTCTTCGTATAAAATATTGCAAGTTTATTGTAAAAGTCATCAAACAGTCGGTTTTTCTTTTTTTTCTTTTTTATTAACCGTTTGTTAATTAAGAAAAATACAAATTTTTATCCTTGAATTTGAAACGAACAAACAAATTACATTTCTTATACCGTTTGCCAAGTTTACCAAAAAAAAAAAAAAAAAAAAAAAAGAAAACGAATGTACATATATAATAAAGTCATAAATTTATCTGTGAAATAAAACCGAAGTTGGCTTTGGAAAATTTTGGAGAAGAAACAGCGAGGTTGATAAAATAAATGTTGGCACGAAAAATTGTAGGAAAAGAAAAAAGAAAAAAAAAAAGAAAAAAAAAACATATCACTCGAGTCATATATAATGCGGTTAATGCAGATAATGAATTAAATTGTTTCATTCTGTTGAGAAAAAATACATTTTTTGAGTATCACAACGCACACACACAACACACACAATAAATCATTAATTTTAACAATGACTTTTTGATTAACATATTATTATTATTATTGTTATTATTTATTAACATTATTATTATCATTATTAACTTTTTGTATAATATATATATATATTTTAAACATAATAATAATAATAATGTTAATATATATTTTGGTAATAATAAATATTATTATAATAATATATTAATATTTATTTTATTATTTTATTTATTTTAATTATTTAATAATTTATAATAATAATATATATTATATAAGTTAATATTTATTATTACAAAATATATATTAATATTATTATTATTATCTTAATATAATAATTAACACGTTAATTATTAATAATGTTAATATAATAATTAATGTTAATGTTAATGTTAAATTAATGTTAATGTTAATATAATAATTATTATTATGTTAATATAATAATTAACATTATTATTATTATTTAATTGTTTTGTTTCTTTTTTTTTTAGGTATCTAACACAAAATATGCTTTGCAGCGTGACGAAAAATAAAGAAGAAAATTCGCTTGAATTATTAAAATTAATTATAAAATTAGATCAAATTAAAAGATAAAAGAAAATTTCTTACAACCGGCCGAAGAATGAAGAAAAGATTGATCCTAGGTTTCGTATGTGCCGTATTACTATTCATCATAATGACATCTAACGATAATACAATCGTTCAAAAGATTACAGATTTTATTGTAACAGACAGCAATGACGTTTCGTGTTACGAAGTCTCAACCACTTATGGTTTCCCACACTTGGAATCTGGTATGTCATATTTTCTTTTCTATTCTTTTAATTTATTTAACGAAAAAACCAATTCTTACGAAATTGAAAACGTAAATTTTTCATGGGGTTTTTTTCTTTTTTTTTTATGCTAGCAACAAACTTCATACTTTTTTTTTCTACAAATTAACTTAATATAATACTTATAAATATACTTATATAATATTTATTTTATTTTATTTATAATATATATATTTATTTTAGATATTATAAAAAATAATTTATTATAAAAATATATATATTTTTTCAAATATAATAATAATTATTATTATTAAATAATAATTATTAAATTATATAAATATACCTATAAATATAATATAATACTTAATAAACTTATTTATATATATATATAAAATTTTATTCAATATTTATTATTTATTTTTATATTATATTATTTATTTTCCCCCATAAAAATTAACGATTCTCTGTTTTATCTATTGTCCGATGTGGTACAATTTATTACAGTTCATTATCGTTAACATTTAAATTAGAATACTTCGTTTGTAATTCTAATTTGAACAAAAGTTACATTTACATTTTTAACATAGAATATCATACATACATAATAATATATTTATATTCTCTCGTATTAAAGATGACATTTTTATAATAAATATTTATATTATTAAATAAATAATTATTATTATATTTGAAAAAAATATATATTTACAATAAATTATTTTTTATGATAAATATAATATTTTTTTAATAATAAATATAATAATAATTTTATAATAATAAATATAATATTAAATAAATATAAATAAAAATAATAATAAATAAATATAATATCTATTATTATTAAATAATAAAATTTAATAATTATTATTTAATAATAATAATTATTATTATATTTGAAAAAATATATATTTACAATAAATTATTTTTTATAATATCTAAAATATATATATTTAGAATATAAATTATTATTATATTTGAAAAAATATATATTTACAATAAATTATTTTTTATAATATCTAAAATATATATATTTATTTAGAATATAAATTATTATTATATTTGAAAAATTATATTTTACACGAAAGAAGAAGAAGAAAATAAAAATAAAAATAAAAAAAAGGGGTGGGGGTAAATAGGACACGTTTGGTAATTTTGAATGAATTCGTCGTTTTATCTCTCCTTTTTTTTTCTTTTTCTTTTTTTTTTGTCATACTTACTCGATTATTAATGAAAACATTTTATTTGACGATAAAAAAACGTAATTAGATAGATGGTTTAACGTTTACCACAGCACAATCATAATTTTCCAACTGCGATCTTCGTATTCTATCTATTCACGTTCACGTATGCAACTATACTGATAACTATTATTTAATGTAGTATGATAATGTACGGTAATTCAACAGTGAGTAGCATGATAATATATGGTCTTTTAGACCTTCGCGTGAGTATACATTTAAAGTTGCGTTATAATTTGTCATTCTCATTCAAATTATTATTATATATTTATACGTTCCATTTATATTTCTTCATAATCGTTCATTAGAATTTTACAAACGTCTAGTATTATTACTTATGTACACAGGAATAATAAATATTATACGTTCGTTCAATGATTCTTACGATTTATTGTTAACAAAAGAACAAGAACAAGAATAATAAAAATAATAAAATATAATAAAATGAAATTTTTTAATTCAGAATTTTTATTTCAAAATTTACCGATACGTTTAATTGAGAAATATGTTTCAATGCAATTAGATTCTTTTTATTGTTTACAGACAATTTGTATAATATAAAGAAACATATTATTGTTAAGAAAAGAAAAGAACAAGAAAAATAAAAACATCAAATAAAATGAAATTTTTTAACTCAGAATTTTTTTATTTCAAAATTTACCGATAAGTTTAATTGAGAAATATGTTTCAATACAATTAGATTCTTTTTTTTATTGTTTATAAATAATTTGTATAATATAAAGAAACATATCATGTTTTTTTTCTTATAAATTTATTATTTTAAAATAATTTAAATTTGTTATTTAAATATTTGTTATTTGTTATTTTAAATATTTTAAATATTTTAAATATTTTAAATTTGTTATTTTAAATATTTTAAATATTTTAAATATTTTAAATTTGTTATTTTAAATATTTTAAATATTTTAAATTTGTTATTTGTTATTTTAAATATTTTAAATATTTTAAATTTGTTATTTGTTATTTTAAATATTTTAAATTTTTTATTTGTTATTTTAAATATTTTAAATATTTTAAATTTGTTATTTGTTATTTTAAATATTTTAAATATTTTAAATTTGTTATTTTTATTTCTTTTATGATTTTTTTTTTTTCAACGTTTTTAAATATAATCAAAATTATATTCGATTATGTAATAATTTAATATAATAATTTATTCGTTTATATATATATATATATATATATATATTGTATATAAATTTATATATCTAATTATATTTAATAATAAAATAATATTAAATATTATTTTATAATAATTTATATTACATTCTCATTTATTCATATTTATATTTATTATCAATTTTAACATATTTATTCTATTTTTATATATATATATATAAATAATAAAATATTTTTTCGCAAGTTTATTTATAATAATTCGATGATACGTTGAAAAATGAGTTCCTTTTTTTCTTTTATTTTACTTTGTTTTTCCTTGTTCTTTTTTTTTCTTTTGTTTTTTTTCTTTTTTTTTGTCGCGAACAAATAGATAGCATCGCGTCAACGTGGATAATTTTTATTGTAATTCAACAGGACGTTCGCATCCTGTAAATAATATAAGCGTAATAAGTCACGTTATTTTCACCAGTTGGTTTGATTAAATGCAAACATAAATGTGCAATGAAATAGACAAATGCATTCTTTTTCTATTTCTGCAACGGATGTGCATTTTAGATATACGATAAGTAATAAAAAAAACAAAAAAAAAGAAAGAAAAAAACTGTGATAAAATAGTGATTTATATATGCACAAGTGTTCGGTTTATCTTTAAAGAAAAAAAAAAAAAAAAAAGAAAAATACCGGAAATATCTCGGAAGGAAGCGAAGCACACATTTGACGATAATTTTATTTCTTTCTTTTTCTTTTCTTTTCATTAAATCATTCATAAAAACCTTTTCTATTGCAAAAATGTTGCTTAAAAAGAAAAAAAAAGAAAATAAAGGTATATATAAACAAATTAATAATATTTTTTGAATTTATAAATATTTTTTATTTATAATAAAATTAATCAAAATGATTAGCGTTAAAATTGTTCAACGAATTCATTCAAAAATAACTGCCGAAGTAATTATTCTTATCTGTCCACCTTTTAATTGATCTGTTTTTTTGTTTTTTCAATAGATTCTCAGAAACCTATCCTAGATAAGAACATATTTTTCCACGAGACATCGTGTTTCGGTGAAAAGGGAATAATATTGAATCCACGACAAGCATGTGCAGTAGAATCAGCCGCCATAATGAATCCAGGAACTACGATATATCTTTTATTTATTAGCCCTTCACCGATATCCGTGGAAACTAAAGAAATTGTCAAACTATTATCGAGTTATCCTAATGTCAAAATACGTAGAATATATCCTGAAACGTATACCAAGGAAACACCGTTGGAAGATTGGTACAAAAGTGGTGTACTTATGAAAAGTAAATGGAGACGTAGTCATATGTCAGATGTTTTGAGATATTTGACACTTTGGAAATATGGAGGAATATATCTCGACTTGGACGTTGTTGTTATGACGTAAGGATTATTTTATTTTTTTTATTATTATTATTATTATTATTATTAATAGTCAATTAGTTTATCACATTCAAAAATAAAGTGATTAATAAATGTATCACAGGAAAGTTGGACACAAGGTAAGAAAAAAATCAGATTCTTATGTTTTGATCTTGTTGAACGTTTCATCCCTTCATTGGAACTTCATCAGCAACTATAAAATATGTTACATAACCTTAAAAATACATAGCTTATCAAAACATTTAATAAGTAGTTATTAATGATTAACTCAATCATGAATATTCAGAGTCTCTTATGGATTTAAAAGACATATATTATTAGGTTTTAATAATAAACTATACTTAGCATATATATAAATCGTTAAAGTTCAACTATTATTAATAGAATGCAGTAATTATAGATGGCACTGCAATATCGATGATACCCTTTATTATGGGACTTCTCTAGCAACTATAAAATATGTTACATAACCTTAAAAATACAGGGTTTATCAAAACATTTAATAAATAGTTATTAATGATTAACTCAATCATGAATATTCAGAGTCTCTTATGGATTTAAAAGACATATATTATTAGGTTTTAATAATAAACTATACTTAGCATATATATAAATCGTTAAAGTTCAACTATTATTAGTAGAATGCAGTAATTATAGATGGCACTGCAATATCGATGATACCCTTTATTATGGGACTTTTCTAGCAACTATAAAATATGTTACATAACCTTAAAAATACATAGTTTATCAAAACATTTAATAAATAGTTATTAATGATTAACTCAATCATGAATATTCAGAGTCTCTTATGGATTAAAAAGACATATATTATTAGGTTTTAATAATAAACTATACTTAGCATATATATAAATCGTTAAAGTTCAACTATTATTAGTAGAATGCAGTAATTATAGATGGCACTGCAATATCGATGATACCCTTTATTATGGGACTTTTCTAGCAACTATAAAATATGTTACATAACCTTAAAAATACATAGTTTATCAAAACATTTAATAAATAGTTATTAATGATTAACTCAATCATGAATATTCAGAGTCTCTTATGGATTAAAAAGACATATATTATTAGGTTTTAATAATAAACTATACTTAGCATATATATAAATCGTTAAAGTTCAACTATTATTAATAGAATGCAATAATTATAGATGGCACTACAATAGTGATGATATTTAGACTATTATACACTAGTCTAGATTAAATTAGTATTGTTTAATTACATGTTTGAATTTAACGATTTATGATTTTACTATAAAAAAAAAAGATTAATTATTATTTATTATTAGATTAATTATTATTTAAAAAATGTCTACAATTATTTTCTACATTATTTTATTTTGTTACGATAAAAGTGTCTTTCTCGTTGTTTTATTTTATTATTATTTCATTTATTTTCATAATTTATAATTATATTTACAAAATTTTTATAATTATTTTTTCTACATTATTTTATTTTGTTACGATAAAAGTGTTTTTTTTAAATCCTCGCTGTAAAAGTCACTGTTAATGTTTTATTACATTGGCCTCGAATCGATAACAATTTCAACGTATATATTAGTTTAAAGTTTTATTTTTATTCTTTTTTAAAAGATAAAGACAAATGAAAAATGAGTCTTCTCGAAAGATTTGATAACTATTTGTTCTTTCATTACAATGTTTACCGTTGTTTGTAGCATCTATTCTTGTATGAATCTACAAAAACACGATTCACACCAATGATCATTTGAAAAAATTTCCATATAAACAAATTCTTATCGATCGAAATAAATATTAACAAACTCGTGAACACTAAAGTATCGATAAAAAATTTATCGAAAGAAAAAAAAACACCTTTTGAAATTACGACGATAATCGAGAAAATTTCGTTATCACAGTTTTTCTTAATTTGTTTTTTTTTGTTCGAAATATTTGCGCAGGTCGTTGGAAAATTTAACCAATTTTGCCGGTGCCGAGGATTGGGACGATGTTGCAGCCGGTGTTATGGGTTTCAGTTCTAACGATCTTGGTCGTCGTATGGCTGAAGCTTGTCTTCGTGATTTGAAAAAAAATTTTCGCGGTAACGATTGGGGTAACAACGGGCCTGGCGTTATAACTAGGACATTGCAAAAAATTTGTTCTACCAAATACGTGAGTATTTTATTTATCAATAAAACAATCAACGAATTAACGATAATCCCATTTTGATAATAAGACAAAATCATACAAAAATATTAATCATTGTTATCGTTCACGAAATTGATGATAACAAATATTTACGAGACAACAATATTAATTGAAAAGATTTGAAAGAAATTTGAAAGATTTACATTCGATACACATAAATTTGGGAATCTTTTTGGTTAGTGTAAAAAAAGAAAGAAAATAATTTTTAAGTCGAATTGAATTCGAGTTAATGAATCAACAATCTAATATTTGAGATTTACAATAAGTGTATTTTATTTTAAGAATATTAATTGCAAAATTGGAGAAAGTCAAGTTGCAATTATGGTTGAAATTCAATCACACCAGTTTGGAAATTTCTGAAAATAGTATAAAAATAAGAAAAATAAATTTCAAATCGATATGAATTCGAATTAACGAACGAACAATTTATTACTTGAAATTTTATAATAAAAATTAATTCGTAAATTCAGCATGTTGAATTCTCACACATAAATTTATTCACTATATTCGTTCAAATAAATCGATTCACTTTGACAAGCGATAATTTACTATCGATAAATCGATCAACATGAAAATTTAATGACGAGGGTGTGGGGTGTTCTTTGTTTCCAACAGACTCAAGACATGTCAGTGTCACGTTGCCACGGTTTCAAAGTATTTCCACCCTCGACATTTTATCCGATTCATTACAAGAAATGGAAGAAATATTTTGAAAAGGATAAAAATAATTCGACGATGAAATTATTGGAACAAGCGAGGGCCATACACGTTTGGAACAAATTAAGCAAATCGACGAAAGTTCAAGTCAAAGATGACGTTCCTTATTCGATTATTGCACGTAAATATTGTCCCAAAGTTTCATCGAATTGCGGTGATCATTTTTAAACCGAAAACAAACAAAAAATAACAAACGAACAATTGGAGGAAGTGAATCATTAAAATGATCTCGTAGGGTCTCATTATTATTTGTTTTATAAACGTTTACTTCGTTTTTTTTTTATTTATTCATTATTTTTGTTGTGTTGTTGTTTTGTTTATATATATATATGTGTAGGATTGGGTACAGTGTAGAAAAGTGTGCGATTAACATACACCGAAATTAATTCTACTTATAAAAGATTGAATATAAAATAGATGATAGAAATAGGGTTAGAAAAATGCCTCAGGATTTTAAGTTAACGTAATGTGATCCGATTGGATCTTCCCCCTCCCACGTTCTTACGTTCTTTCACGAAACTTCCCGAAACTTTCCGATCGTAAGATGGCCGAATCCTTTCTGTATACTTTCGCTTCGGGAATGTTCGGGAAACTTCGGCACGATTAAACGCAATTTGCGATAAGTCAATGCCACTTTAATATATTTTATAAACAAAAAATACTCGGAAGAAAGGGATCTTTTTCATTTTACACGTATTTTAATACACGTAATATACTCATACAGAACGTATTTTTTCTTCTTATCGATCGTCCGCCATATATTTTATATTTTCATTTGTTCTTTATGATTCACTTACGTCACTTTATTCTTGGGTCACCCCGTATACCGCTCCTACATATATATATTATATAAATTATATTTATATTTTATAGTATATATTATTAGGTTGGGGAAAAAGCAATTCCCATTATTTTGATGTGAACTTTAAAACTTTATTTAACACATTGAACTTTCAGTTTGGGCCACGTCGGTCACCGGTGACCGACATTCAACTGTTTTTTTAATAGTAAGTAATGTGCGTGGCCTGACTGGGATTTCCTTAACACAAGATTTACGGATATTTTGTTAATTATTTTTCTAATGACTTACATTGTTTAAATGGAGGATTGAGTGAAGGGGAGGAATTAATATTTACTTATATTTAATTAAGTAACTAAAAATCAACACATATGTTTTTAAAAAATAATATTTAAGTTATATATATATATATATATATATATATATATATATATACGGTAAACAAATTTTGTAATGAGTCAAATTGACTCAGTTCGTAAATCTAGTGTTAAGAATTCGCGTGGTTTTCAACGTGTTTAGGAAATCCCAGTCAGGCCACGCGTGTTACTTACTATTGAAAAAACAATTGAATGTCGGTCACCGGTGACCGACGCGGCCGACACTGAACTTTCTATTTTCAACAAATTGTTTGATCATATTTTACAAGATATCGATCATTATAATCATCCATCGAAAAAATAATGGATTTCTTTTTGTGCCCAACCTAATATATAAAATTATATTTTATTTAGAAGATATAAAGATTACATTTAACGTATTGAAAAAAAAAAAAGAAAAGAAAAAAAAAAGACAACGTTAGTATTTAATTTTTATTTTTGATTACTATTGATTACTTTATTTTTTTTTCAAAGAATATCATCGATGATATTTCTCATTCGAAATTTAACACGAAATTGAAATTATATTTTTTTCACATAACATTTTGTATTTATTTATTTTATTTATTTTATTTTTTTATTTTTCTTATCATCTTTGCTAGAAACAAACAAACAAACAAACAAAGTTACTTTAACATTAATTTTTGATTTTATCGTTGTTATTTATTTATCGCAAGATTAACATTAATTACGATTAATTAATTGTTTAACGTCGAGCAACGGGTAAAGAAAATATTTTTACCTGTCGGACGAATTTACCTTTGTCAAACTTTGACAAAATATTTTATTTATGTTTTCATTTGTAGTGATAAGGAAGTACATATCAAGCAATAGATTAAAGTAATGCCAAAGAGATAGATGTTGTTGTTACCCAAATGAATAATAATATTCCAATAATAATTTATTGTTTATACTATATCATATATAGGTACACATATGTATATATACGTTAATAATTTTATTAATTATATAATAACTCGAGGCTGTAAAAGTATGAATCATAAATATCATTAGATAAAAAGTTAAACAGGTAATACAAAAAAATAAATTAATAAATAAAATAAAAGAAAAAGAGAGAGAAAGAGAGAGAGAGTGTCGTATAAATAAAAATCACGATTGTGTGTTCACGATACGTCATATCATTTACATAAAAAAAAAGAAAAGAAAAAAAAAGAAAAAAACAATCCATGTATTTGTTATCATTTGAAAAATTTGTAAAAGAAATTTTTCACGAGCCAGAACATTTTTTGCGAGTGAGAGAGAGAGGGGGGGGAGAAAAAAAGCAATATAAAAATATAAAATATAAAGAAAAAAAAAAAAAAAGGGTAAAAAAATAGAACGATAGAAACGAGATGTATAAATAAACAAAGTACCAAAAACATAATGAATAATGAATAATAAATATGAAAAGAATATTGTCGATAGATATGTGATAAAATTTTAGGTGAAATCCATGGGGGAAAAAAATTTCTTTTCGTTTGAATGAATTGTTAATAAATTTCATCGTAAACGAGTAAATGAATCGTTAAAATAAAATTACGTAATAATTATGTTTATCTATCTCGTTTTGGTTTGGTTATTTGTTATTCATAATTATTCATTTATTTTGATCGTTTGAAGGTAAACAAAAAAATGAAGAAAGAAATGAATGATTTAAAATATGTTGAGAAAAAAAGTATTTTTTCTTGTCTCGAATAAAATATTTCCACGACGCGTGTTTATGTATGTATGTATGTATATGTGTGTGTTTGTGTGTGTGTGTGTGTGTAAAAGTATGCGAATAGATATTTTCTAATAGACGCAAAAGTATAATCCAATTATACGTGTCTCCGCTGAGAAAATAATTTCATTGTGATGTAAACGTAAATAATTTGTGTCTGACTTTTAAACAAAAAAAGTTGTAGCATTTTTACAAAGAATCGACAAAAGAAAAAAAAGAAACAAAAAAAAAAAGAAAAAGAAAGAAAAAGAAGAGAAACGAAAAAAAAAAAAGGGAGGAGAAAATCTTAATCCTATTATATGCCTGATTTTTATTCAAACGTTTTGTTTTATGATTAAACTAAAACGAATCGCGATATTTCATTGAAATCAACAATAATAATAATAATATTATTCATCAAATGAATCTCAATTAATTATAACAGTGGGGGACTGTTTGTTAATGTATCTAAAAAAAAAAACAAAAAAAAATCGATTAAATTGATATTTTATTGATTTTCTTTTTTTTATGTTAAAATTACGCGTATCGTTAAATAAAATTGTAAAATACATTTTTCGCGATTTTTCTTTTTTTTTCACGCAGTTTTCACCGTAATAATGTGTTAATGAACGATTTTGCAATGATATTAATTTTAATCAAATATTTCGAGCTAAACATTTTGATAATTTATATAAAAAATTTATTTTTATTTGTTACACAAATTAAAGATTATAAAAAAAAAAAAAATAATATATATGTTATGTGTGCCACATCATATTAGGGAAGAAAATTAGATTAAAGAAAAGAAAAAAAAACAAAAAAAAATCGATTAAATTGATATTTTATTGATTTTCTTTTTTTTATGTTAAAATTACGCGTATCGTTAAATAAAATTGTAAAATACATTTATCGCGATTTTTCTTTTTTTTTTTCCACGCAGTTTTTCACCATAACAATGTGATAATAAACGATTTTTGCAATGATATTAATTTTAATCAAATATTTCGAGCTAAACATTTTGATAATTTATATAAAAAATTTATTTTTATTTGTTAAACAAATTAAAGATTATAAAAAAAAAATTAATATATATGTTATGTGTGCCACATCATATTAGGGAAGAAAATTAGATTAAAAAAAAGATAAAAAAAAAACAAAAAAAATCGATTAAATTAATATTTTATTGATTTTTTTTTTTTATATTAAAATTACGCGGATCATTAAATAAAAATGTAAAATACATTTTTTGCGATTTTTCTTTTTTTTCACGCAGCTTTTCACCATAACAATGTGATATTAAACGATTTTTGCAATGATATTAATTTTAATCAAATATTTCGAGCTAAACATTTTGATAATTTATATAAAAAATCTATTTTTATTTGTTACACAAATTAAAGATTATAAAAAAAAAATAATATATATGTTATGTGTGACACATCATATTAGGGAAGAAAATTAGATTAAAAAAAAAAAAAAGAAAAGTATAATATTAAATTATTTATTACGTAATTTTATTAAAACTTTACACGGGCGTATAAAGGATTAACGAAAAATGTGAATGAAATGAATATGTGAGAGAAAAAAAAAAAGTTAAAAAAAAGTATTAACAAAAACTGACAATCTTCATCTATGTTTAAATCATAGATCAAATATCATACGACATAAGTCAATCTTTAAATTAGTAATAAATATAAAAATAAGAAACTTACGATTTTCGAAATGATTGATGATTCGAAAATGATTTTTCTTGTTACCATTGATTTATATCATTCATATTATTAATAATAATAATTATAATAATTTCGTACAACATTGACTTCATTTGTCGTTGCGTTTATTTGTTAATTATTCACAAATGCATTCTATAATTATAACGTTTAATTATTCAAGAATGTTTGAACACGTTGAATACTATGTCGGTCAATAACAACCATAATCGACGTTACTACTATGTATTGCTTTACATTTAATTTGAATGATTACAACAAAATGTGTCAAAATTTGCGTTGCAGTCAAACGTTTCTCAATAATTTCATCTTTTATTTTATATATGCACAAGAAAGAAAAAAAAAAGACATATATATAACAAAGAATGAAATATACTAACGTGTAAGTTGAAACAAGCGATTAAAAAAGAAAAATAAGAAAAATAATAATATATATATATAAATATATAAGTAAACGTCGTATTAATTAAACGTGCCATTCGTGTCGTAGATTATTGGAAAATTAGCCGCTTGCGTTTATCATTTTTTTGTCAAATATCATTGAGCGGTAATTATATCAGTATTAGACCAATAATCGGACCATGTTCCTAGACACACAGCGTATTTAAGAAACTGGACTTGAGATTATCTTGTATACTGTTTTCGAAAATTCTATGTTTTTGGTAAATAAATTAAGAGTTTCTCTCTGCCATAAATATTCTTCTTATTCGTACAACATTACAACATGCTGAACTTTGAATTTTTCAACCCTTTTCTATACGTAATAATCACCATAATACATTGCTATTATTATATATAGTGATTTAAGAAAGTATTTGAACACTTACCTCAGGAAAACAATATTTTATTCAATATTTTATTTATTTTATTAACAAGCTTTGTATAATATATACATATTATAATTAATAAAATGTTTCATGGGGTAAGTGTTCAAATATTTTTGTGAATCATTGTAAGTATTATTTGTATGAAGTATGAAAAAAGAAACAAAAAAGAAATCAATTTATTCATCGTTATCTTTGAAATTTGTTTTGTATACCAAAAAAAAAATTAATGCGAAGTCTGTTATTAAACAGTTACCGTATATAAAAACAATACTTCACTATCTAAATGCTTTTTATAGTTCGTATGTTTTACGTTAAGATTCCTTAATATGATTAAATTATAATTTTTCTTAAAAATATGTTGTATATATATATATATACAAACTTTAACATTTCACTTAAATATGAAAGACTATAAAGACGATTATTTAAATCAAACAGCGAGTAAGTAAGCTACTCGAGTGAGCCACTATAGTGGCGCATCGACTTGGAAAAAGTATTCGCTTAAGCCATTTTAGTGGCAGGATTCCCCCTCATGACGTTTCCACATTTGTAATTATTAATAACTAATTAAATAATTAATTATTAAAGCTAGCAATTATGGATTTTAAATAAGCATTTTGTTTGCAATTTAGCGCACTTATTCATTTTTTTCTGCTGTTGCAAACTACGTTGCTTTACTTAAAATTAAAAAAAATGTTTTCACATTTTCAATTATCACTAACTAATTAAATAAGTAATTAAAAAAGTTTGCAATTATGGATTTTTATTTAGTAAATAGCTAACAATTAATAGCACTTATTAATTTTTTTCAGCTGTTGTGGCTCTAGGCCAACTTTTTAATGCTCGGTAATAGTCGATTTTTTATTTAGTTTATTTTATGTCGGTACTACTTTATATTAAGGTTTCTGACGGTCAATAATATTAAAGTAGAAACTGCTATTTACAGCGGTCGATATATTTTTAAATAGGAACTTACTATTACCGACGGTCGATATATTGCAAAGTAGAAACCTACTGTTACCGGTGGTAAATAAGTTAAAGGTAGAGCACTCCTATTAACGTTATGGTGCTTAGCCGACCTGCCACTAAAGTGGCTTAAGCGAATACTTTTTCCAAGTCGATGCGCCACTATAGTGGCTCACTCGAGTAGCTTACTTACTCGCTGTTTGATTTAAATAATCGTCTTTATAGTCTTTCATATTTAAGTGTTAAGGATGAAGTATATACTCTTTTATAGATCGCAACCTAAATTTCAACAATTTGGGATTATTCCCTGGTATCTGTAAATACATAAAAGTTATCAAAAAACATTATAAAGTAATTAGTTTCTGTATATTAAATGGATAAATGGAACCAAGGAAAGGGAAGTAAAAGATTATGATATTAATTGGGAATTTAAAAGAAACTAATTACAATTATAATGTTTATGGTAAGCGGTCTTTGGCTAGATTTTACTTGCAATGGAATGTTTAACATATTCTATATGTTAAACATTATACTGAAAGTAAAATACCATTGCCCAGGTCTAACCACGAGGAGGTAACCGCTTCTGAAGACCCGGGATGTGCATCCTGAAGATGTCCCCATCCGAAATAAATCGAAACCAAAGTAAATGAAATGAAAATGATCACCCCGTGAATGATTTTTAATGAGCCCCACTCTTATGCCCCACCCTAAGAGTTTTATACGGAAAATCTTTACAATTACTATCGATAATGAAGAGAAAAATGGAAAACCAAATAAAAAAATGATAAAAGAGTAGTAAAACATGAATGGAATCGAAGTAACATGTAACCCGTGAACAAATAAAATACATTAAATATAAATGTCACACGCGTGTAATGTGCTAAGGGGAGAAGAATAAATAGATTAAAATTATACATGTAATTATAAATTAAATTATACATTTAATTATACTAATAATTATCTTACACTATCCTTTATTAGAACTAAGTCCTCGTGCTGTCCTGGTTTGGTCCTCGTGCTGTCCTGGTATGGTCCTCTTGCTGTCCTGGTGTGGTCCTCCTCCTATGTAATCTGCAACAAAAAAAGCAAAGGGATAGGGAAGAAGTTGAAAAGTAGGCTTTTTAAAGTGAAACTTTTTACGTTTTTTTTTTAAGTGGTATCCCACCGGTTGGACTAATCCACTGACTCTAATCTATATTACGAGGAACTTACGCTGCACGTACAGTTTGCCCACCAGTGCTATATTTACTGCAAGCTTGAGGAACTGAATCCCTGGGCCCGTCTTACTAATAGCGGTGGTAGACATCCCTTCTAATGCAGTTTCAGTTCCTATGCTACGTGCATATCTATGCTTGCAAAATCGCGAGTTATAAAAAGCAAAGTAAAATAAAAAAAAAATAAAAAAAAAAGTATAGGGAGTTTCACTTTAAAAAGCTGAGGGAAGGACATGATTCTATCCTTGGGAGAAAGATAGAATCAAGGCTCGCGTAGGCAGGGTCGCATCCCTGAAGTAAATTCCTTCTTAACAAATGGCGCCCTTTGCGAAGAAGAAATCCACCCGCTACCCATTGAATTGTTTCTAAAAAAATAATAAAATTTTAATAAACGTTTGATATTAAATTTTATGTTACAATGATTGAAAAACAATCTAAGTAATTGGAGAAGTTTATCATTATGTTACAATCCAAGAACGCAACCAAGCTGGAGACACAGTCATCTAAAATCATAAAAATAAATTCTTATTAAAATTATTTTTTATTCAAAATACGTTAATAGGAGAGTATGTAATATTTAAAATAATGTATGTATATATGTTTAAGCAATTATATAAGTATTAGTAGACAACAATACTTTGTTCTATACACCTTAAATAATTGTTAATTAATTGATTTAAATGTATATTATAATCTAAAAATATGGATGTACCTTTTGATGAACCTTCCTCTTCGAAATCTACTGTAAGACTGAAACATTGTCATATAAAAAAGTATTTTTTTAATGAATGTTATATACATGGCTTTCCGAAAGTTTCTTATGTATGTAACGAGAAAATTAATTTTGTAATAAATAGAAATTAAAATTATATAAAGTTCTGATTTTAACATTATTTCAATTTTTATGTAATTGTTTAAACAAATGTACATTTGTTGTAATGTTCTTGCACAGTGATTACTTCGGTGGGAAGGGGTAAAATTTTCATCTATTAAAACATAAGATCGAAATTAATTAATATTCAAAGTACGTCAAAAGTTAGGTAATGTTTAAATAAATATATATGCGTTTAAACAATCCTAATTATAATAAGAATTCATTTAAATATTAAAATAATTGTTAATTAATCGATGCAAGCGTCTATTGTTGTTTAAAAGATCGAAGTATATGTTCTGTGATCCCTCCTCCTCGAAATTTACCGTTGATCTGAGTAATTATCCTCTGTTGAAGTTCTTTTGGTGAAAGTTGTTTACAGAACCTTCCGAACGTTGAGCACGTGTATAAAAAGAATAATAAACCTATTTAATAAAATTTAAGAATAAAACGTTACGATTTTCGTATTTTTATCTATTTTATGTAATTATTTTAATGCTTCTGCGCAGTGATGACTTCGAGGGTAAAATTCTGCTGTAACATAAAGAGAGTGCATTAGTGCATTAAAGTAATTGTTAATTAATCGATGCAAACGTCTATTGTTGTTTAAAAGATCGGAGTATATGTTCTGTAATCCCTCCTCCTCGAAATCCACCGTTAATCTGAGTCATTGTCTTCTATAAAATTTGTTTTATTAAATTTTATTTATATGACTTTCCTAACATTGCGCATGTGTATAACGAGAATTTTATTTGTAATAAATTGAAATTAAGGTGTAAACGCTCGAATTTTAGCATTTCTGTTATTTTTATATAATTGTTTAACCAAAGGTATATTTGTTTTAATGTTCCTGCGCAGTAACGACTTCGGAGGGTAGGGGTAAAATATTTATCTAATAAAACATAAAATCAAAATTAATTAATATTCAAAGTACGTTAAAAGGTATGTAATGTTTAAATAAATGTATATGCGTTTAAACAATCCTCAATATTATTAGAGTGTATTAGAATATTAAAATAATTGTTAATTAATCGATAAAAATGTCTATTGTTGTTAAAAAACTCGAAATATGTGTTCGGAGCTCCGTCCTCTTCGAAATGCCCCTCCAAACTGGGCCTTTGTCCTCTATGTAAATTACTTTTATTGAAAGTTGTTTATATGATTTTCCGAACGTTGTGCATGTGTATAAAGGGAATAATGTACTTAATTAATGAAATTTAATAATATAACGTTCTGATTTTAGTATTTCACCCTCGAATTCATCACTGCGCAGGAGCGGTTAAGTAATTACATAAAAATAATAAAAATGTTAAATGAAGCCTAACAATGGTGCACCAATAGTGTAGCAATTGCGTTCCACTAGCGTATCAATGGCGTTTCATTAATGGGTCGCAAGAACGCTAGAATCAAATTATTATTAACAATACTTTTCTAATGACTCTTTTTAGTTCATATTATAAGATTTTATAAGATATATTACTCTACAATTTGATAATTATCTCTTTTATCATGTTATTTTATTTATAAAAATATTTTAATTTCTATATGGAATACAAGATTGCAATTGTTCGGCCAATCAGCGTTCTTTCCATTTCGTCCGTGGTGGAGATCGCAAGGAACCTTTGGTGTCCCGTTAATTTCAGGTAATTAAAAAATATTTTCTAACGTACATAATTTTCTTATATACTTACCGATTCTTCTAACACATTATTTCGAAGTGACATATAATCGGAACATTATAATGATGTCGAGAATAAAAAATATTTGCGTAGAAAATAATTCTATGTACATATTCGTATTCATTTTCGACCTAATTATTTTCTTGTTTTACAGCATTATTTCTATATACATATCGATTAATAATGATCGATTTTTATTGTTTGGGTTAATAAAGTATATATTTCGACAATTGTTATGTTCCTATATCCTATTTTTAATCTTTCGATATTTTTGAATTATAGGCGGGAAAAATGTAAAGTTATCAATTGCCGCTACGTGTCGCTACGTGTATTTGCGAGGGCGCCACTTACCAACTATGTTGTATCGACTACATAGTGAATTTTTCATGTGTGTGTGTTGGATCGAATTATCGTTGTCCTGTCAATTTGAGGTAATTAAAAAATATTTTTTAATATTCGTACTACCTTATATTGTATATCAAACGATTGCTACAAGTAAGAGTTTTATACGTGAGTGTTGCCAAAAAGAAATATTAAAAAGTTCGAAAGATATTCGTGAAAATAATATATATCTCTTGGCTTTGCGTAAAATCCCATGGAGATTTTGTTATTTAATATTTGTTCTAATTTTCCAATTTATTTTCACGATATCGACATTAATTACTATCTCTAATGATGATTCTCTCTCTAATAAATATTTTTTAATAATTATGTCTTTGTAGAGCGTATCTCATATTAAATTTGATTTTGACATGTATGCATATGCATACAGTGAGCTCATATACATACGTACACAATATTTGTTTATTTGATTTTTTTTGTATTATACTAATGCAATGTTATTTTTTATTATTTTCAGGTTTTGGAGCATTGGAAGAATTCAGCATGAAAACTTATACCTAACCCTATAATTGTGTTTACTTTGTTATCTTCTTCGTATTCATCGAGGTAAGTTTTTCCTTTTTCTTTTATAACGTAGAGAAATTAAATAAAAAGAATGTGAGAAGGGGGAAGAAGAAAGATAAAAAGAAAGAGAGAGTGCATGACGTTTTATACGCGCTTACACTTGTGCTTTGGAAAAGCGCAACACCGACTAGGTTAGTTTTACATATGTATGTACTTATTAAATTTGTAATAATAAGAAGTATTTTCTGCTATGGTTTCTTTAATAAGATATTAATATTTCTGGTTTTTCTCAATGTTAGTAAAATGAAGATACCATTTTACATAATCTTTTATAATGACGGTATTGTTGGATCCTATTTATCATTGTTAAAAGTAATGCGCTCTCTCTTCCAGTAAAATGATTTAACACCTCTCTGCTGAAAGAATTAGTTTATTAACGCTATAAATAAGTTTTTCTTAAGAGTAATATAATATTTGTTTCTTACTTATACATGGATTATTGCATTTACCTTCGATTCCGGTTATAATTATTTCTTGTCGTTGCATTTGTATTCTATTCGCTTAATATTTCACTTGGAATCTTTACGAAGGAGAAAATAACACAAATCTTCATATCGACAGGATAAAGAAATTGATATCGATTGATCCTACACCGTAACGGAGTCTTCTTCTTTGATGAGTAATAGTTTTAATTTTAAATTATTTAAAAAAGAAATTAATATATGAACTGTAACAAATTTCAAAAGAGTAGCAGTGTATCATGAATCGAATTAAAAAATAAATCTATATATTTAAAACTAATTAATAGAATTTTAAGTATATATATTTAGAATATAAGTATATTACTTACTATTGTTTATTATAATACAAACTTAGTGCGTTTTCATATTGTCTATGTTTTTTGTATTGATATTTAAATAATATCTTCAACAAATTCAGTCATGTTATATATCATTTTAAAATATGTTTTTCTCTTTATTAATTAATGCTATTATCTTTTTTCTATAATTATTTTGCATATGCTTTCAGATCGTTCATACAGATGTTGTCGAAACAAGAAATTCGAATTATTTTACTGTACGAGTTCAAACTTGAATATAAAGCTGCAGAAGCAACTTGAAATGTCAACAAAGCATGGATTGATGACATTGTTAATCGAAGACCTCATTAAAGGGGATCCACATGAAACCATACGAGAAGTTGCTGAAGAACTCAACGTCGACCATTCAACCGTTATTCACCATTTAAAACAAATTGGAAAGGTGAAAAAACTTGACAAGTGGGTATAACTGGGTTAATATTTTCAGGTATGAAATAAGAAAATTGTCATTATTATTAAATTAATTAGTTATATGCAATAATTACTAACTTTGGCAGCCAATTACAGCAATCGGAGTACACATTAACAAAATGTATGGAAAACAGGCTAGCATCTAATTGAATTAATCTTTTAATTTTTAAATAATTAACATTATGATACATATATGCTACACATATATACTGATAATATATAATTTAATATATAATTGAACGTAAAAACAAATGAATAAGAAATATATACGAAAAACTATCATTCATGGAAGCCTTATTGTTAGTTGAAGGAAATCACTAGTTTCTATAAAATTTAAATCAGTTCAATACTTTTAATTTTTAAATAATAAGCTACTGTGAGAAACATTTATCAATAAACTGATGACCACTTCCTTGTTCGTTCCTTAAAATAAGATGATTAGAATTCAAATTAAAAAGGATAAAAAAAAAGAAAGAACAATTGATAAAGGATGATGAAAATTTCGAAGAAAATAAATAAAAGACAATGAAAATTTATAAAAAAATATATTTTTTGTTTTTCTTCTTCTTCTTTTTCTTCTTCTTCTTCTTATCATGTGATATTCTTTTATGATATACGGATTACAATCTTTGTACATTTATTCGTGATAATGTCACTCGTCTCGTTAATTTAAAAATATTTCAAAACGATGAGCGTTTATTATTATCAACATCTATTATAAAACGTCAATTTAAATGGATCTTGATTGACTTTTATAAACGCTTCGTTAATAAAAGAATCGTTTAATCGATAATCTCTGTCGATTATACTTAAAATATTATATTTTAATAATCCTTTCTAATTGAAATGCCATTAGAGAGACGAGAGTAAGATGAAGATTGATTATTGCGGTGGAAGATATTTTCTATCGACGTTGTTGGTTTTATCGGAATTTGGTGGAATATATTCTAGTTCTTTCCCATTTTTAGGTTTTCCCGCAGGTGGATATGGTGCCGTTTCACGATTTCCATTACCAATTCCTTTACCACCACCTCCGTTGCCAACAGCTGTGCCAAATTTGAAAGAGGCTTTGTTCCCATTTTCATCAGCGTCATATCTTGAATTTATATACAATTTTATTATTATTATTATTATTATTATATTATATTTATTTTTCATATAATATTTCTTAATATTTTTTGTTTAGTTTTGTTTTTGTTTTTACGTTAAATCATATATTAAATTATATATTAAATTAATTCAATTGTATATTGTATATCAATATGTGTAGCTTATTATATATCATTAGAATATATTCAATTGAATATTAAATTATATCAAGTGAAACATTTAAAACATTCAATTCGAGTAATTCGATTGTTATCGATGATAGAAAAAAAAATGTTGCAGACAAGTTTTGAAGAGTGAAATAAATTTGTTGTCTATCATCAATAAAAATCAGATTATTCGGATTGTCTTTTATAAATGTTTCACGTGATATAATAAATTATAAAAAGATTGACAATTTAATATTGATTGTAAATATTTGAAGATAATAATAAGAAAATTAAACAGAGGGACACATACGTGACAGACACAGGTAATCCTTCAGGACTTTTGTACGAGTAACTTCCTTTCACGACACGAACCGGTTGACCATCAACGATTTTAATATCTTCCGTTTCTTCCCTTTGAACTCCATCCACGTTATTCGAACTTGTTGGGTTACCTCCACTTTCATAGGGTGTATTCAAAATAAGTCCACCTGAGATACGAGCAAAAGGTGGTGCCTTTTGATCGGGTGATAATTTTTCAGCTGAACAGTACGTCAAGAAGGATAACAGATAACAAATGGTAATCTGTAATGTATCGTTAAAAGTTTCATTTATTTTTCAATTTCATTGTATAAAAATGATTGGAAAATTAAATGAAGTATTATTTATTTTAGTATTATTATAGTATTAGTATAGTATTATTATATAATTATATATTATTTATTATAGTATTATTTATAGTATTAATTAATATTGAAAAATATATTCGAACAAGTGAATAGATATGTTGAATATTGGTAATATATCTAATTTTTTCTTATATGTGTTTAATGAAAATGATAAAGTAAATGAAGTATTATTTATTTTAGTATTATTATAGTATTAGTATAGTATTATTATATAATTATATATTATTTATTATAGTATTATTTATAGTATTTATATTAGTATTATAGTATATTAGTAGTATTATTTATAGTATTAATTAATATTGAAAAATATATTCGAACAAATGAATAGAGAAGTTAAACATTGGTAATGTATCTAATTTTTTCTTATATGTGTTTAATGAAAATGATAATGAAGATGAAGAAGAAGAAGAAGAAGAAGGGGAAGAAGATGAAAGTATTTTTTGTTAAACGTACATCAATCTTTTTCTTTCATCGATTACGTCATATCAAAAGTACGAAATGTCGAAGTAAAGTAATGGTAGTGGGTAAGTTCGATAAGTCGATGACCCATGATCAACTCGCATCAACTTGAATATATGCTACGAGATAGTAAAAGTTAAATTGTATAACCAAAAGATTCTATTGAAATCATCGTACGTATCATCGGCTCGTGACCGGGCCATCTTGAAATACCTAACATAAGTGTACTTTCTACTTAATTATTCCTCATCATTCATCGTAAGAAGAAGAAGAAGAAGAAGAAAAAGAAGAAGAAGACATCTTCTTCTTATTTTCGTTTTCATTTAACGCCTTGGGCAATTTGTACTCTCGGTACTTTCGTTCGAACCGATCAATTTTCCGATAAGATGTTATGTGGAATTAGAAGAGTTAAATATCATTATGACTTTTAATAATCAAAAATCATTTTATTCGCTTGAAAAAGATTTATATACGTATAATACAATTTTTTCTACGTTTAGATAATTACACGTTTAAACATCTCTTCTCTCGGGGACTCTTTAATATTTATTTTATTTATGGTAATTCGATTTCAATTTACTATTATATTTAGTATTATATAATAAAATATTAATATATGTATATCTCTTGGATCCTATGTGCAATCCATAAATAATTCAATCTTGATTATAAGTACTGATTATCTCCTTAAAATAACTCTACAGCATAAAATCATTTATTATTAAAATACATTTTATTTCGAATTAATTTTTTTCAACAATTTTTATAAATGTTCATATATTTTCTTTTTTTCATTTACCATAAATAAAATTCAGAATAGTTATTTAATTTTCTAATTTATATTACAATTTAAAGAACAGTTCAAGAGATTATATATTGTATTTTAGTTTCATAATTGTAAAAAGAATTTCTTGATTATAAATCTATAGATTTAATTAAAAGATATAATCTCTAATTTTTTTAACAATTTTTAAAATGTTCATATATTTTTTTTTTCATTTACCATAAATAAAATTCAGAATAGTAATTTAATTTTCCAATTTATGTTACACAATTTAAAGAACAGTTCAAGAGAGTATATATTTTGTTTTATTTTAATAATTTTGTAAAAAGAATTTCTAGAGTATAAATCTATTGATTTAATTAAAAGATATAATCTCTAATTTCTTTAACAATTTTTAATTAATTTTTTTTAACAATTTTGAAATTTTCATATTTTTTTTTTTTCATTTACCATAAATAAAATTCAGAATAGTAATTTAATTTTCTAATTTATGTTACCACAATTTAAAGAATAATTCAAGAGATTATATATTTTGTTTTATTTTTATAATTTTATAAAAAGAATTTCTAGAGTATAAATCTATAGATTTAATTAAAAGATATAATCTCTAACGAATGATGAAATTATGCATTGGGGTGACGGGGGGGGGGAGGATAGAAGAAAAAAAAACCCAGTAACGTTGTATTATAATAGTTACGTAATCGATAGATAAGATATAGTAATATTATTGGCAAAGTATAGGACTTGAATCTCGATAGGAAGAAAAATTCAAGATGATGATGGTAGTCTGTGTTCGTCGGTTAAGAAGATAAGACGTTATGGTGGTGTTACTCTCGTAGATGATTTTAACGTGAATGCAACTTGCATTTTCTGCGACATTCGCGCGGGATTTACGATCATGCGAAGGATAGGTCGTGTTATTCAATTGGAAATGCGAATGGTAATGCACACGTGGAAATCTTGCGTGAATATATCTTCTTCCCTTCTCGTTGGAATAAATTTTCTATTGGTCAATATATCGGTGGGTATCGTTATAAATAAGATGAGAAACTATTTAAAAAAAAAAAAAAAAAAAAAGAAGTAAATGAAAGGAAAGATATTTTTAATATTGTTGCAATTTATTGGATATGTAATTAGAAAATATTTTTCAATTAGTGTTAATCAATATTTTTAATATATTGTCTGATTGTGTATTTTGAATCGATAATGTGCAATTTTTATATATATAAAAAAAAAAGAATTGATTATTTGTTTGTATAATAATAATGAAAAATAATTAATTAATTATACTAAAATATTTCCTTTTTTTTTTGAAAAATATTAATCCAATAAAAGGCACTGACCATATTTGATATTTTTCTATTCAATATATATATATTATAAAATATTACTATTAAAACTTACTAAAAAAAGTACTACTATCAAAATATTACTAAAAAAAATATTACTATAAAAACTATTATTATAAAATATTACTAGTAAAAAAAAAAAATTGAAAAACATTGATACAGATTCGTAAACCCATTTCGAGTACTATGGACGCATATATGCGCTTATCAATATTTTCCAAATACCTTCCATTAACTCGAAATTATTTTCCATTATAACTTTTACTTTTATCAAAATAATGAAACATTAATTAATTAATAATATAAATTTAATATAAATTAATTAACGAAGTATTATAAAAAAACGAATGATCAGACGAAATTAAACAGAAACAAATCCCCCCCCTTCCCAAAAGAAAAGAAAAAGAATAACGTGTCCTCGTTATTATTAACGTACCAACGATCGTGCAACGACGAGGATAACTCGACGATGATCCATAATTGTTGTTAGTGTTAGTGTTGTCGTCGTTGAGAGAACGATGATCACTTATGGTGACGAAACACTCCAAATGGCATATCCCATATACACGACACGAACGAACACGTATTTCTAAGTACGTAAAGCTAATTAATTACGGATTCGGTTATCAAATTTTTTATTTCAAATCGAATCAATGAATAAAACAAACGAACGAAAACAATCGATTGATTCACAGCTAAAAAAAAACCTTTCGTTCAGTTTTAATAATATTCAGTTAAATAATAATCGTGGGATAATTTATTAACCCCTTTCCTATTTCTATCTTACTTATTTCTTAATTATTTCTTTTCTTTTTTTTTCTTTATCCAATATAAAAATAGAAACGCGTTTGTTCCTATGATTTTGTCATAGGAAAGATTCAACTGTTTATATCCAAGCTTCTTAACTTCCCCGATGCTTATATACTCCTCTTAACTGAACACTTTAATCCCCCCTCCCCCTCCCTCCTCCCCCCACCCACTATCCCCCCCGTTGTTGTTTTCCCTTCTCATCTTTTTACCGTTCGTTCATTCGACTCAGGTTGTGAGACGAACAACTAAAACCCGGAGCCAGCTCCCGTATTTTTCTTCTTCTTCTTCTTGTTTTTTTTTGTTTGTTTTTTCTTTCTTTTCTTTTCTATTCTTTCTTTCTTTCTTTCTTTCTCCCCCCGGATGTGCATGAACCGATTTCTTAGAGTCATCGATCGTGTCATCGATCCTTTTGAAAGGATCGTTCGTTCGCCCCCGCAACGTTGAAGAAGATTCACACAACAATGTTTTATTCCCTTCCATTTGTATTAAAACACACGTGCGACATTTAAAAGTAAGTAAAATAACGTGATGTGGATATTCCGATTCGATTTAGAAAGGAACACATACATGTATATACATAACCGACCCTTTTTCTTATTTTTATTTCTCACATTTGCTATTCGAGTAAGTAAGAAGAGGTGGAGGAGGAGGAGGAGGAGGAATTTTGTATACTCCCCCTTTCTGCATGTGTTACTTGGATTATTTCTATATTTATGTTTTGTATTTTGAAATTTATATAAATTATAAGGACTGTTGATATTTATTAATTATTTTATAAAATTAAATTTTATTAAATTAATTATTATTTATTTATATTAATTATATTTTACGATACTCAATAGTATTTTTATAGGTTTTTAATAATATTCAAAAAAGAATGATTAAAGATTTGTGTACTTTTATACAATTAAAAATTGAATATATTTGGGTGTTAGTTTAATGTTAATTTTTTGTTGAAGAATAGGAGGAGGAGGAGGAGGAGGGGGAGGAATTTTGTATACTCCCTTTTCTGCATGTGTTACTTGGATTATTTTAATATTTTTGTTTTGTATTTTGGAATTTATATAAATTATAAGGACTGTTGATATTTATTAATTATTTTATAAAATTAAATTTTATTAAATTAATTATTATTTATTTATATTAATTATATTTTACGATACTCAATAGTATTTTTATAGGTTTTTAATAATATTCAAAAAAGAATGATTAAATATTTGTAGGTTTTTTTATCATTAAAAATTGAATATATTTTTGTGTTAGTTTAATGTTTATTTTTTGTTGAAGAATAATTGAATTATTTTTATATTTTTTAAGTTTATATAGATTATGGTATTTGTCGATACTTAATTATTTATTTAATAGTATTTTTATAAATTTTAATAATATAGGAATACAATTAAAAATTAAATATATTTGTGTGTTAGTTTAATTTTAATTTTTTGTTGAAGAATAAGAGGAGGAGGAGGAATATTTTCTCTCTCCCCACTTCTACATATTAATTGAATTATTTTTATATTTTTTAAGTTTATATAGATTATGGTATTTGTCGATACTTAATTATTTATTCAATAATATTTTTATAGGTTTTAATAACATAGAATGAAATATGATTAAAGATTTGCAGGTTTTTATCATTAAAAATTGAATATTTTTGTGTGTTAGTTTAATGTTTATTTTTTGTTGAAGAATAATTGAATTATTTTTATATTTTTTAAGTTTATATAAATTATGGTAATTGTCGAGATACTTAATTATTTATTTAATAGTATTTTTATAGGTTTTTTTATAATATTCAAAAAAGAATGATTAAAGATTTGTACTTTTATACAATTAAAAATTGAATATATTTGTGTGTTAGTTTAATGTTAATTTTTTGTTGAAGAATAATTGAATTATTTTTATATTTTTTAAGTTTATATAAATTATGGTACTTGTCGATACTTAATTATTTATTTAATTGTATTTTTTAATAATATACGGAAAAGAATGATTAAAGATTTGTACTTTTATACAATTAACATTGAATATTTGTGTGTCAGTTTATTATTAATTTTTTATTACAAATATAGCAGTAGATATTTACTCAATCATATTTATATAGGTTTTAACAATATTCGAAAAAATACAATTCAAAGATTTATACTTTTCTATAATTAAAAACATGAATATATCTGCTTCTTAGTTTAATATTAATTTTCTCTTACAAATATTAGTAATAAATATATAAAACTGATAGTAAATATGTTAAATCATATCGAAACGTTTATTGAATAAAACGTCGTATGTTTCCCAATGAAAATTCAAATCTATTCAAATAAAATATCCAATCACACACACACATACACACACACAAATACATAATCAAATATAAAATAATAATAAAATAATAATAAAATATCCAATCACACACATACATACACACAAATACATAATCAAATATAAAATAATAATAAAATATCCAATCACACACACACATACACACAAATACATAATCAAATATAAAATAATAATAAAATATCCTTTAGTATCCATAAAACAGGATTAAATCTAAAGAAAAGAATTGGATAAAAATACACAATTTATTTTCTCTTTCTTTCGTAGTTGCTTTTGTTTTTTATTTCTTTTTATTTCATTTTATTTCAACATTCCAGACTAATCGTTAGATTCGTAATAAATAAGATCGTTCCATTTAACATGTTAACCGTTAGATTCTCATCTTCTTTTTCCCCCTTTATGCCTGGCCCTATTTGCGATGAGACATATGAAATTTATCATGTCGGTTTGTCAGAAGGGGGTTTGGCAAACGGATCCAACGGAAAGGGCAACGTCGTCACGAACGTTTGAAGAACGAAGAGAAACGAGAACTCGTTCGATCGTTTAAGGGTAGAAGGCCAGAACATACCACACACATACACACACATATATACATACACATAGACAAAAATGTACACATGAGATAACAATAATACTCTGTATAGTTCTCGTGAAACCTTTTAAGAGGATGCGTTTGCTCTTTGGTGTCATGCCGCGACGACAACGTTGACATTTTATTTCCACTGCTAACTACTACTACTATTACTATTGCTATTACTATTACTACTATTACTTATCCGTTAGTTTGCTTTTAACCTAACCCATCTTGCATTCCATGAACAAATGCAATGGTATCCAATAACGGTAGCGATTTATCAGGTTGATCGATCTCGATCATTTTCAGGATGATCATATGGATTTTATTATAATACTTTTGTTTGTTTAATTGTAGGTAATGTTTTTATTCTTTTTTTTGTAATAATAATTAATTGTAATTGATATTTCTTTATTGTTTTTCTTTTGATAATTGTTCAATGAAATTTAATTATGTCAGGGATCAATATGTTGATTATAGTTAATCTTTTTATTCTTTTTTTGTAATAATAATTAATTATAATTAATATTTCTTTATTGTTTTTCTTTTAATAATTGTTCAATGAAATTTAATTATGTCAGAGATCAATATGTTGATTATAGTTAATCTTTTTATTCTTTTTTGTAATAATAATTAATTATAATTAATATTTCTTTATTGTTTTTCTTTTAATAATTATTCAATGAAATCGAATCATATCAGGGATCAATATGTTGATTATAGTTAATCTTTTAATTCTTTTGTAATAATAATTAATAATAATTTTAATATCATTTCTCTTTTGTTTATTTTATTAATAATTAATAATAATAAATATCATCTTGTTTATTTTAATAATTATTCAATGAAATCGAATCATATCAGGGATCAATATGTTGATTATAGTTAATCTTGTAATTCTTTTGTAATAATAAGTAATAATAAGTAATAATAATTAATAATATCATAATAAATAATAATAAAGAAGAAGATTATAATAAGATATTTAACAGATTTAAACATAATGTATATTAATCATAAAATCAAAAGAAAATTTAAATTGCATCTGTTACAAAATCCATGAAAAGAAATCCTACAATCCTTAATAATAAAACAATAATAATAATAACAATAATAATAATAATAAAATGAACGAGATACATAAAGTAAAATAAAATTAATAAAATAATTACATAATTTTACTTAATTTATTTCATTTACTTAATTACATAAAGTAAAGATAAAAATAAGTAAGATGTTTGTCATAAAATCAAAAGAAATTGAAACTGCATCTTTATCACAAAATCCATAAAAAGTAATCCTTCGAACAATCCTTAATAATAAAAAAATAATAATAATAATAATAATAATAATAATAAAATGAACGATACATAAAGTAAAATAAAATTAATAAAATAATTACATAATTTTACTTAATTTATTTCATTTACTTAATTCCTAAAGTAAAAATAAAAATAAGTAAGATGTTTGTCATAAAAATTATAATAAAAGATATCTAATAGATTTAAAACATATTGTAACAATCATAAAATCAAAAGAAATTGAAACTGCATCTTTATCACAAAATCCATAAAAAGTAATCCTTCGAACAATCCTTATTAACAAAATAATAATAATAATAATAATAATAATAATAATAATAATAATAATAATAATAATAAAATGAACGATACATAAAGTAAAATAAAATTAATAAAATAATTACATAATTTTACTTAATTTATTTCATTTACTTAATTCCTAAAGTAAAAATAAAAATAAAAATAAGTAAGATGCTTGGTCATAAAAATTATAAAAAAAGATATCTGATAGATTTAAAACATATTGTAACAATCATAAAATCAAAAGAAATTTGAAACTGCATCTTTATCACAAAATCCATAAAAAGTAACAATCCTTAATAATAACAAAATAATAATAATAATAATAATAATGATCAAATGAACGATACATAAAAATAAATAAGATGCTTGTGAAATGATGACGAGTGGAATCGAACACGTGTGATTATCGATCTCTGAGGATCTGTTTAGATCGTTAAGAAACGATATTTCCATTTGCGGAAAGATCAGGTCTGACTTACCGATTTTAAGTTCATTCGCTTAGTTATCTCCATTTTGATAAGTGTAAGGTCTTCATTTGCATACGCCATAACAGTTAGAAATAATAGTTAACATATTTTTTACCAGTTAAAACTTAACTCGACGATAATATTTCGCCATTTTTCTTTATTTCTTTAATTTTTTTTCTTTTATTTACAAAATAAAAAACCGGAGATACGGAGAATACGAAGAAATGAAAGAAAGGAAGAAAGAAAGAAAGAAAGGAAGGGAATAAAAAATAAATAAGAGAAAGGAATATGTGTGCGTGGTCGGATTGAATAGTTTGTAAAAACACGTACGACAGGTTGTATATTTATGTACACAGGTAGTTATTCCCTTCGGAAAACAATAGAGGGAAAAATTCGTGATTGATTACATCGTTCACATGTACATTCCTCCATTATAAATTTTCTATTCTTTTTTTAAATCATTTAAAAGAAACATTTTAAACTCGTCATTCGATTGGTATAATCATTTTATAGACATTTTTTGTTTCATTCTACAATTAATATAATATAATATTAAAATAGTATTAATATATAAAATAATAAAAGTATATAATGTGTAATAAATAAAAATATTTATTATTATTATTATTATTATTATTATATAATTTTATATATATATTTTTCCTTTTAAATATATAATTTTAAAATAGTATTAATAAAATATAATAAAAGTATATAATATGTGTAATAAATAAAAATATTTATTATTATTATTATTATTATTATTATTATTATTATTATTATTATTATTATTATTATTATTATTATTATTATTATTATATAATTTTATATATATATATTTTTTTTCTTCTAAATATATAATTTTAAAATAGTATTAATAAAATATAATAAAAGTATATATATAATAAATAAAAATATATTTATTATTATTATATATATGTGTATTAATAATAAAAATATTTGTGAAAGAATTATTGGACAAATGTAAAGTATATATATAATAAATAAAAATATATTTATTATTATTATTATTATATATATATATATATATATATATATATATATGTGTGTGTGTGTATTAATAATAAAAATATTTGTGAGAAAATTATTGGACAAATGTAAAACAATAAAAATAAATTCGCGTGCACATAGGATTGTTGAAAATCATATATAAATTTCTTATAATATAATATTTACAATAATTTGTATATACACGTGAATTAGTTGACGAGTTTTGAGTTAAAGAAAAAACAACAATAACAAAACAATATATTAAAATTATTGTTTTTTTTTTATACGTAATGCGAGTAGGAGTATTCAAAAATTCGTGCGAACAACGGATTAATTTGACAGACTTTTCTAGAATTTTTCTTCATTTTTTTTTTTTTTTTTTTTAAATTTAATTACAAGAGGAAGTTTTTTTTTTCTTCGCGAAAGAAAATAAAAAAAAAAGTAAATAAAAGCGAAGAATCTTTTTGGAAAGTAACGAATCCTTCTCAAGTGGAATTTCTTTCCGGATGTCGTTGAATCCGTGTTACGTCACGTTTGACACAGTCTGAGAAACCTTTTTTTTTTTTTCTTTTTGCGATTGGTAAATTTTTGAGAGTGTCATTACTAAATCGAAATTTTGAAACGATGGGAATAATAAATTCAACGAGAGAAATGGTGTCGGTGATAGCGAAATGTTTTCTTTTTCTTTTTTTTTTCTTCTTCTTCTTTTCTTTTTTTTATGTAACAACATTCTCGTGCCGCAAAATCTTTCGATCAGTGGGTGCGTGGTCGAATAAAAAATATCGAAGTATTTTTTCATTCGCATAATCTATCACGAGAGAGAGGTAATAGAAAAAGGAAAGAAAATAAAATTGAAATAAATTGAAATTAATTGAAATTGAATAAATTGAAAATAATTTGTTCCCACGTGTATTCATTTCAATTGAAATTCTGTGTTATTCGTCGTACATTTGTTATTTATTTTTTTATTTTTTTAGATTGTTAATAATAAATTAAACGAGTTTATGCAATATTTTTTTTCTCTCTCTCTCTCATTTTCTTTACTTTGCTTTCCATAGAAATGAAAAATAATTTTTTTTAATATTATATTTCATGAACACTTCTATTTATTTGATCAGTATTTTATCAAATATATATTATACATTATGTTACAATTGCAATATATATTAATATAATAATATTTATATATATATTTATATATTAATAATAAATAATATCGGTAATTATATAATAAAGGGATTGGATTGCATCAACGGTTTGTCATTATTAATATTTTATTACAAATACTGATATTCATTTTCGTATTACGTACGTTATTATTGATATTAGAAAATATTGTAAACGTTTATTGAAAAAAGAAAAAAAAAAACCCTAGGAAAAACTTACTAAAAAAATTACTTACTCTCTCTCTCTCTCTCTTTCTTGTTCTCTCTCTCAAAAAAAAAAAGAAATACTGATCTAATAAATAGCATTATATTTCGATGAAAAATAATCTCGCTTAAATATAGTAAAAAATATTTTCTCGCATGTGGATCCTTTATTTTTTTTTCTTTCTTTCTTTTTCTCTTTCAAAATCTTACCTAGTTCCTTCCGAAGTGATGTTGGTCACAGGTTTTAGCCATGAAATATCCAGGAATTCGATAGATCATATTCTTAATTTTCTAATCATTTATGCATCAGCGAAATAAAAAAGAAAAAGAAAAATATACAACAAAAAAATTAAAAAATTAAAAAAAAACAAATTAAATAATTAAAAAAAAACAAAGAGATGGTAAAAACCAATCGGAACGTCGCGTGTTACTTTTTCTCTTATTTGCAAAAAAAAAAAAAGAAAAAAAAAAGAAAAAAAAGAAAAAAAAGAAAAAAAAAAAAAAAAAAAACAGCAGCAGCAGGCACGAACAACAAAGCGGTCTCGTTGACGTCAAACCGAATTTCAAAATTAATATTTATTAATACAAACGTTAAAAAAATTCTTCTCTTTTTTTATTATTATTATTATTATTATTATTATTACTTTTTTTTTCCCCCCACGTTTTCATGTTAAAACGTTTATATTTGCATCTTGTGGTGTTGCTGCATGCACTTTATTATATTCGTTCAATATAATATTTTTATTTTTATTTTTATTCTTTTTTTTTTTTCATTCTTTACTCATCACTCTAATCGACGTTTCTTTCTCTCGTTTGTTTTTTTTTTTTTTGTTTAAATAACGCGCGATAATTATGCGTGTAGGAACTAAAAACTAGGAATACTAAACAACGACGTGTTTTCCATTTCGGTTTCGATCACGCGTTTTTAATTTTTTTTTTCTCTTCTTTTCTTTTCTTTTCTTTTCTTTTTCTTCTTCTATTATTTCTCATAGGTTCTCATAGGTTTTCAATCGAGAAAAAAAAAATCACCCGATATACAAAATTGCGATACAATCAACCAACAACTTGTTTTACCTTTTCCTTCTTTCTTTCTTTCTTTCTTTTCACGAAACGTACCGACTTCTTATATATGCACTTTTATGCACTTTTATGCACATTTTTTTATCTTCTATGTATGTGTATTTTATATATATATGTATACATCTTGTCTGAAAGTTATCCAATTAAATAAATTTCACCTTTTGGATAAGCTCGTTAAAATAAAAGTCGATACGTTCGCATAATCGCAATCAATTTCACGAATAATAATAATAATAATAATAATAATAATAGTTAATAATAAATGATAATAATAATAATAATAATAATAGTAATAAATCGCAATAACGTTAATTATTTATAATAAAAATAAAAATGAGCGAGTATAATAGAATTATTCCGAAGAAAAAACAAAAAATGACGTGAACAATCTATTCTTTGTTTTTTTATCTGTGTTATCATCATAATCATCATCATAATCATCATATTTGATATTACATTTACATATTTCATTGCTTTCTTTATTCTTATTTTATATCGAAATCCCCATTTTTTTGTAGGATTTTATTTCTCCCCTTTTACCCCCCCCCCACCGCGCCCTTTTTCTCTCTTTTTATTTTTTCCAACCTTTTTCTTTCTGTTTCTTTTTCTCGTATCTTTTTTTCCGTTTTTTTTTTAATAAATATCGTCACGTTTTGATTTTAATCGACGATATTACGTAAGTAAAAATTCAGGATTTTACACAGTTTTACAATACTTACAAATTCACATCATCACACTTCGTTAATTATTCATCGTCATGCGTTTAAACATCTCTGAGGAGAAAGAAAATGAAAAAATAGCCTGATTTGTTCTTGTTTTTTTTTCTTTTTCTTTTTCTTTTCTATTTTATCGATTTTTCTTTCGATTTTTCTTTCCTTTTTTTTTTCCCCATAAGTTTCATACGATTCATTTTGATTATCCTGACACACACGTTTTTCACACAGGACAACACACGCGTACTTTTTTTTCTTTTTTTTTTTTATTACTTTCTCTCTCTCTCTCTCTTTCTTTCTTTCTTCACGCGTTTTAGAAATAAATTGTTATCGTTAAAACGAAGTAGTTTATAATAAAAATATGCAGATATGTGTGTGTACGAGTTGGTACGTAAAAAAAAAAAAAAGAAAAGATTAAAAAAAAAAAAAAGAAGAGAAAAAGAAAAAAAAAAACAAGAGAGGGAGAGAAAAAAAAACGTATTTTTTTTTTTACGTACTCAACGCACACGTCTGCTTCTTCGCGCAACTTTTTTCTCCTTTTTTTTTTTTTTTTTTTTTCATTTTTCTCTTCCTATTATTACAATTACATATACATAAATAGGATGTGTATTATAATAATTCAGAGGGTGGTTTTTTTTCAATTTTTTTTTTTTCCGCCAAATAGATAGGGTGTTGTGTTGAATTTGTTGTTAAATTATCCATTCGAGTAATAATTATTACATCGGACGTTTTTTTTAATTCGCAAAATTCGCCGATTATATTTATTGCTCCGCATCTTGAACTTTCTATTCGAAACCAGCTCGTATATATATATATATTTTTTTTTTATTTAAAATTTCATCCCTTTTGTTATTACACATTTGTTTTTGTTATATATATATATATTTTTCGTTTTTTTTTTTTAAATATATATATCTATATTTATATAATTATTTTAATTTTAATTTTAATTTTAATTTTTGCACGTGTTTATGTATATATGTGTATGTGTATGTGTATGTATATATATATATATATATGATTCGTAGGTAGATATACAAGATTTTTAAATATGGCGTTCTAACTATGCAAAAATAATAAAAATTAACGATATTTCAAAATAATAAATAAGCTTTAATATGCACGCGCGCGCGTTGTACTTAAATATATATATATATGTGTGTGTGTGTGTGTGTGTGTGTATGTATATAATAAAATAAAAATGTCGCGGGGGTAAGGAGGGGGGGTGAGGGAATTAGGAACGAGGGAAAGATAGGAAAAAGAAATTTTCTTTTTTTTTTCTTTTGTAAACTCGTCATTTTCTCACAGAATGAAATTGAAAAAAGCGCTTCAATACTTGACTCGTTTTGCAGTTTGTGCTCTAGCAGCATTTTCTTTTCTTTTTTTTTTTTTGTTAAAACGAGATTTTCACGTTGAAACTCGAAAGAAGAGCGTATCGAACAATTTAATTTAATTTAATTTAATTTAATTTAATTTAATTTAATTTAATTTAATTCAATTCAATTCAATTTTTTTTCCTTTTTTTACATCTCGATCTTTCGATGCAACGTTCGAATATTTTTTATTTCGCACTCTTATTATCAATCTAATTTTTTTTTTTTTATATACGTGCACATCATAATCATAATCATAATAATCATAATCATAATCGTAATAATTATCATCATCCTGTATATTATTTTCTGTTTTATTCAACAAGCTTTTATTCTTTCGTAACATTCTCTCTCTCTCTCTCTCTCTCGCTTTTTTTATTTATTTTTTTTGTACTCGTCATTCATGCAAACATTCTCTCTCTCTCTCTCTCTCTCTCTCTCTTACTATTTTTTTCTACAGCACTCGAAACAAAAAAAATACACTAGCTATAATAATAATAATAATAATAATAATAATAATAATAATAATAATAATAATAATATTAATATTTACAGTCCCATTGTATTATAAATCCTGAATCTTTACTCTGGATCACGCATCGGAGAAACGTATATATCATTTTGTCTTGTATTTGTTTAAATAATATAACTTTTTTTCATTTTTCCTTTATTTAAGCCCTCTTTTATATATATATATATATATATTTGTTTGTTTGTTTGCTTAAATTTAATAGCGCTCGGATTTATTCGAACTTGATACGTGTAAATAGTATTTACTTATTTATATAAAGCCAAATATATATATATATATATATTTATATAAATATATATAATATAAAGGGTGGACAAAAATAATGTTTAGTTTTCGTTCGCATTTTGCTAATATAAAGGAATTAATAGAACAAATCATCATGAATATAAAAAGATGAAGAGAATTACAGAATTATAATAACAAGAATAAGAATAAGAATAAGAATAAGAATAAGAAGAAGAAGAAGAAGAAACAGATAGAAAAGATGGCGAGAGTTAAACGTCGAATACCGAACGCGTTTAATTCGCGATATTATTTTTTTATTTCGCGACGTTTTCATTCATATGTATAAGAAGTAACACTGTATTTTCAAGCGAACCCTTAACACGCTCATTATCATCATCATCATAATCATCATCATCATCATCATCATCATTATCATCATGATAATATAATCATCATCATCATCATCATTATAATCATCATTATCTTAGGTTGCACACCCCTTTTTTCTTCTTAAAATATTACACGCCCTCCCCTTCCCCTCTTCCGCCCTTCCCCCCCTCGACACTGTCGATCAGGGGGATAGTCGTCGCGAGCTTTCTTTCATTATTTCTAATTTTCTTTTTCTTTTTCTTTTCCTTTGTTTCATTCGCGCAACCCCCCCCCTCCTCTCTCTCTCTTTCTCTCTCTCTATGCGTTATTTTGTTGCTCGACACAATCAATATAATCACGATAATTCTTGATATTTTTTTATTGTTTTTTTTTTTAAACCACAATAGTAAAAGCATTATAAGCTATACAGCTACCATTCTTTATCTACAATATAGTTTTATTATATAATCTTCATCTCTTTCTTATTTTATTTTATTTTATTTTATTTTATATCTTTATTACGTACTCTCTCTCTCTCTCTCTTTTCTCTTTTTCTCAAATATCTGCTGCCTGTTACAACGCACCCTTCGAAACCAACCCCCACCCTTCTTTCTACGCTCCCTTTTATTTTTTCCTTTCTATCTTCTATTACTTTTTTTTTGTCTCTATTTGTTTTTTTTTTGTTTCTCGGCAGGCATATATGTAAATTAGTATTTTTTTTTCTTCTTTTTTTAAACGTTAGATGGGGGAATTTTTATCCAACATCGATTACGTTTTATTTTCTTTCAAATAATAGATTATTCGTCGGAGCTTGGAATACGAACGTGCCGTTGACACGCGTTTCTAGCCCTTTTTTTTTGTTTTTATTTCGTATTACTTCGCAGTGACCAATTTTAGACGCAACGGAGGAAATTCCTTTCCTTCCTCTCGTATAAGTAAAATCCTTTCTTCGTTATTATTATTATAATAATTATTATTATTATTTATGACACTCGAGAACATTATGTCCTTTGTTGTTATCCTCTTCTCTCTTATCTTCGAGATACTTCTCTCGTTAACTTTCCCTTTTTTATCTTCTCAGATAATTACGTTTGGACAAATGTTTTTTTATTTTTCTTGTTTTTTTTTCTTTATAATCATTGAGAATTAGGTTTCATTGCCAGGAAAGTGATTTATTTTCATTTTTTTTTTATTTTAAAATCCGAGTTGAGATGTAATTTACGATTAAATATTAATAATACTTCTTCGAAGATTATTCGAAAACACTCCTCTTTCTCGTCTTATTTCTTTTCTTTTTCTTTTTCTTTTTCTTTTTTTTCCCCCAATATTCCTGTTTTTCTTATTCTTCTTTTTCATAATTTCTTTGTTTTTTTTTTTTTAATTATAATATTTATTTAAAACGAGACGATAAGAGAGAGAATCCAAGCTGCCTGTAATTAATTATACGTGCGTCTTCTTCTGTGTGTGTGTGTGTGTGTGTATTTGTTCGTTCGTTTGTGTGTTGGTTTTTTTCTTCTTTTTTCTTTCCTTTTTCTCCCCCATCCCTTTTTCCCCCCTTTCCCCTTTTCCCGCCCCCCTCTATTTCTTTCTCTTTCTCATTCGTGTGCTCTTTGATCTCGCAACATTCCTTTAAAACGCGTTTAACTCGTTACTGCAACACACAGCATTTGCATTTAGGCTTCTTCTTCAACGTAACATGCTCGACCTGCGATGCATCACCGGGACCTTGTGCAGTCATTCTTGCAACTTCGACGGTCCTCGAACCTGGGCCAACCTGAAATCGAACGAGGTGTACTAGAATAGTCAATAATTAATATAATATTAGAATACGGTTATAAAAAGTATTTATATTTTATTTATATAATAATTAAATATATATATTATAAATATTATATTATAAATATATATATTTATTATTTTATTTATATTATTAATTAAATATATATATTATTATATAAATTAAAATATAATTAAATATAATTATATAAATGTAGAATTCGTGAAAAAATTGGAACGTTGGACTGACTGGACTCGAACCCACGGATCTTTCACTTTTTCCAGGCGACTGCTTTTTATCCATTGAGCTATCCAAGACTCACCGTCCAATCTTTTCACGAATGCCTATTTAAGTATTTGACATGGAGGTGCTCGTCCCACGTAAATTATATATAATTTATAAAGAAAAAAAATTCTAAAATAAAAAGAAACAAAATAAATATAAGAACGTATTATACAATAACGGAAAAATACAAAAATACAGAAATAAAATGAAAATTAATCGAATAATATATGATAATTTAATATATTAATTTAATAATAAATAAATAAATAATTAATAATAAATAATAAATAATAATTAATTTAATATTAATATATTATATATTATATATTAAATATCTTATATCTTATATCGTAATATTTACGTAGCATTTGAAAAATGTTTAAATATTTATATTTAAATGTAGTATTTTCGAAATATTTACCTTCTCGTTGGTACCGAGTTGACTGTTAACAGCCGTCGAAGATTTGATAGGCGTGCCATGAGCATTCCCATTCCCTTGATTCAATCTCGGGGATGCATTCGAATGACGATTCGTCGAATTTGCATTTGATTTGAGAAGCGGACTGGAACTTGAGTCGTGATCCCCACCACCTGGCGTCGTTTTGCCCGTCTCTTCGCATCCTGGTAATGGTGGTGCAGTTTGTCCTGGTGTTGGGGTGATCGGTTTACCACCCTTTATCAATTCAACTATCTCGTCAGCTTCTCTTGATAAATCACCATCCGGCCTGAACGGGTTGTCCCAACCACTATCCGTACTGCAACATTCAATTCATTTATTTATTTATTTATTTAAATATATAAAATTCGTTTATATTTTAAAAGTGGTGTTGTAAGTTAAAATTTGAAAAAAAAAAAAAAATAGAGTTTATTTGGTTATTTCACACGAAATTATTTTAAATTAAATTAATTCAATGTAATTTTCACGATATATTATCAAAAATGAATTGTTAGATTAGTGTTTGTTATTTCAATATATTATAAAGAATTTATTTAATGTTGATTAATAATAATAATTGATTAAATAATTAATAATGTTGATTGATAATAATAATGAATTAATAAATGTAATCTTCGTAATGTAATTCTACAAAATTCTACAGAGTTTCGTAAATAATAGTTTCAGATTTTTTTTAAACATTGAACGGAACTTTTTAATCATTGTATATACCAAATGTTTCAGTTATCATTGATTAATTATATAAGAATAATGAATTATTTATTATTTATTATTTTGTTTAAATTCTCCTAAAATAAATTTATATAATCAAATTAAATATAAATAAATTAATAAAAACATTGTCAAACTCGACACATAATTAATTTATATTTTTGAATTAATTACAAATGTTAACTTTTAATTATTTTGTTGAAACTAACACACACAACAAATAACCTTGCACCATTTTCGAAATAAACGATCCCACATTTGGTTATTGTCTTACGTGTAAATCAAAATTTATCACAGTTGTTAAACTCATTTGTTTTAATTATCATAATACGATAAAACCGGAAACAATAAAACAGGATTTCCCACAAGTGGGATGATTATTTAATTCGATCAAATTAATTAATACGTGGAATAATTTGCTTGCAATTGTAGATAACTGTAAATACATTTTTAATCGTATCAACAAATTTTATCACATTTTTTTTTTATCTTTGCTCACATGCGTGTTATTTGATTACTTACATTTTATTTTATTTTATTTATTTATATTATATTTTATGTATATATATATAATAAAATATTATTATTATATATATTGATAAATATATTTATATTATATTTTATTTTATTTATTTATTTACATTATAGTTTATGTATATATAATAAAATATTATTATTATATATATTGATAAATATATTTATATTATATTTTATTTTATTTATTTATTATATTATATTTTATGTATATATAATAAAATATTATTATTATATATGTGATAAATAATAATAATATTATATTTTATTTTATTTATTTATTTACATTATAGTTTATGTATATATAATAAAATATTATTATTATATATATTGATAAATATATTTATATTATATTTTATTTTATATTATATTTATATATTTTATTTTTTATATATATTTATTTATTTATTTATTTCTTATATTAATTTAGACACGTCAATTGATACTTATATTTTAAATTATAACGAAAATAACGATTTAATATTTGATATATTCATTAATAATTAATATAACACTCTCGAACTATAAATAGGTTTTTAAAAAAAGTATAATCAACACGTAGAAGTATATTAAATAATTTCTTTAAATCATATCGATTTCTCGTTCCAATTTTCTCATTTTCTTCTACTTCTTCTTCTTCTTCGTCGTTGTAGTATTTCATATTTAACGAAGTAACAGTTCTCACCTACTTACATATATATACATATGTATACATATATATACACGTAAGTATCACTCGCATGTTTAAACGATACTTTTACTGAATACGAAATTAACTTAGGAATATATAATATACAAGAATGTTGCCTGAATTTGTTAAACGTGTAACAACAGGAGGAAAACTAATGCTAAACTGGTATCTTACGCAACGATTTAACTACCTACATACATATACGTAAAATACATATACAGATATACATAAAACTATGTATATATGCCACTGTATAAGTTTCTATTCACGGTAAATCGAACGATTGCGTATTCAAAACATCGAATAACGTTGATAACGATCATTTCAACGTTGTTACGAGAGAAAGGGAAAGGGAAAGGATGAGGATGAAGAGAAGGAAACCAGGTAAAGGAGTGGGGGAGGGGGTATTATAATTTTTAATTCTTACGTAAACGAATAAATAATCTTTTTCTATGTATATGTGTGATTTGTATATTGTTGAACATTTTTTCGTTGAACAAAAAATGTTTTAAAATCAGTCAGTATTATCATAGCCTGTAAAAATAGGAATAGGAGGGGGAGATGATGGAAGAGGGTATTATAATTTTTAATTTTTACGTAAACGAATAAATAATATCTTTCTATGTATATGTGTGTGATTTGTAATATTGTTGAACATTTTTTTGTTCAACAAAAAATATTTTAAAATCAGTCAGTATTATCATAGCCTGTAAAAATAGGAGGGGAAGATGATGGAAGAGGGTATTATAATTTTTAATTTTTACGTAAACGAATAAATAATATCTTTCTATGTATATGTGTGTGATTTGTAATATTGTTGAACATTTTTTGTTAAAAAAAAAAAAGAAAAAATGTTTTAAAATCAGTCAGTATTATCATAGCCTGTAAAAATACGAGAGGGAGGTGATGGAAGGGGTATTATAATTTTTAATTTTTACGTAAACGAATAAATAATCATTTTTTATGCATATGTGTGTGATTTGTATATTCTTGAACATTTTTTTGTTGAACAAACAATGTTTTAAAATTATTCCGTATTATCATAGCCTGTAAAAATAGGAGATTGAGGTGATGGAAGGGGGTATTATAATTTTTAATTTTTACGTAAACAAATAAATAATCATTTTCTATGTGTATGTGTGTGATTTGTAATATTGTTGAAAATTTTTTGTTAAAAAAAAAAAGAAAAAATGTTTTAAAATCAGTCAGTATTATCATAGCCTGTAAAAATAGGAGAAGGAAGGGGAAGTGATGGGAGGGGGTATTATAATTTTTAATTTTTACGTAAACGAATAAATAATATCTTTCTATGCATATGTGTGTGATTTGTAATATTGTTGAGCAAAAACTGTTTTAAAATTATTCCGTCTTATCGTAGCTCTTGTTTAGCAAAAAAAAGAAAAAAAAAAAGAATAAAATGAAATAAAAAAAAAAGAAGAAAAAAAAATAAGAAAAATTAGACGCAATAGTTGCATAGAAACGACCGTGGCATTAAGCCTTTGGCATTGAATTGCACTTAATCGAGCTCTAACTCTCTCGTGGGCTGCGTTATTCGCGTCAACGGAATACACATATACATATACATGTGCACGCATGCATGCATGCATGCATGCATTTATACGCGAGCAGTATGCACGCAAGCAAGCAAGAAAGCAAGCAAGCATACATATACGTATTATAGCACATGAATATACATATTGAATAGAATAGTGAATGTAGAATAGGTGATGCATCACCTATACGAGAATATCAACGATTGATGAATAAACATGTGCACCCTTTTTTTTTTTGTTGAAAAGAAAATTTCGTCATTCGTATATATTCGTATATTCTAATATTTTGTAGGGGTTGTTTTTTTTTACATTTAATTATTATAATATTTTGTTAAGTTAGTTAATTATAATGTTATATTAAATATTATTATTATATAATTTAATTAATATTATATATTATTTTTTTAATATTATATTATATTATATATTATATTAGATTATTTTATTTATATTATTTTAATTAATATTATATTAAAATATATAAGTTATATATTTAATTTACGTACTCATCTATGAGTATTTTATCAATATTAATTTTGTTGAATTAGAAAACATATGCCAACCCCTCCTCACCCTAATTTAATAGAAAATAAATCATGTGATTCCTGTAATATCACATGAGTTTGACATGAATGCTAATATACAGTTTTAATATTAAAATATATAAGTTATATATTTAATTTACGTACTCATCTATGAGTATTTTATCAATATTAATTTTGTTGAATTAGAAAACATATGCCAACCCCTCCTCACCCTAATTTAATAGAAAATAAATCATGTGATTCCTGTAATATCACATGAGTTTGACATGAATGCTAATATACAGTTTTAATATTAAAATATATAAGTTATATATTTAATTTACGTACTCATCTGTGAGTATTTTATCAATATTAATTTTATTTTATTTTATTTATATTATTTTAATTAATATTAAATTAACATAAAAAGTTATATATTTAATTTATGTACTTATCTGTGAGTATTTTATCAATATTAATTTTATTTTATTTTATTTATATTATTTTAATTAATATTATATTAAAATATATAATATGTAGAATATTATATTAACATATATAAGTTATATATTTAATTTACTTACTCATCTGTGAGTATTTTATCAATATTAATTTTATTTTATTTTATTTATATTATTTAAATTAATATTATATTAAAATATATAAGTTATATATTTAATTTACGTACTCATCTGTTACTATTTTATCAATATTAATATTGTTGAATTAGAAAACATATGCCAATCCCTCCTCACACTAATTGAATATAAAATAAATCATGTGATTCCTGTAATATCACATGAGTTTGACATGCCTGTTAATATACTGTTTCAATATCGTGTTCGTAATTGTTGAAAAGGGCTAGTAAATGCTTGTTATTTCGAACAAAAAGAAAAAGGGAGAAAGAAAGAAAGAAAGAAAGAAAGGAAGAAAGAAAGAATGTCATCATTCGAGTAAAGGATATTTTATTACAAGGGCGAGGGTTGCAAATTGTTTCCGGCGCTGATTGCAAAGCTGATTGTATTTCGAAGGGTTCGTAACTTGTTACACGAGAAAGGTGTCCCGTTTCCGTGAGGTTCGTTGAACGGTGTTAAACGGTCCATGAAATTGTCCGAGTCTTTTTTTTTCTCTCTATTTTGTTTGTTTGTTATTTTTTTTGCTGCTGTTGCTGCGTTATCCTTTTTTTCCGATTTTTTTTTCTTTTTTTTTACAGCTTTCGTGTGGTCGAGTTTGATTTGAGTTTGTCATTCATTGATTTCGTTTGTACACTTTTTCTTTTTTTGTGACAGATACTAGAATAATATACTTAATTGTCAGGTAAAAAATACCTTTTAAATTCATTTATTAAATTTACAAATAAAATTTTAAATAAAATTCTTTTTTTCTTTCTTTAACAATGTTTTCCCAGATCAATTTTTGTTCTCATATTTTTCTTTATCATTATTTTTCTTCCTATCATTTTATTATTATTATTATTATTATTATTATTATTATTATTATTATTTGTTCGTTATCGAGTAAAATTATTCTATTTTATATTATATTATAATTTATAATAAATATTTAGGGCGTTCGATTTCAATAAAATTATAACATTTATAATAATATTATAATAATTTATAATAAATATATATTTTAGGACGTTATAAATTATTGAGTAAAATTATTCTATTTTATATTATATTATAATTTATAATAAATATTTAGGACGTTCGATTTCAATAAAATTATAACATTTATAATAATATTATAATTATTTATAATAAATATATATTTTAGGACGTTATAAATTATTACAATAAATATTATAATATGTATAATATATTAATTAAATATTAATTAACTTCTCGTGTATCTCTTTCTAATATTTAAGTAACGAAAAAAATGAGAAAACGTCAAATTATGGAGAGTGAGAGAGTGATTTCAATAAAATTATAATATTTATAATAATATTATAATAATTTATAATAAATATATATTTTAGGACGTTATAAATTATTACAATAAATATTAATTAACTTCTCGTGTATCTCTTTCTAATATTTAAGTAAGGAAAAAAATGAGAAAACGTCAAATCAGGGTGAGAGTAAGAGAGAGAGAATAAAGTTTTCGATAGATCGGTGTTTTTACTCGAATGAAAACGAGGCTAACCGGAAATAGACAGGAGATGAAAGACGATGGAAACTTCCGATGCGATGGATAGAACCCATCTCTCTTTTTTATTTTCTTTTATTTTTGATTTATTTTCTTTTTATTTTTGATTTATTTTCTTTTTATTTTACTTTTATTTTTCTACCCCACCTCCCACCCTCTCCCTCATTTATTTTTCTTTGATCAAAATTTAAATGAATTCATTTTTTTTTCTTTTTTTTTTAATCAAAATTTAATAGAAAAATATTATCGGAGTTTATTGAATATTTTGTTTAGAATTTTAATAATAATAATAATAATAATAATAATAATAATAATAATATATGTAAGTATTTATAAAAAGGTTAGGGTTGTTTTAGGTATTGGTATTGATAAGTATGATTCGTTTTTATATTTATGAATTATGGACACATATTACGTACTTGATGATATTTTATTACAAACATCGATGAAAAATTATCGAAGTATATTGAATATTTTATTAATAATAAATTTACAGACTGTGTATGTGAACTAATTTGACTCATTTAAAATTTGATTACAATATATGTTTATAAATTATTTTTTAAAAACATATGTTGATTTTAATTAGTATAGTTGGTTTTATTTATTAATGAAATATACGTGAATATTAATTCATTCAAACAATACGTACTTGATGATGTTTTATTACAAACATTGATTAAAAAAAATGATTGAAAATACTGATAACATCAGTCTCTCTCATTTTTTTTGTTCCTTTCAATTTTTCATACCATAAAGCATCCCTTTTACTACTGTTCTAAATTCTGAAGACTTTTGATCAAGTTTCGAACGAGTTTGCTTGCTCGACGATTTCGATGGTAGTACGTATGCAACATACTAGAAAAGAAGTAGGAAAGTTACGTGCCTATGAGAATAAAAAAAGAATGAGGGTGAGTAGAAAAGATAAAAGAACAAGAAAAAAAAAAGAAAAACGCGTGGAAAAAGATGAAGTAGAAGAAGTAGAAGAAAAAATGGTAGGAGAGGAGAAATATAAAAAAAAAAGGGCCGAGTTTGAGAAGAGAAACGTCGAACCGAAAAAGAAGAGAAGAGAAGAGGAAAGTAGGAGGAAGTGAATATAGAGGAAAAGCTTGTACTCTCGAAGCACCGAAAGGAAATAGGTTGGTAGTTTCAGCTGGCCCACGGCCAGCCAGGCTAATAATGTCCGATATTACGAAATTCTATGGCCGTACGTTCGTTCCCCTACTTTTTTCACTTTTAATCCGCCAAGGGGAAACTGCATTAACGTATATCATCTTTATTTCTTTCTCTTAACAGTAAAAAATAAAATGTTAATACTACGAATCATCGATATATATTAATTTTGATAAATCAATTTGGAATTTTTATTCGATTTTTTCAATTTAAATGTGTGTTTGTTGTATAGAAATTATTTAATCTTATTTTTTTTTATCATTAAAAGAGTCAAAGAAAATATATTAATCCTATGAATTTATGAATATTATTATTTATGTATCGATTTAGAATTTATATTCGAATTTTTCAATTTAAACGTGTGTTTGTAATAGAAATTATTTCTTCCTTTTTTTTTTTTATCAGTAAAAAAGAATATTAATCCTATGAATTTATGAATATTATTATTTATGTATCGATTTAGAATTTTTATTCGATTTTTTCAATTTAAACGTGTGTTTGTTATAGAAATTATTTCTTCTTATTTTTTTTTTATCAGTAAAAAAGAATATTAATCCTATGAATTTATGAATATTATTATTTATGTATCGATTTAGAATTTTTATTCGATTTTTTCAATTTAAACGTGTGTTTGTTATAGAAATTATTTCTTCTTATTTTTTTTTTATCAGTAAAAAAGAATATTAATCCTATGAATTTATGAATATTATTATTTATGTATCGATTTAGAATTTTTATTCGATTTTTTCAATTTAAATGTGTGTTTGTTATAGAAATTATTTAATCTTATTTTTTTTTATCATTAAAAGAGTAAAAGAAAATATATTAATCCTATGAATTTATGAATATTATTATTTATGTATCGATTTAGAATTTTTATTCGAATTTTTCAATTTAAATGTGTGTTTGTTATAGAAATTATTTCTTCCTATTTCTTTTTTATCAGTAAAAAAGAATATTAATCCTATGAATTTATGAATATTATTATTTATGTATCGATTTAGAATTTTTATTCGATTTTTTCAATTTAAATGTGTGTTTGTTATAGAAATTATTTCTTTTTTTTTTTTTTATCAGTAAAAAAGAATATTAATCCTATGAATTTATGAATATTATTATTTATGTATCGATTTAGAATTTTTATTCGAATTTTTCAATTTAAATGTGTGTTTGTTATAGAAATTATTTCTTCTTATTTTTTTTTTATCAGTAAAAGAAAATATATTAATCCTATGAATTTATGATTATTATTATTTATGTAACGATTTAGAATTTTTATTCGAATTTTTCAGTTTAAATATGTGTTGTTATAGAAATTATTTACTCTTATTCTTTTTATCAGTGAAAAAGAATATTAATTCTAAGAATCATCGATATATATTAATTTTGATGAACCGATTTAGAATTTTTATTCGATTTTTTCAGTTTAAATGTGTGTTTGTTATAGAAATTATTTAATCTTATTTTTTTTATCATTAAAAAGTAAAAGAAAAATATATTAATTCTACGAATTTATGAATATTCTTATTTATGTAACGATTTAGAATTTTTATTCGATTTTTTCAGTTTAAATGTGTGTTTGTTATAGAAATTATTTAATCTTATTTTTTTTATCATTAAAAAGTAAAAGAAAAATATATTAATTCTACGAATTTATGAATATTATTATTTATGTAACGATTTAGAATTTTTATTCGAATTTTTCAGTTTAAATGTCTGTTGTTATAAAAATAATTTCCATTTCTTTCTTTTACTAATAAAAAATAAAAAATATATTCCTACGAATCATCGATGCATATTACTTCATGCACCAATATAGAATTTATATTTTAATTTCTTACTTTAAATGTGTTTGTTATTAAAATAATTGATTGATATGATAATTAATATTATTTATATTATTGTAATTTTCTATATTTAATAATTAAGTAAAAAAAAAAAAAAAGAAAGTAATAACATAATTATTAGAAAAATTATAAGAGGACAATGAGAATCTGATTCTTTATCCCCCAAAACATAAAAGGTATATATATATATAAATATATATATATGTAAGAAGTTTGAATGGCACATACCACGTGCTCGTTAAAAAGACTCTTTGTTAAAGTTCAACGACACCAAAAAAAAAAAAGGAATTTTCCTTGGCTCGGGTAAAAGCTTTAATCGCGAACAAGTAGTAGTAGTAGTAGTCGTGTGCGAATAACCGATGAAATATTATCGTCTCGATTTCCGAACGAACGATTGAAATTTCTCCTCCATTTTTTTTTTATACTTACGATCAGAAGAAGTAGAAAAAGAAAAAAAAAATAATGAAAATGTAGAGTAAATTTTTTACGGGGTAGAAAAATCAACGTGGTAAAATATTCTAAGAATTATAGTTGAATCTCGAGAATGGGAACGTTAGGTGAGTGTATCTACGAGAGAGAGAATGAGGGAGAATGAGAGAGAGAGAGAGAGAGAGAGAGAGAGAGAGAGAGAGAGAGAGAAAGAGACAACCTCAATGAGGTTAACGAGGTCTATCGTTCGTGGGGCATAGGACACGTTCTTTTGCTCTAAATTCGTGTCGCGTGTTCTCGATCGAATCACGTTGTAACCTAAAGAAGAATTATTCATGTATTTTTATTTTTTTATTTAATATTAGATTTACGGATGTTTTGTTGATTATTTTTTAATGATTTATCAACATTGTTTGAATGAAGGGTTTAGTTGAAGGAAGGAATTTATATTTACGTATATTTTATTAATAATATAATATATATATATATATATATATATTATATTATATTTAATTATAGGTCTTCGTGGCTCAAGTGGTAGAGCGTTCTTTCGGTATGCGAAAGATCCTGGGTTCGAATCCCCCCCGGTCCTCTCGATTTTATTAAATAAACTGAAATTCGAATTTATTGGGAGAGTTCTTCGAACGAACAAATGCGTTAGGGTTGTGTTACTAAATAATATTATATTTAATTAAATATATATATAGTAATTTAAAGTTTTTAATGAATCAAATTGGCTCACAAATCAGTCTGCAAATTTAGGGTTAAATAAATAATAAACTAAATATATACTACTATAATAAATAAACTAAAATATATATGTATGTAAATAATGTATGGAATACATAAAAATAAAAAATAATTAGAATAAATAAAATTATAATAACATCTACAAAATTGGAAGGTTAATTGTCATACAAAATATTTCACGTAAAAAATAAAAAATGAATTTAGATTGATATTAAAATAAATAAATAGTTCGCGCGCGAATAAACTAAAAGATATTATATATATATATATTATTAAATATATATGGCTACATACGAAATAAATAAAAAATTATTATTTATTATTTATAAGAAATAATTGGTGCATAAAGTAATTTGCATCGATGATTCGTAGGGATTATATATATTATGAAAATGAGTTCATTAATAAACTAAAATATTATATATTTGAATTGAGGATAAAAAAAAGAAATAATTAATATTAATTATTATATTAATAAATAAATAAATATATAAAAAGTAATATATTTCCTTAAAATAAACATATTATAATATATAAACGAATAAATATATTTTTATATTTATTAACTTGACAGAAAATTGAACGACGTTATGTTATTAAAGGATGGAAAAAAAAATTGTAAAAGAAGAAAGTTTCGGTTTGTATCTTTATCCTTTAGAGGGGCGGGGGAGGGGGGGGTCCATAAAAAAAGTAATTGTAAGTTAGATCGTTAAAAAAAAAAAGGAAAAAAAAAGAAATAAAATGAGAACGTCAATGCCATTGGTTGGTCGTTTCGTTATAATTCGTTGCCAGTCAGAAATACGGAAATAGTCGATTACTAAACGTAAGCAAAAGTTCGAATAGAGAAGATTTAGTATTCCATAGTAATAGTAGTAGTAGTAGTAGTAGTATCTTATTTGTAGACTGTAGGACGCCAATGTGAAGACTCAATTTTCTTTTTCTCGAGGGTCTTCAACCCCTAAGGCACGCGAGTTATACTACTCTCTTTCTACGAATATTTAGCATTTAAGTGGTGTCTGGGTGAAACTTATATTATATTTTAGGCATAGGTCTTTATTTCAATCATTCACGAAAGTTTTTTCTCCTGAAATTTCGTTTCAAAAATCTTCCATGAAACGAGAACGTATAAAAAAGAAAAAACAAAAGAGAAAATCTAACAATCATTTAAAAAGAAAAAAAAAATACATTACAATTTGACAAGGGGATGATTATTTAACAAGAGGGGGGGAGGAGTATATTTTTCTAGTGTTTATGTAGTTAACAATAATTTAAATTTTATTTTATATGAAAGTTAATTAGAATCATAACAAATATAAAAAATAATAAATAGAATTAAATAGAGTATCTCGATGGAACAAATGATGAGAAAATATGAACAATAATTGACATACAATTTGAAGGAAACAATTAACTCAAATTTTATTTTACATGAAAGTTAATTAGAATCATAACAAATATAAAAGATAATAAATAGAAATAAATAGAGTATCAAAAATGATGAGAAAATATGAACAATAATTGACATACAAATTGAAGGAAACAATTAACTCAAATTTTATTTTACATGAAAGTTAATTAGAATCATAATAACAAATAAAAATAAATTGTAACATATACCACGAGTAACAAGTATAAAAGATAAAAAATAGAATTAAATAGAGTATCGATGGAAAAAATGATGAAAAAAAAAGAAAGTTATAATGATGGTGGTTTGTGATGGAAAAAGGGTAAGGGATAAGATTACCTTTCATTGCCATCGGAGTCCTTGGGTACTTTAATCACGTAATACACGTGTCCTCCATGAGTGGTCGTCATTTTCGACGTTATAATAGTGTAACGAATCGTTCGTCATCAAACTCCACAGAATAAAAACAAACAAAAATACACAGCCCACTCGTAGAACGCGAGAACGTTGATTTAATGAAAAATTAATCGATTTTCATTTTCAAATTCATAATCGAATATTCACTGATTCCACAAAAGTATCTTCCACATAAACTTCATTTAACTATTATTATTCTTCGTTTTTTGTCTATGATCACATTAACAAATTATTATCTTATCCAATTTTTTTAACGTAACACTTCCTTCGGTTTCTACGAGAGATTATTAAATAATTAATAAATAAATTAATAAGAGTAATTAAATAACATATTTTTGTTGTTGAATGATAATGATTTATTTTCAATGATCAAATTAATAAATTAATTTCAAAATTATTATAATCCACCTTTTTTTGTTGTTGAATGATAATGATTTATTTCAATGATCAAATTAATCAATTATTATCTCATCAAATGTCTTATCGTAACACACACACTTCTTCTTCTTCTTTTGGTTTTCACGATTATTTATTAATAAATAGATAAATGAATTATTAAATTATTTAACCATTCTTTTTTTTCTTTTGAATGATAATGATTTATTTCTATGATCAAATTAATCAATTATTATCTAATCTAAATTTTGAACATAACACTTCTTCTTCTTTTGGTTTCCACTATTATTTATTAATTAATAAATAAATGAACAATTAATTAAATAATTTTCTCTTCTTTTATTTTTCAATGATAAATAATAGTAATAATAATAATTATTATTTTACGATATTGGAAGAATGAAAGGCACACGTTTTCTCGTTGCTGTCTTACTAAGAATTTAACCAATTTTAAGAGAGAGAAAGAAAGAAATAAACAGAAAGAGAGAAAGAAAGAGAGAAAGATATAGATAGATAGAAAAGAGATGGAAAAGAGGGGGAAAAGAGGGGGAGAACTCAAAAGACGAACGTAAGACTTTATTTTTAAGCACTTTCGTGGCAGGAGATCCTTCGCGAATATAATTCTCTCTTTTTCTCTCATGCTACGTTTCTCTTCCGTTCTCTCTCTCTCTCTTTTTCTCTCTTCATCCCCCTTTCCTTCCTTCCTCCCACCCTCCCACTCCCCACAGTCGACATAACTCCACTTTAGAAACGTTATTTCAAGCGATCCCAATGTTTGCGAGAAGGAAAGCTTGCTTGCTAGCTGACTACTCGCATTTTCCACGTTGCAAACGAGATACTCACGAAGAAATGATTTTTTTTTTTTTTTATTTTATCTAAGTTTTATCTACACGTGTATGTGTATGTGCACATGCACACACATACACACGTACAGGTACACGTATATGTAATGCAAATAACTAAATAGAAATCGAGAGGGGGATGGTGAGATTTTGTGCCAGAAGAAACTTGGATCTTTCCTATGGATCGTATGGAATGCGAAGAAAATTAGAGTATAACGGGTGGGACAATTGTTTTCGATAATTAGTGTAAGCTCACTTTTTTTGGGATTGAAATATAATTTGATCATCTAATTGCAATGATTTATTTATTGGGAATTTGAATCTTTTCTATGGATCGTATGGAATACGATTGAAAATTCTAGAGTATAACGGGTGGGACAATTGATTTCGATAATTAGTGTAAGCTCACTTTTTTTGGGATTGAAATATAATTTGATCATCTAATTGCAATGATTTATTTATTAGGAAATTGTATCTTTTCTATGGATCGTACGGAATACGATTGAAAATTCTAGAGTATAACGGGTGGGACTATTAATTTCGATAATTAGTGTAAGCTCACTTGTTTTTTGATTGAAATATAATTTGATCATCTAATTGCAATGATTTATTTATTGGAAATTTGAATGTTTTCTATGGATCGTATGGAATACGATTGAAAATTCTAGAGTATAACGGGTGGGACAATTGATTTCGATAATTAGTGTAAGCTCACTTGTTTTTTGATTGAAATATAATTTGATCATCTGATTGCAATGATTTATTTATTGAAAATTTGAATGTTTTCTATGGACCGTATGGAATACGATGGAAAATTCTAGAGTATAACGGGTGGGACAATTGATTTCGATAATTAGTGTAAGCTCACTTTTTTTGTGATTGAAATATAATTTGATCATCTAATTGCAATGATTTATTTATTAGGAATTTGAATGTTTTCTATGGATCGTACGGAATACGATTGAAAATTCTAAAGTATAACGGGTGGGACTATTAATTAGTGTAATAATTAGTGTAAGCTCGTTTGTTTTTATTTTGATTGATTCATTGGAATAATTTGATCATCTATAATTTTCGTAATTATTTTATTAGAAATTTGGGTCGTATGGAATATGAAGAAAATTAGATTCTAACGGGTGAGATAATTGATTTCGATAATAAGTGTAGATTCGGTTTTATTTTGATTGATTGATTGATTGATTAGAATAATATGATCGTCTAACCAACTTTCGTGATTATTTTAATTAGAAATTTGTATCTTTCTCATGAATAATCATATGGTATAGGAAAAAAAGTAGATTCTAACGGGTGAGAGAAATGATTTCGATAAGAAACGAAAACACCTGTCTTCTTTTTTCTGATTGAATTAATTCGATCATTTAACCAATATAAAATAATTATTTCAATTAGTAATTAGGATCTTGTTTTCTCATGTATGATCGTATGAAATGCAAAGCAAATTAGATTCTAACGGGTGAGACAATTGATCACGATGAGAAACGTAGCCACGGTCTTGTTTTTATCGATTGATTGGAATAATTAGATCGTCCAGTTAATTTCTATGATTATTTTATTGGACCATGACCTGTTTTTGTTATCTTTGGTATTGACGTTGTTATCTGTATTTACTCTAGAACGCAACTGGTCTCGCGTAACGATTGTCGTCTACTAGTATTATATAGAGGTATGACATCGATCGGTTTTCGTTTTATAGTTAGTTCGATGCATGCTACACGGTATATAATACGGCTTCCGGAATGAGAATACAGAACTCTCAATTCTTATCGAAGGACGATTACAAATCGTATTCGATTCGTTGCACTTTAGTACTCTCTTTTGATTATTTTCTTTTGTTAAAATTTGTAAAACGTATTTTGCGAGCAAAACAAAAACAAAAAAGATCAACGATACGTGACCATTTTTTTACGCGACAAATAAATAGTATTTAAAAATAACAAAATTAAATATATCACAGTATATATACGAATATTATTTGCGATAGAAATAATTAAGTATCGATAAAATAAGGGATACAATTTAGGATAAAATTACAAAAGTATAAAAATATTGAACCCGTATATCCGATAATAATTATATTTACAAATACTTATGATTGTTGTATCAATTAATATAATGATTTAAATCATTTGTTAAATATATAATACTAATATTATTTTAAATATATATAATATTATTAATAAATATTATTCAATGATTTTAGAAATACTAATTAAACTTATTTGAACGAATACTGAATCCAATAAAAAAAAAAATACAAACTTATGAAGACAGAAAAAAATAAAATTGTTGAAAAGTGTATTCCTTTAAATTGAATTTCAAGAACATATGACAAAAAGAAAAATCTATGAAATAAGTATATATCTTAAAGTACAGTAAAAACAACAACCAACCAACCAACCAACCAACAAACAAACAAACCAACCACCACCACTACCACCACCATTATCATCAACGATATTCGGTTATTTTGAGCGTTGACATTTTCGGTTTGTGGATTAAACGAGCGTCGTAGTATCTTCTTAGTCGTCACACAGTTAGAAACATAGTCATCGTCATAGTTGGTTAAATGTTCACGTTCCTAGTCTCACTTGTTACAGTATAGTTTAACACACATTGACGTTTCCCCTCCCCAGCCCCCTACCAACCCCCCTCCCCTTCCCACTTTCCCCCAAACCCCCCTTATTCTCTTCCAGGTTGCATTCATCCCATTTTCATCCCCCACGAGTCGTTTTATTCCACCCCATCACCCTCCTACTCCATCCTACTCCACTCCTACCCCCTCCCCTCTCATGGGATTGGTTGAAAGGGAGGGAGAATATATGGGTCATGGCTGCTGCTGTTACTGCTGCTACTGCTGCTGCTGCTTGCTGTTACTGCTGGTGGTGATGCTGATGTTGGTGGTGTTGGTTTAGTGTTGGTGTTGGTTTTGCTGCTGCTATTACTTGCTGTTACTACTACTGTTAGGTAGTCCAGGCTTGAATATAGACCCTAAACCCTATTTTCTTGTTATATATATAGGACAAAGAGAGGTAGAGTGGATTGAACTATGTATGGTTAAAGAAAGATAGAAAAGGGACACCCAAATGATGATCTTATACACAGTGGCCGATATAAAAGTATATGTGTATATGTAATTTGATATTTGAAAAGAGGGTTCTTTATTTTTTTTTTTTAGTTAAATATTAAATGTTATAACTAATTAAATTTAGTTAAATATTTAATTTAGTTAAATATCAAAAGTTAAATAATTTAGTTAAATTAAATTTAATAAAAAAATTTAATAATAAATTTAATAATAATATTATTAATTATTAATTTATTATTAATATTTGATTTCCACATGTAATTTTTTGTTTTTTTTATAGGAACGTTCGATTTGTAAATGAAGTTAGTTTGTTTAACATATTTAATGTGATCTATGATATAATTGATATTAGAAATATTTTAGGTTATAATAATTCGTGTTAGATTTGAATGAAAATTATTAAATGGAATGCATTTTTTTTTTGTTTTTTTGAGGATTTTGAAGATTTTTTTTCCGTAATTGTTTTTATAATGTTTTAATTAATTTATAATTAATTTTCTATAATGTTCTTTGTGTAATATTAGATTGATTGCAAAAGTTCCGTGTCAGAGATTTGAAAGGAAATTAAATGGGAACGTATTTTTTGTCGTAGGGGGGGGGAATAATAGTTTATATTTTAATAATTGTTTATATAATAATATTTAAAAATTGTTTATACTCTCCACCACCCCCCTTACCCCTGACCCTAACGTTTCACATATTTTTGAATTTTATTTCATAATAATTGTTAATTTGTATAAAAATGATTGATTTCATTTGAATAATTCATGGTAATTGGACAATTTTTTTCAATCGTTTCGTTAAAAAATACTATAAAACCTTTCAAATATCTGACCTCTATTTTTCTTTTATTTATCACTCCCATTATTTTTACAACCGCATCGTGGATGCATTTTCAAAACGCGATAATACTAAAGTTTTATTTATTTATTTATGTATTTGTTTTTTGTTTTTCCTATTACGTATTTTTGTTTTGTTTTCTTTTTACGTTATTGGATTCGTTCAGAAGCAAGTTTGATATTTTTACATTGAAGAAAGGTTGTATAAGGTAAAAAGTAACCGGAGCGTATTGCACTTATCTATAATACCTTTCTACGTTGTTATTTATTTATAAAATGGAGGAAACCAAAGGGAGAAGGTAAATGCAGGGACGCGTGTGTGTGTGTGTGTACATGTGTATATATATTACATTATGATATTTTAAAAGACACATATTTTCAAACTATCATTTACTTCGTTGAAATAATTTAATAATTCTGAATTAATTATTCATAATTATTAATAAATAATATCTGTAGTAATAATTATTAATAATAATAAATTGATTAAAAATAAATTTTTATAATTCTTAATTAGTTTTAATAAATAATTTTTAAACACAAACACACACAAATAAATTTGTTGTATATTTCAAACTATAAGATGATTTAAAAAACAAAATATATGTATGTATGTATGTATGTATGCATGCATACATACATATATATAAGAAATATTCGTGAATGAAGTAAAAACCGAGCCAAGTGTATTTTCGTAAATCAGATAACTTGTGTATCAAAGAAAAGTCAAGGAATATATATGTATATCATTAATATATATATGTATAGTATATAATATAATAATATAATATAATATATATGTATGTATAAATACACACTAAAATAATAAATAATAAATAAAAAAATAAAATAAAAATAAATAAAAAAATAAATAATAAATAATAAAATAGATAAATAATAAAATAATGAAATATAAATAATTAATATTATATATATTAATACTATAATTAATATATAATATATAATATAATAATAATATATAATATAAAATAAAATTAACTTTTCCCTTTGATACACACACACATATATATATATATATGAGCCGTTTATTTTGAAAGTGGCCTAACTCCATTTTTCATTTTTTCCGGTTACCCACGGTAATATGTACAGCTTCAAATTATCTATCAATAAAGCATTTAAGATTTTTTATATTCCGAGTAAATACGGTAATTCTGGACACATAAGTTTTCAGAGTTAGTTGAATCACTGAACCGTTTATTTTGAAAGTGGCCTAACTCCATTAGGAGTAGAGATTTTGGTGTGGTAGAAATGGCATTACAAAAAAATAATTTACTCTCTTAAAATACTCCCGAGAGTATTACAATATTATCAAAAAGTGTCGGAAAGGTAATAACTTTATTGTACATGAAATGAGACAAGAAGATTTTGTATTAACAAAATTATTAGAAGACGCAATTTTTAAAAGGGTCAAGAATTCTAACGGAGAACCAATAAACTGGTTAAAAATATGTTGGATGCGTTTTGTCAAAAATGAATAAGATTTTCTATAAGACATCAATGAATGAGAACGAAAATTTGAAAGTCCTGAATTTAATACCACGTCGGGGCAGACCAAGAAAGTTCGAAAATATTGTATTGACACCACTGTATAAAAATATAAGACAAATTACAACCGCAAAATTCAAGGACATAATTGACTTATTACGATATATACCACCGGAACATCATGATTTCTTTAAATCCTTTCACATACGCAAAATGTAGATGAGTAGAAAATTGTTTTGTAATTTGTTTGTAAAAAATATTTTGAATCGCATAATTTATGTTTTTAAAGTGTTACAAAGATATGTAAAATAAAATAAGTATTGTTTTTTGGCAATTTGAAGCATCTTAAATTATGTTGAATGGACTTCGGTTCCTTCAAATTTTATAACGAATCTGGTTGTTAATTTTGAAAGTGGCCTAACTCCATTCTTGGTAAGAAAACGCATATTATTCACTTAATAATTGCCATTATTTTAATAGGAACTGTAAATTGAACACCTTTAGATACACTTAAGCAACATAACTCATTGTTATTCTTTACATATATTTATAATTGCATTGAAACGCAAACCTTTAAATATCTCAATTTAAGGTTATATGGAGTTAGGCCACTTTTAAAATAAACGGCTCATATATATAATCGTAGAATGTGTTAGTATAATAATCTTGATAAAAGTTTAACCGAACATTAAATGATGTATCCTTTACATATACGTAATATTATGCAATCTTCAGTTGGTTAACTAAATTTGAAAGTACGGAAAGAAAGGAAGGAAAGTAAACGTGTGTGTTATTTTGATAATATTTTCAAGTCAGTCAAAAAAGGGCAAATCAACGTTAAGAGAATAATATAAGTTAAAAAAAAAAAAGGTAAAAAGGGAAGAATTGGAGCGTACTTTGACACGAATGAATTTCTGTGGGGATTAATAATAAACGTTTGAAGGAAGAGAATAAAGTTAAGGGAACGTGATAAAGAAGATCAAAGGGAAAAAAGGGGGTAAAGAGAAAGTAGATAACTGAGAAACACTTATGTTGGTGGATGTGATAAGCAAGTAAGTGCATACACTTGGTGAATGAGTTCTTAAAAGTTCTTAAGAATTAACAAGAAAAAAAAAATCAAAAGAAAGAAAAGTTTTATGCAATAATAAAGTATATAAAAATTATATAAATAAATAAATAAATAAATATATATATATATATATATGTAATTGAATATATTTAAATAAGAGAAATTTTTGAAACAAGTTTATTTAAAAACACCTTGCCCTATTTTCGAACGTCCTATTACATTGTGGTTGATACCAAGAAAACTTAGGAGATGAATCAAGGTCGTATGTTTCTTCTTATTACCAACTGTGTTATAGTAAACTACAATCTATAGTTAACACGTTTATCGATCATTTTCGAGAATTTTGTATTAACAATTTAACTCGATTAGATTATTATGAATAAATTCTAAGCTGACAATTTATAATTAGTATTAATTTATAAATAAATAAAAAAGAAATAAAATATAGGGATCAATATTTTAATAAATATTTAAATTATATTATAAATTTTAAATAATATTTATAATTATAGGTTTATTATTCGAGTAAAACAATTTTTAAATTTTTTATTAACAATCTGACTCGATTAGATTATTATGAATAAATTCTATATATATATAAGCTGACAATTTATAATTAGTATTGATTTATAAATAAATAAAAAAGAAATAAAATATAGGGATCAATATTTTAAATATTATTTATAATTAGGTTTATTATTCGAGTAAAACAATTTTTGAATTTTGTATTAACAATCTAACTCGATTAGATTATTATGAATAAATTTTATATATATATATAAGTCAACGATTTATAATTAGTATTGATTTATAAATAAATAAATAAAAAATAAAATAAATTTAGGAATTAATGTTTTAAATAATATTTATAAATTTAATTAGATTTATTATTTAAGTAAGACAATATTCGAATTTTGTACTAACAATTAATTAACAAATCTAAGCCAATCTATATATATATATAAGCCAACGATTTATAATTAGTGTTGATTTAAATACAAAAAAAATAAAAATAAAATAAATTAAAGGATCAATATTTTAAATAATATTTTTATAAATTTAATTAAGTTTATTATTCAAGTAAGACAATATTCGAATTTTGTATTAACAATCTAACCCGTTTAAATTATTATGAACAATTCTAAATAAACGAGTAATATCTAGTGTTGATTTAAATACAAAAAAAAAAAAAATAAAATAAATTAAAGAATCAATATACTTTAAATAATATTTATAAATTTAATTAACTTTTTATTATTCAAGTAAGACAATATTCGAATTTTGTATTAACAATTAATTAACAAATCTATATATATATATATATATATTAAGCCAACGATTTATAATTAGTGTTGATTTAAATACAAAAAAAATAAAAATAAAATAAATTAAAGAATCAATATACTTTAAATGACATTTTTATAAATTTAATTAACTTTTTATTATTCAATGAAGATAATATTCGAATTTTGTATTAACAATTAATTAACAAATCTATATATATATAAGCCAACGATTTATAATTAGTGTTGATTTAAATACAAAAAAAATAAAAATAAAATAAATTGAAGAACCAATATACTTTAAATGACATTTTTATAAATCAAATTAGGTGTATTTATTATTCAATTAAGATAATGAACTTTGATTAATTGAAAATGGCACCATTATTTCGTACGTTACTGAACGTTCCTTGCTAAAGGCAGGTCACGGTTCTCTAACGAAGAACGAAAGTCTTTTCTTTGTCCTCTATCTTTGGCACAGAAGCTTGAACGACACCAACTATCGTTTCTCTCATCCCTCTTCTCGATTTTGCATGCCGGCTTTTCAACTCTTTACTCCTCATACGTGAACTTTGAAGTTTTCTAATCCCCCGTTACACCGTTCGATCAGATTAACTATAGTTTTTTTCTTTTTTTTTATATAAATACATTCTTCGTATTTTTTATTTATTTTTATTTTCATTGTTCATTTAGAAAAGTATTTCCCTTCGGAAAACAAACACCTGGGAGTATTATATTTGATAGAAACCAATGTAAAGGTCACGAACGAATTCTATATATAAATATATATGTGTGTGTATGTATGTGTGTGGTATAAATGAGAATCGTTTCGAAAGTCAATTGAGTCTATCAAAAATTATTATTGTTTTTAAACATAAAAAAAAGAATTATTATTTATTTATTTATTTATTTAATATATGTTATATCGATATGATTATTATTATAACACGTTTATCAATTATTTTCGAATACGAATATGAAGAACAATTATTATTATTAATTAAATGATTTTTCTCGATTACGATTATAAATGATATTATTATGATTATAATGATGATTTTATAATGTGTAGGTGTGTGTGGGTGTGTGTGATATAAATGAGAATCGTTTCGAAAGTCAATTGAGTCTATCAAAAATTATTATTGTTTTTAAACATAAACAAAAGATTTATTATTTATTTATTTATTTATTTATTTAATATACGTTATATCGATATGATTATTATTATAAGACGTTTATCAATTATTTTCGAATACGAATATGAAGAACAATTATTATTATTAATTAAGTGATTTTTCTCGATTAGGATTTAAAATGATATTATTATGATTATAATAATGATTTTTTAAGATATAATTAAATGTTCGTATATTAGTTTTTCATTTTATATATTCCGTCAGTTTTTTTCTAACAGATCGAATGTTACATATATGAATTTTTATTGATAATCAAAAATTGTTATTGTTTCTAAACATAAAAAAAAAGAATTGTTATTTATTTATTTATTTATTTAATATATGTTATATCGATATGATTATTATTATAAGACGTTTATCAATTATTTTCGAATACGAATATGAAGAACAATTATTATTATTAATTAAGTGATTTTTCTCGATTAGGATTTAAAATGATATTATTATGATTATAATGATGATTTTTTAAGATTTAATTATTATTTCATTTTATATATTCTGTCAGTTTTTTTCTAACAGATCGAATGTTACATATATGAATTTTTATAGATAAATGTTTATTGTAACTATTTCGTGGTTTTATTTTATTTTTCATCATACAACATACCACAACGTAATGTTGTTTGTGTTCCGTTCAAAAGATTGCGTTAAACATCGCAATTTTGGATTTTTGATAGACACAATTAGCTCTTTTTCCATTACTTTTTTTTCTCAAAAAATATGCTTCATCTTTAATAAAAAAAAAAAATAAATTCGGAAGGAAAAAGTTGACAACAAAAACAACAACGACCAAAAAATGCATCAACTTTTCTTATTTCCTCGCTCTAGGTCAAACCCGAATATCCCATATCACAGTAACTGCAAGCATTGAGAGAAGATAATGGACCAAACCAAACGGGAAGATGCAGGCACACGTTTACAAATCTTCTAACATCAAATTTTTCTTCATTTTTCTCATAATAATCGTCACAATCCTCACATCACTTTTTCTTTTTTTTTTAAAAAAACCCCTTTTCAATAACCAACGAATCAGAATAATTCACACCTTTCCCACCCCCCATTAAAACCAAAACCAGAAGAAGAAGAAGAAACAGAAAAAAATAAACAACAACAACAATCGGAACACATCAACTTTCGTATCTGTTCAACACTTTTTATCTTTTACTCTCTCAATATTTACACACGTGTGTGTGCACTTGGAATGCACGAAAGGGGTGAGTCGGTGGGGGGGGGAGGGGAGAGGGTAGGGTGGAAATTTCACCCTATGAGAAAAGACAAATGACGAAGAAAATAAAACGATTAATTCATTTATATAAAAAAGAGAAAAAAAAAGAAAGAAAAAAAGAACAAATTGCACATTTATCGATGAATATTTTAAAACGGAGGGAAACGCGATGAAATATACTTCGAATGATCAACGTATGCTAATAATAATAATAATAAATAAATAAATAATAATAAATGACGTATGACGGAGATAATTAAATTAAATCGAAAAAAATCAAATCAAATCAAATAAATAAATAAATAAATTAAAGTGATTAGAAAATGAGTATAAAAAATTAGAAACTTTAGAATAAGTATGAAGAAGGTAAGAATTCTAACGGGTGTTACGTTGATGCAGTCGACGACACGACTGGTCCTCGCGATTTCCTTTACCCAGTGGAACCACCACTACCGTCAACTACCACCACCACTACCACCACTACCATCAGTGCACCTTTGCACGTCCCACCAGCACCAGTACCACCACCACCCACGCTATATCGATCTTTCATCCCTTCCCCACTAACCCCCTGAACCACTCCTGCGTCGTGTTCACTCTCTCTCTCTCTCTCTCTCTCTCTCTCTCTCTCTCTCTTTCTATATCCTATTTCTATCTCTATCTTTTCTCGTATATATTTGTAACGCGCGCGCGTTTCTCGCTTTCTTAGCTGGGTCGCTACTGGCTACCACCACCTCTGGTGCCTGCTGCTGCTGCTGGTGCTGCTTCATGAAGTTCGTTGTTGATGATGAAGGAGGTGCTAGTGTAGTTGTAGTAGTAGTGGTAGTGTGGTGGTAGTGTGGTGGTAGTGTGGTGCTGCTGTTGGTGCTGGTGCTGGTGCTGGTGCTGCTTCATGAAGTTCGTTGTTGATGATGAAGGAGGTGCTAGTGTAGTGGTGTAGTAGTGGTAGTAGTAGTGGTAGTGTGGTGGTAGTAGTAGTGGTAGTGTGGTGGTAGTGTGGTGGTAGTGTGGTGGTAGTGTGGTGGTAGTGTGGTGCTGCTGTTGGTGCTGGTGCTGCTTCATGAAGTTCGTTGTTGATGATGAAGGAAGTGCTAGTGTAGTGGTAGAAGTAGTAGTAGTGTGGTGGTAGTGGTGGTATTGGTACTGTTGCTTCATGAAATTTGTTGTTGTGATGAAGAAGATTTTAGTGTGTTGGTGCTGCTGTTTCATGAAGTTTATTGTTGATGATGAAGATTTTAGTGAAGTAGTAGTGGTGGTCTTGGTGTTGGTACTGCTACTTCATGAAATTTGTTGTTATTCATGAAAGAGATGGTAGTGTAGTGGTGTTGGTGCTTTGTGCACTGCTGCTTCGTGGAGTTCATTGTTGATGATGAAAAAGGTGTTATGTTGGTGGTGATACTGCTGTTGCTAGTATCACGTATTGGTACTGGTATTGGTACTGCTGCTACTAGTATCACGTATTGGTACTGGTATTGGTACTGCTGTTGCTAGTATCACGTATTGGTACTGGTATTGGTACTGCTGTTGCTAGTATCACGTATTGGTACTGGTATTGGTACTGCTGCTGCTAGTATCACGTATTGGTACTGGTATTGGTACTGCTGCTACTAGTATCACGTATTGGTACTGGTATTGGTACTGCTGTTGCTAGTATCACGTATTGGTACTGGTATTGGTACTGCTGTTGCTAGTATCACGTATTGGTACTGGTATTGGTACTGCTGTTGCTAGTATCACGTATTGGTACTGGTATTGGTACTGCTGCTGCTAGTATCACGTATTGGTACTAGTGTGGTGGTGGGTGGTAGTGAGTAGGTGGTGCATGTGACGGAGCTGATCACGGAAACGGAGCAAACTCGTGGAGAGGGAGGAGCTCTACATTGTGCGTCGCAAAGATGCGCGCATTACTTTTTTTTACGCGTAGTTGAGTTTCTATTTCTTTTTTTTTATTGTAATTTTCGACGTTTTCTTATATTTTATTCTTTTTTTTCTTTTTTATTTTTTCCTAGAAGTGGATAGATTAATGTGAAATATTAACCTAATTTGTGCTATTGAATCTGTTGATTGTAATCATTCGTAGAAAATAATTTTGTTCTTTATTGAATTTTTATAACATGTATTAGGATCTTTTATGTAGAATATAAAATCAGGAAATGGTTTTCAAGATCATTTATTACCGTGAGGGTGAAATGTTCTCTCTTATATTTCAACAAGAGTTCTCGATCGTCCTTGAAATATTGAAAGCTGTTTGTAATGTTTGAAACGAACGAACGATCGCGTGCTTTTGTCACAAGATTAGAATGAAATAGGAAAATTGCATCGTGTGTAGTATTCCATTCTCTATTTCATTATATGTATTTTTTTATATATTTACGATAGAACGTGATACGGATGATGGTAAATAAGTCGAGAAACTAAATGGAGAAAATGAAAAATGTAAATGTCGAACCGGATTGTAAAATACATGCAAGATTACATTTATAAAAATTAAACGAAAAAAGAAAAAGGAATTGATTATATGAAATAATATTGAAAAATTGAATTCTGCGTAATAAAAATGTAGTTCAACTGAGCATAATTGATTCTATATTATACCTAATAAAATAAAAGAATAAAACAAAATAAAAAAACTCGATATCGTCGTACGGATGAATTATTATAGAATCTAATTGCACGTAAGTAATTAAGAATTAAATAACGAGACACTGATTAACGCAACGAATGCACTTCATTCTTTTTACCGTCGCGTCATTTTCCCAAGGTCGAACAGATTATTTTGGATTAACGATTTGCGCCTTAGTATTTCGATTATTTTCATTAATCCTAATTAGATTAATTGTAATAAATTAGATTTTTCTTTTCTTTCTCGAGTAACGAATAAGTATGTAAAAAACAGGAAGGAAAAAATTGGTAGTATAAATTCATAGTTTAGAAGCGAACGATTGACCCAATTGCATTCGGAAGCGGAACATTCTGCGCAGGATCATCGTTTTCCAATATTCCGTGCATGACAAATTGTCTTCTACCACCAGCTGCGGAATATTACGCGCATGACGATCGTCTTTTTTACCAACTGCGGAATATTACGCGTATGACGATCGTCTCCTACCACCAATTGGTGGAACATTACGCGCATGCGCATGACAATTGTCTCCTACCACCAATTGGCGGAATATTCCGCGCATGACGATACCCCCACCACCAATTGGCGGAATATTCCGCGCATGACGATCGTCTCCCACCACCAATTGGCAGAATATTACGCGCAGGATCATCGTTTTCCAATATTCCACGCATGATAATCGTCTCCTATCACCAACTGCGGAATATTCCGCGCATGACGATCGTCTCCTACCACCAATTGGCGGATTATTCTGCGCAGGATCATCGTTTTCCAATATTCCACGCATACCAATCGTCTCCTACCACCAACTTCCGAACATTACGCGCATGACGATTGTATTTTTTATCAACTGCGGAATATTCTGCGCATGATGATCGTCTCCTACCACCAATTGGCGGAATATTCTGCGCAGGATCATCGTTTTCCAATATTCCACGCATACCAATCGTCTCCTACCACCAACTTCCGAACATTACGCGCATGACGATTGTATTTTTTATCAACTGCGGAATATTCTGCGCATGATGATCGTCTCCTACTACCAATTGGCGGAATATTCTGCGCAGGATCATCGTTTTCCAATATTCCACGCATGACAATCGTCTCCTACAACCAACTGCGGAATATTCCGCGCATGACGATCGTTTTCTACCACCAATTGGCGGAATATTCTGCGCAGGATCATCGTTTTCCAATATTCCACGCATACCAATCGTTTCCTACCACCAACTTCCGAACATTACGCGCATGACGATCGTATTTTTTATCAACTACGGAATATTCTGCGCATGATGATCGTCTCCTACCACCAATTGTCAGAATATTCCGATCATAACGATCGTCTTTTGTCACCAATTGCGTAATATTCCGCACACGAAACGTTTGTTTTTCAATCCGTGAACATTTGAACGATGATACGGGCAAACTTACACTTGAACGTCTCTGATTCTAAACACGGAACCATTAGAGTAATGATATAAATCGATTATAACGTAAAGAAAGTTAGATCTAACAATAAACTTTGGGTGAAAGGATTGTCTAAATTAGTCGCGAAGGAACAAATAGGAAACTGTTTCTCGTTGAAGTTTTGTGCAACGATAGAACGCGGAAGTGGTAGAAAGAGAGGAGGAGGAGGAGGAAGAAGAAGAAGAAGAAGGGGGAGTACGAGAGAACACGAGGAGGTGGTTGGTGGAGGAGAAAGGAACGACGCCTGCTTCCGGCCCATTAAAAGCGAACCGGGGGTCGCACGGTAACGTGTGCAGGAGGCTAATTATTTCGAAGACACAGTGGTTCTCATTTATTGTATCTCGATACGATTGCTATATTTTCTTAAGATTTTTTTATTTATTTATTTATTTTAATTCGATATTTACAAAAAAAAATAAATAATATCGTTGAGCTTATCTGAAAAATAATATATAATCGTGTATCGATTGTTATTTTTAATAATAAACAATCAAGTAAGCAAATAAATAAGAAATAATGTAAGATCGAATGATCGATCAGGAATCACGTTTTAATTCTAACACAACGGGGGTGCCCATAAATGGTACGATACTTGGATTACGCCACTTCCGGTGGCGAATCACCGTTATATATCGGGACAGTTTATTTACTTTCTCTCTTTTTCTTTTTAGCTTCTGAAGTTTCGAAAGTCTTTCAAGTAGTAGACGGGTAAATCGTTTGAAAGGGTTTTAAAGTGCGAAAGAGAAAGAAATTGGCAACAGTTAGCCGGTGCAACTCGCGTTACGTAAAAAGCACGTTTAACTATATTAACCTTGGCACGTATCTTCTTTCAGCTCATATGCGTTTAAACGTACACTGAACTGCAATAATTGTTGATTACTTCGAATCAAGTTGGATAAGGAGATTTTAGTTTGCTTTTGTTTTAAACGGAAAAAGAAAAAATTAGTTCATTTTTTTAAATAGTTATTGTAATTTAATCGTAACTGTATCACGATCGGTTTAATCATTGATTTTTGAATATTTAATTAAAATGATGCACTTATAATGAATATTATTATTAATCTTTAAATTTGATTTTACAATTATTTTTGTAATATAATAAAAATTATTTTATTTATTATTATTTTTTTTTTTCGTATACTTTAGCTCGGTGTACCGAGTTATTGAGAATTTTTATCTAATTTTATATTTAATCGTAACTGTGTCACGATCGGTTTAGTTATTGACTATTAAATATTTAATTAAAATAATGCACTTATAATGAATATTATTATTAATCTTTATATTTGATTTTACAATTATTTTTGTATTATAATAAAAATTATTTTATTTTTTATTATTTTTTTTTCGTATACTTTAGCCTCGGTGTACCGAGTTATTGAGAATTTTTATCTAATTTTATATTTAATCGTAAAAAAAGAGTGAAAAAAATGTATAAATTTTGAAAGACCGATCATTATTGGGGATGATTGATTAGGTTAATTTAAGATTTATCATTTTAAGATGATTCCCAATTGTATGTGAGAAATGACTGAATTATTTAGTTGTAAGAAAAGATTGGGGTTAACGTTTTAATCTGATCAATTGTTTTAGATACACAGTGACCCTCTTTTTACTTTTATTACGTCACTTATTATTACTCATCGAGCAAATCTAATCCACAAGTGGAACAATGACGTTCTTCTTCTTCTTTTGACTTGACTTACGTTCGTTGTCTTCTTTTCAAAAGGAAGACAACGCTAACAAAGTGGGTTCGTTCGTTAAAATATGTTAAACATATTGTTAGTGAAAATGTAGAACATTTTACATTTTATAAATAAATAAATAAATAAATGAGCCGTTTATTTTGAAAGTGGCCTAACTCCATTTTTCATTTTTTTCCGGTTACCCACGGTAACATTTACAGCTTCAAATTATCTATCAATAAAGCATTTAAGATTTTTTATATTCCGAGTAAATACGGTAATTTTGGACACATAAGTTTTCAGAGTTAATTGAATCACTGAACCGTTTATTTTGAAAGTGGCCTAACTCCATTAGGAGTAGAGATTTTGGTGTGGTAGAAATGGCATTAAAAAAAAATAATTTACTGTTTGTCCCCCGAGAGTATTACAATATTATCAAAAAGTGTCGGAAAGGTAATAACTTTATTGTACATGAAATGAGACAAGAAGATTTTGTATCAACAAAATTATTAGAAGACGCAATTTTTAAAAGGGTCAAGAATTCTAACGGAGAACCAATAAACTGGTTAAAAATATGTTGGATGCGTTTTGTCAAAAATGAATAAGATTTTCTATAAGACCAATGAATGAGAACGAAAATTTGAAAGTCCTGAATTTAATACCACCTCGGGGTAGACCAAGAAAGTTCGAAAATATTGTATTGACACCAGTGTATAAAAATATAAGAAAAATTACAACCGCAAAATTCAAGGACATAATTGACTTATTACGATATATACCACCGGAACATCATGATTTCTTTAAATCCCTTTCACATACGCAAAATGTAGATGAGTAGAAAATTGTTTTGTAATTTATATTTGTAAAAAATATTTTGAATCGCATAATTTATGTTTTTAAAGTGTTACAAAGATATGTAAAATAAAATAAGTATTGTTTTTTCGCAATTTGAAGCATCTTAAATTATGTTGAATGGACTTCGGTTCCTTCAAATTTTATAACGAATCTGGTTGTTAATTTTGAAAGTGGCCTAACTCCATTCTTGGTAAGAAAACGCATATTATTCACTTAATAATTGGCATTATTTTAATAGGAACTGTAAATTGAACACCTTTAGATACACTTAAGCAACATAACTCATTGTTATTCTTTACGTATATTTTTAATTGCATTGAAACGCAAACCTTTAAATATCTCAATTTAAGGTTATATGGAGTTAGGCCACTTTCAAAATAAACGACTCAAATAAATAAATAAATAATTAGAAGAAATACCTGATTTGCGTGTGATAAGCAGGAGTGGTGTGTTCAGAATGCGTCGTTAAAAGTTCAGCAGGACTCGCAGCCATTTCGATGGGGTGTCCAATGGATGGTATAATTGGTTCCAATAATAGGACACCAGGTGTAGCAGGTGAAGGTTGTGGACCAAGCAACGACACGCGTACCTTTTCTCTGCCTTCGCTATGAACAATTAATCAAATTCAACATAATTAATAATCAGATTTGGAAACTTTATTTAATATTATATTAATTGACACTAATTTTTCTTTTTTAAATATAATTCATATATTTTATCTCATAATTTTTGTATTCATTGATAAATTTAATAAATTTTACTTTAATATAATTCATATATTTTATTTAATAATTTTTGATTCATCGATAAATTTAATAAATTTTACTTCATATATTTTATTTTATAATTACATTTTTAATTGTTATTTCTCTTATTTCTTTTTTAAATTTACGTAATGTAAATAGAAATAAAATAATATAATATTATCGTTATTACGTGAATAAATCGTATTATAATTTAATATGGTATTCTTTTAATACAGAGTATCGTTTCATATTCTTCATCAAAAATTACAGAACACGCAATCACGCGATAAATAAAAAAAATATGAGTTAGATTTATTCACAATTTGTATTCAAATTTATCTTTAAATAAATTATTAACGCTTTACTTTTGCCTGGCAATGAATTAAAAACAGAAACGTATAAAATATCGATCAATTTTCGATAGCACTGAGTTAAAATAAAAAAAATGCACAAACATCAGATTGTTACTAATAATTAAACAATATGAAAAAGTAAATTATTTAGAAAGCTGGAGATAAAATTGTTGCTTTTGCGTTCAATTTTTACGACCGAAAAAACTGTCGACAAATAATATACTAAATACTATAATTTATATATTTTTTTTTTATTTAAACAAAATTGAAGTACACAAACAACACACACACACACAGACATAGAAACGTGTACCCATAAATTAATAAATAAGAACGAATATGATTAAACTAACGTCGAACGTCACCTCGTAACTTGACAGTGCACGAAAACTTAATGACGAAAGTACCAGAACGATACTCTGTTTTAAATTGTCGTAATTTCACTGTGACTGGATAACAGTCGTCGGATGAGACGAGTCATCGTCTTCTTGCACACGATCCTGAGTACTTAAGTATAAGAGATACGAAAGCATAGATAAAACCTACTCTCCTTTCTTAATAATAATTGACAAAATTATTATAAATAATATAAATTTCAATATCATTATTTAAATTAAAAATAATTTTAATTTAAATAAAAATTATTAAAAATTAAATTATAAATTATTAAAAATTATTAAAAATTATAAAAATTATATTAATTTAAAAATAATTTTAATTTAAATAAATTTCAATCATCATCATTTTATTATCGTTTTTTCTAATCTTAATTTCAATATAAAGTAAAATTAAAATGAAATTTTTGTTCTATTTTCTTAGAGAAAAAAGAAGAAAAATAATTCAGTCGAAGGGTTCCTTTTTTTGAGTATGAAAAATAAAGTGTCAGTAAGAAATGGAGAATCCTTTTTCCTTTTTCAAACTGTTGTTTTAATATATTTTTTTTTTTTTTCTTAAATGAAGTTTCTTTTTCTTTATCTCTCTTTGTAGCATTTATTTCTTCTCGTTTGCTAATCTTTCTATATTTTTTTCTCTTAGGTAAAAAGTTAGTAAAACTGACAAAGATTATTCCTGGCATAAGAAGAAGAAGAAAACTGAGAATAAGAAGATAAGGAAACACAGAGAAATTTAATTTCGTAATATGGGACTCGTTTCTATCTTCTTTCTAAAGTTTCCTGACACTAGGAGGATAATCATAAGACATTCAATGGATTAACGCACACAATGGATCAACAACATCAGTTTAAGAACAACGTACTACGTTTTTTTAATTAATTATTGTAAATTATATCTTATTTATCCTAAAAATCAGATCTACATTAAAGAAATGTAAAAGAAACTTTCTGTACAAGATTGAAATTTATAAAATATACTTGAATTAAATCAAATAATTTGTTGAATTATTTATATTACGAAAAAACAATTCCTAAACGAAAAATCCAAACAGGTGAACAGAAAAAAAAGATATAGAATAATGCAACGTTAAGGTAAGTTATTTTTTAGTTGCTAAACTTTAAACATAAATACGAGTTCCAAGAATTTCGGACTTTTCCAAGAAATGACGTCATTTCCAAGAATTTCGGACTTTTCCAAGAAATGACGTCATTTCCAAGAATTTCAGATGACGTAATTTCTTGGAAAAGTCCGAAATCGAGATACCTCCTCGCACATCATGTGATCCTGTTACAAAATTAAATTTTCGACAAAATTTCAAAGTTTTCTCGACAAAATTTTAAAGTCTTCTCGAAAATTGAAATTGTTAACAGGATCACATGATGTGCGAGGAAGTGGCACGCCCCATCCTTTCTTTATGTTTTTTAAATCATACTTCTCAGTTCTTTAAATATCTTCATTTCAAATTAAATGTTCGACAAAATTTCAAAGTTTTCTCGAAAATTGAGATTGTTAACAGGATCACATGATGTGCGAGGAGGTATCTCGATTTCGGACTTTTCCAAGAAATGACGTCATCTGAAATTCTTGGAAATGGCGTCATTTCTTGGAAAAATCTGAAATTCTTGGAAATGACGTCATTTCTTGGAAAAATCCGAAATTCTTGGAAATGACGTCATTTCTTGGAAAAGTCCGAAATTCTTGGAAATGACGTCATTTCTTGGAAAAGTTCGAAATCGAGATACCTCCTCGCACATCATGTGATCCTGTTACAAAATTAAATTTTCGACAATATTTTAAAGTTTTCTGGACAAAATTTCAAAGTTTTCTCGAATATTGAGATTGTTAACAGGATCACATGATGTGCGAGGAAGTGGCACGCCCAATCCTTTCTTTATGTTTTTTAAATTATACTTTTCAGTTCTTTAAATATCTTCATTTCAAATTAAATGTTCGACAAAATTTCAAAGTTTTCTCGAAAATTGAGATTGTTAACAGGATCACATGATGTGCGAGGAGGTATCTCGATTTCGGACTTTTCCAAGAAATGACGTCATCTGAAATTCTTGGAAATGGCGTCATTTCTTGGAAAAATCTGAAATTCTTGGAAATGACGTCATTTCTTGGAAAAATCCGAAATTCTTGGAAATGACGTCATTTCTTGGAAAAGTCCGAAATTCTTGGAAATGACGTCATTTCTTGGAAAAGTCCGAAATCGAGATACCTCCTCGCACATCATGTGATCCTGTTACAAAATTAAATTTTCGACAAAATTTCAAAGTTTTCTCGAAAATTGAGATTGTTAACAGGATCACATGATGTGCGAGGAAGTGGCACGTGCCATCCTTTCTTTATATTTTTTAAATCATACTTTTCAGTTCTTTAAATATCTTCATTTCAAATTAAATGTTCGACAAAATTTCAAAGTTTTCTCGAAAATTGAGATTGTTAACAGGATCACATGATGTGCGAGGAGGTATCTCGATTTCGGACTTTTCCAAGAAATGACGTCATCTGAAATTCTTGGAAATGGCGTCATTTCTTGGAAAAATCTGAAATTCTTGGAAATGACGTCATTTCTTGGAAAAATCCGAAATTCTTGGAAATGACGTCATTTCTTGGAAAAGTCCGAAATTCTTGGAAATGACGTCATTTCTTGGAAAAGTCCGAAGTCGAGATACCTCCTCGCACATCATGTGATCCTGTTACAAAATTAAATTTTCGACAAAATTTCAAAGTTTTCTCGAAAATTGAGATTGTTAACAGGATCACATGATGTGCGAGGAAGTGGCACGTGCCATCCTTTCTTTATGTTTTTTAAATCATATGTTTCAGTTCTTTAAATATCTTCATTTCTTAAAAAAGAAATAAACATCTAAATAATATAAGTATTAGATATACCCCCATGGGGTGGCCACTGTTCACCCTTGTCACCCGCCCCTGACGACGTCACCGTGACGTCATCCTGTTTAAAAATTTAAATGAAATAAAATAAAATTTTTAGGAACGGGAGGACTCGATCCTACGACTTCCAGGTCCCAAGGCAGGTGTTCTACGAACTGAGCCACCGAGCTTTCTTAATTCGTTAGTTTTATAACTTGTATTTATGCTTAAAGTTTGTTAATAGAAAAATATCACTTTAATGTTGCGTTATTCTATATCTTTTTTTTCTGTTCACCTGTTTGAATTTCTTGTTTAGGAATTGTTTTTTCGTAATATAAATAATTCAACAAATTATTTGATTTAATTTAAGTATATTTTATAAATTTCAATCTTGTACAGAAAGTTTCTTTTACATTTCTTTAATGTAGATCTGATTTTTAAGATAAATAAGATATAATTCATAAAAAAATAAATTAAAGAACGTAGTACGTTGTTCTTAAACTGCTGTTGATCCATTGGATTTCTTGCGATTATCCTTCTAGTGTCAGGAAACTTTTGAAATAAGATGGGGATGAGAGTGATGTAGGACTCCTATATTATTAAATTTAATTTCCTTGTGTTTCTTTATCTTCTTTTCATTCCAGGAACAATCTTGCTCAGATTTATTTGCTTTACCTGAGATAGAAAAAATATAGAAAGATAAACAAACGAGAGTAAAAAAATAATAGCAATAAAGATAATGACCGATCCTTTCATCACGTGAATCCTTTCACCACCATTCTTCAATTTCTCCCATTCTACTACAGAAGAAGAAGAAGAAGAAAAAGAAGGAGAGAGGGCTACATTGTGAAGAGGAATACAAATCGATAAATTCAATTTATCAGACTCATCTATAAATAAATGAAAATTCACTCTGAAAAATGTGTCACAAAAGTAACATCCATGATTCGAGTTAGTAATTAAAAACAGAATGATTAATAAACCAATTACGTTCTAAAAAAAGAATAATAGTATGCACAATAAACTCGACCTTGACGTACTATCGTAGAAGTATAAACACATTTGATAATTCGTTGAAAAAGGTAACACGATTCTTCTACCAACTTGCACAGTGATCTTGCTTACGTAACATTTTCTTTTTTTTTTTTTTTTAACGCCACGTAATTTGTCGTATTAATGTTTCACGATAATACGAAAGAGAGAGAGAGAGAGAGAGAGAGAGAGAGAGAGAGAGAGAGAAGAGTACTCGTAAAAAAGTGTAATATATTTTTAAACGTGACTGGGATTGTTTGATAATCGTAAAATCAAATGTTTGTCGTACTTTCTTTTTTGTTTTATAGATTTTTTATCTTATTTTTTCCAACAAATCCATCCTACACATTTCACCCAACAACCCTTCGTCGTGCCAGTCCTTTCCTCGGTTCACCCTTTTTCTCTCTCACTTACTCCCTCTCTCTCTCTTTTCTACAAACCCCCCCACCTTCTCCCCCCACCCCAATCCATGTTTGTAGCATTACTTCAATAGCACTCACGTGTTGCACGAATGGCATGTTGC